>JAHLJT010000631.1:103024011-103365300 GCA_031308135.1 Acheta domesticus
AAAACCTTGACAGAAATTTGAATCTGAAACGAATGTTATTTTCATACCTGTTTTTTATTTGCACAGAATTGCATGTTGTCTAGGTAATGCGAGATAACGAGAGAGTAATTAACGCAGTTTTGTGACCGATGCGTGCAAACGTCCGACGAAGTGAAGCTCGGTACTCGAACAAGTTGTATATGTAGAAGTTTTTCCTAACTAAGACGTATATTAAATTATACTAGAAGACATAGTAAATTTAATAATTTACAGCTAATTTTAGTAATTTCAATAAAGACTACACAATGAATTGGAAAATGTTGCATATTTGTAAACTTAATGAAAATAACTAAGAACACATTTCTTGAATAACTTAAATATTTTTGGGTTTCCCGAAGGTATTTTTGTAATTTTTTCAATTATTAAAACATCTCAAATCAGTCAGTCTTGGCAGCGACCGCGAGTAGACGTCCCTGCTCCTCCGACCGAGGGTAGCTAGTGCTTATCGCAGAGTGCCAAGATAATAAGGGCCAGGGGCAAGGCCGGTCCCAGGCGAAGGTGGGCGAAAGTGTAACTCAAAACGTCTTTGTTCAGATTTTCTACTTACAGTACAATTAAAATTATACTGAAGTGAACCACATGTTAAACGGCGATGTCCCCTTAGGGGGACATATCACCAGGTCAGTGCAAATACTAAACAACGAAGATGCAGAAAATTGTACATAGACCCAAACAGTGCTCTCGCTACAATGAATGAAGAATTCGCAAAAATTCACCAACAATACCAGCAACTGCTTGCTACAACAACATGAAGTAACGCAAAATCAACTACAGGAACAATTACAGCAAAACCAAATGTTACTTTTATCAGCTCCAGCAACGCGAACATCTTAATCCAATGCAACCAGTGAATCAAGCAGCGTGTGTTAACCTTCAACTACCAAGTGCGCCGAATACGCAAGAGGTTACAAAAGAACAGCAAGAAAGTGCCACAGCAAATAAAAGAAAACGTGGATTGGATGCAGCAGAAGATCAACCAGAACAGACAATCTACAACGTTACGACGCAAAACAGGTACGATCCTCTAGGAAATGTTCCAGATCCAAACTTAGACTTACCCAAAATTCCCCCAATAAACATAATTAAAAATGCAGAAAATGTGCCAAATTTTACCTCTTTAATCGCAGAAATTCAAAAACTAGTTACAAATGACTTTACTTCAAAAGTAAAACAAAGTCATATTGCGATACTGTTTACAAACAATAGATGATTTCAGAAAATTCCGTAAATACTGTGACGAGAAAGAAATTCAATATTTCACTTACCGCGAACCAACAAAGAAAACTATTTCTGCTACAATATACGACATCCCTACAGCATATTCAAACGAAGACATAGATTAGAATTAGAAAAAATGTATCCAGTTATCTCAGTGTACAGATTATTCAACAAAAAAGGGAACAATTAGAAATATGTGCATAGAATTATTAGATAATGATCAGGGACGTGAAATAGTGCACCTAAATCGACTATTCAATAGTGTTATCAGGTGAAATTTAAAAACAAATCAAACGTACCTGTTCAATGTAAAAACTGTCAAAACATAAACCACACGCAAGCAAATGTAAATTAGAATCACGGTGTGTCCGATGTTTAGATAAACATCATTATTCAAAATGTCCAAAGCCTAAAGGTTTTTCCACCTAAATGTTGTAACTGCTTTCAAAATCATACTGCTAATTACAGAGGTTGTAAAATATTCAAAACAAAAATGGCCAACAATAATTTTCCTCCAAATTCTCAAACCAATCTTAGAGGGTACCAAAGGCCAAATCTACCTACTAACCAACATTCTCGGATTATAAATTCCATCAAAACACAAGGTTGCCTCCCCATTTTTAATAATATGAGTGAGAATTCCCAACCTTCCACAGTATCCCCAGAATTACGTACACAACTTTACGAATAACTATGCTCCAGTCACACAACTGCCAGCAAACTTAAATTCATTAATCCCATTATTAACAGCTCAAATAATGAATGCTCTATTCCCTCAAATACAACAATTACTACAACAAAATTCTGCCAACAATAATTAACCATTGGCCATAACGCCTGATCCAAAACTCTGAATTGGAATGCCAACGGGCCTTCAAAGGCAATTCTACGAATTTAAACATTTTCTCCCACGACCAAAAAATAGATATTGCCTGTCTAACTGAAACTCACCTCAATAATAGTAATAAAATGATCATTCCTGGTTACATAATATATAGAAAAGACAGATATGCGATCCATCACAGGTGGTGGTGTAGCTATCATAATTAAACGCAAAATAAAACAATAACCCTGTAATAATCCCACAAAATAATAATCTAGAAATGGTAGCAATATCGTCTCTCTTTCAGTAGGTAACATCACATTAATAACAGCATACAAACCGCCAAATAAAAAACTGCCAATAGATATTATGGAAGCTATATTCAGAAATAATAATAAAATAATACTATTAGGAGATCGAATGCCAAAAAATCAACAGCATGGGGCTGTCACAACCACAACTCCTCAAGGAAAAATATTATTAGAAACTGCCATTAAAAATAATTGGATAATATGTGCACCCCACAACCATCATATCCGTATAATAAAAACATTAAACCAGATATACTTGACATAGTATTAACGCAAAATGTAAACTGGTCTATATATCAGTACGCAAATACAGCATTAAATTCGGATCATAAACCCCAATTTAATACTATTTAACCAAACCACACCAACAATTACTTCTTACAATCCGCTAATAAATGGTAAATAATATTGGAGCTATTTCAGAAACAAATATGCAACTAAATAAGTATCCTAAAAACTTAAATACAACAAATGACATTGATCAGTCTGTAGAAACTTTCGAAAACACATAAAAATGCTATAAAATTGTCAACCATCAGACAAAGCCATCCGAACAAAATAAAAATTATTCTTAATTCCATACCAAACGATATAATAAACCTAATTGCCTATAAACTATAAATACGCAGACAGTGGCAAATAAGCCGAAGTTTTCCTCGATATTAAAACTATATTGAATTCTCTCACAAAAAAGTTAAAGTTAAATTAGAACGTTACAGATTCACTCAATTCGATAAGTATACTTCTCGCAACTTCAACCAAATTCTGCATCGCTTTGGACAGCAATAAAAATAATAACCAAAGAAAAAACACAAAACTTAATACTTACATCAAACAACATAACAGCCGCTACTGATAATGAAAAAGCTGAACTCCTAGCTAAACATTTAAAGACTTTTTAACAAATAATATAACCGGTAATGTTACATTCACAAACAAAATTGATTCAGAGCTTTCGCAACTTTATTGCACAGTCCCAGAAAGAATTAAATTCATTTCCCATCAGAAACACAATACTTAATCAAAACCTAAAAAACAAAACAATCCCCAGGTGTTGACAAAATTCCAAATATAATCATTAAAAAACTTCCGAAACAAGCAATCAGTTCTTTAACAGCAATATACAATTCTGCCTCAGACATTAAATTATTTCCCGCAATCTTGGAAATGGCACTGATAAAACCCATTGCAAAACCAAGTAAAGACCATTCGAAAACAGAAATTATCGACCAATTAGTCTAATTCCAACGCTTTCGAAAATTTTCGAAAAATTATACTAAGAGAATCAACCACATTCATAAACAGTACAATATTATACCCGCGTCACAATTTGGTTTCGCATAACCATTCAACAATACATCAACTTTTAAGACTAGCACCGATTTCATCGCTACTAATTTTCAAAAATCTAAGCATACATTAGCACTATTTTTGGACGTAGAAAAAGCGTTCGATAAAGTATGGCTACCAAGGTTTACTATATAAAATCGTGCCGGCAATATGGATTGCCGCAATATTACAACAAATAATAAAAAGTTTTCTAATAAATCGTAGTTTCAAAGTACAAGTCAATTTAGTACAGTCCCCTGTTTATGACAGTCACGGCCAGTTGTCCCTCAGGGATCGCCTCTGTCACCAACCCTATTCAAATATTTTTATTTGTTCAGACCTCCACAACAAAGCATTCAAAAATAGCGTTATTTGCAGATGACACCGTAATATTTATAACACATCAAACTTAACATTAGGACGAAACAAACTTCAAGATGATTTATGCACACTTACAGAATGGTTTCAGCAATGAAAAATTAAATCAACCCAACTAAATGTAAAGCAAAAATATTCTCATTAAAAAAAATCTATACTATAAATCCATTAATTCTAAATAACACATATATTCAATGGCTCTCCCCTACAACTTCAGTAAATATTTAGGACTTCACATTGACAAAAGGCTAACTTTGAAGAAACACATAAAAATAACAACTACAAAACATTCATAAAAATGTTAAAACTGCACCCCTAATTAATAAAAACTCAAAGATCAACTCGACACGTCAATATCCATTTTCAAATATATAATAAGGCCTTCACTAACCTGCGCCTGTCAATTTGGGGAGGTGCGGCAAATAGCAATTTAAACAAATTGCAAGTGATTCAAAAATAAGTATCTACGCCTGGACAGTAAATGCACCTTAGGTATATCTGCAACGAGCAAATTCAAAAAGAACTCGCTATATGCCCGATAAAACAATGGATAGACAGACTCTCCACCCGATTTTTTACGCAAACCTACCATCCTGCCCTGCAACCCCAAAATTTAAGTTAGGTTCAACTTAAAAACCATATCCAAGAATGCATTCGGCATTCTAAAGATTTACTTCGACCTCCATAAAATAGTAGAAAAGAAAACAGTTATTAACAACAAATTAGAAATAAATACTTCGAGTAGTTAAAGGGCCCTTCATGGACACATCCTCGGTAATTAGTTAATATTTTAATTGTAAATTCAAAAATATGTAAAATAAGCGCCAATTTTAAACTTTGTACAAAAATTGTATGTATGATATCAAAACCTTGAAAGGCCCTAACAGGCCGAACAAGGATTAATAAATTATTTAAAAAAAAATTAAAACATCTAATATGATGTGTTTAAAACAATATATAAAATATTAATCATAATAACAACACTAAAATCATAATATTTCATTGACCTTAATTTCACATCCAAAAATTTTAAAATACGTTGATAAGTGGATTAACTGGAATTTTTAGACTACATACACATGTTTTGAAAAGTTTTGATACTTTTTATTGCATATTTTTGCATGTTTTGGTTCGTTGACTGAATGTTTTAGAGAACTTTACTGCACGAAAATTTGGTCTTGAGTGATAATACATGTAGGGATAGAAAGTAAGTGGTCACAGAATTATACAAATAGTTTAGATATGATACAATACATGATAAATTAAATCGATGATAGATAAAAAGAATGATACGTAGAAAAAATATAAAAACACTGTGGTATTTTGTTCGATAGAACTGTAGATGAGTACAAGGGAGAAGTTAAGAGGACATATTTACAGCAAGAGTGGTTAAATAAATACATTTTGTAGAAAAGGTCAGTGACTAACAAGACAAAACAGCGGGACAATAAGCCAATGAGTGACGACCAAGAAGATAATAATGAAAATTATGAGCGTGTTCCGAAACAAAACGAAAATAACTACGTCGATGTAGCGATTGCGAGAAATCGACATGCGGTCCAAGAAGATTTGGCGATGAGAAAAATTCTGTGTCAAGACAGGAAAATGTATAAGTCACTTTTTAAAAATTCTCCATGACAGCAATTTTAAAGAATAAGGCATAAAAATTACTTTGTGACTTTTGTCTTGTAGCAATTTTGCGACCATTGTGTCTTCATAATCTCCAAGAGAAATGCACATTTTGCCTCCTAAACATTAACAAACAAGAGTGACTTATGTCATTTTGTGTTCCACCCCACGACAATGTGACATATCATTTCGCCTCTAAGCACAGAATTATAATTTATTAGGAATCCGACGACAACAATACGATGGTCAAGGCGAAGGCAATGATGCGACTGCGCCAAAAGTGACAACGAATTGACGTGGGTAATCAATACGATGAAGGAAAAATTCGAAAATATCGAACTCGAAGTCAAAGACGACGACTGTAAATGAAAACGTGAAGGCAACAACATCAAAGAAAATGGAATAGGCTACTATGAGGACAATGGCGACAAGAGAGATCCAAGAAGTTGGCAATCACGCGTGGAATGGAAAACGGCGGCTACGATTAGGAGAACGGACTGTGGCGACAGTGTTTAGAAATGAGGAGAAGAAGGGCTTTTGCCCTGATGAAGCAAAGAGAGTCGGATGTCCTTGTCGCTGGGCGCATTGATGTCTTAAAGAACCATAACTATGACCAAATGTATATGGCTCCCCTAATAATAATCAAAATATTTAACATACCTAATTCAAAATAATATGAAAATTAAATGAATAAAAAACTTTCAATTAAAAAAGGAAAGCTAAAACTATGCAGTCTACCGTCATTTTAGAGAGATGTTTTCTGGTTTCGCTAGTAAATCTCGGGGACTCGGGGAAATACACAAACATCACTATCCAATTGAAGTCGCGAAACCTACTTAGTCTCCGTTGCTTTTGGACAGTGGTTCCTGTTTCTTTATATACCAAGAAGCTCAGAAAAAATACAAAAACGACATACCTTCAATTTTGTTAGCAGAAAATGCAAATATTTGATTGCGTGATCCCCGATTGCTTTCATACTGCACCCATCGACGGAATTCTCCTAGCCTCCGTGCGTCACTGTTACGACACAGCTGACATGTGCCAGCAAGGGTCCTTTGAAGAGCCGCGCGTTTATTAAATATTTGCCATAAATGTGATGCGTTATGGAATAACATTCTTTAATTACCATGTAAAACCGTTGTGGTATGTACAGTGCACCAGGAACGTCTCTTCGCACCTAGCAGAACAGGGCACCTATTAAAAATTGCATACATGTTCGTAGCAACCGGATCACTGGGAAAGAAGAAAGAGACAACACTCCCAGAATTTGTTACGATTGCGGTGAGTACACAATGTATGCTTTTCATTTGTTACAAGTTCGTGCTACCAACATAATTTCTGTTGCTAGTATCTCCCACTAGCCACTAGGGCCACTGCGAGACTTTTTCTGGGGGACTTTATAATATATATATATATATATATATATATATATATATATATATATATATATATTTATAGAGAGAGAGAGAGAGACTTGGCACATACATCACACATTTCTTTTGTTTATTCTCCTCATTCTAACTTACAAAACTGTAATTATTAATAATTTTTCATCCACAAACAAACATCACGTTAAAAACATGTTATGTTTCTAATAGAAAGCGGGTGATTGTACGTGCTTCGTCTACTTCTGAATTAATCCCCCCTGGGCCGCTCATCTGGCCCTGAAGGGGGGAGGGGCAAGGCAGCGCAGCAGAGGGAGAGCGGTGGAGAGGCTGCCGGCGGGCGCGTGAGGGGGAAAACGTCAGACTCGCCCCGCAGAGGGCGCCAAATTCGTACCGCAAACATTTGCAATTCGGCGGCGAACACTTGAGTGATGTAGCGCTATGCGTCCCAGCGGTGGATGCGACTGGGGAGGAAGAACTACCTCCAAATTGGAGGGGGCGGATGTGTTGAATGGAAGGAAACGCGAAAGATGCAACAACTGGAGGAGTGGGAAATCGGTTCCCAAATGGAGACGTAGGGAAGGAGTGATTTGGTGTCTGTGTCGAAAACAATGTGGAGATTGCTGAGCTGCTGGGGACTGGAGTGAAATCTATCGGACACAAAATAATCGTTCTTGAGAAGAAACTCCTTGAGGAAAGGATCATCGGAATAAAATAACCTCGTGGTGCAAACAGCACGTACTTTCTTCCCCGTATTTGCAAGCAAAATCACGCCACCGTATCACACAATTTCCAAAATATTGTACATGACTTATTTCAAAATCTCATCTCGTAAGAAACGATATTTCATTTATGGGAGGGGGGGAAATCTGTAACTCTATCTCTCCTAATCTCTAATTGTAGTCGTAGAAGGACCCCGAAAAATTTTGTAGTTTTGCATTTTTTCAAAAAATCAGTTTTTATAACGAAAATATCACTTTCACCATTTTTCGTCATTTCAGATCGCTAGGAAGAATATCATTTTGGAGAATAGGCTGAACGGTTTAGCCGCTGGAGCGTTTCTTTCAAACGTGACAAACAAGTTTTGGTCCGTCTTTCAACTTTTTTGGTTTCAAGGGGGCGGGCCAAAACCATGGTTCTGGGCTCCACTCAAGTCCTTAGATAAAATTTTTTTCCTAAAATTTAGTAACTGGGTTTTCTCTCCTCTTTTGGTGGCGTATAGACGGCCCATTCATTGACGAGTTGTTCATGTCGAAAATTCGACGTTTGGTTTCAGAACAGCATTACATAACTTTCTCTGTACTGCTAGCGGCAGGCGGGATAGTAAAAAGGATAATCATGAGTGGCGTGAGAACATCAATGGGGGCTGTCAGTCGTGTAATGATGGGATGCAATGAGGATAGAAAGAAGTATGGGGGTGTGAGAACTAGAATCGAAATTACTATTCTCAATGCTTATTTTCTCGGACAATACAATAATATTATCCATGAGTTTAATATCCTACAGAGGTACTGAAAAAGGTTTCAGTAAATGTACTCTTCTGTTTTTGATGGTTCTTAAATCAATTTACTAAAATAATCTTAGATTATTATATTACGTGAAGAAGGAAAACAGAAAGGACGTAATTAAAAGTGTGTGTAGACACGCGAAAAAAGTCTCTCTGTGAACTGATAAAAATAATGACAGATGCTTGTGTCTTAAAACATTCATTTTTTAAATTTTTATTCATTCATATTTACACTCCTTTTTAACTTTGTAATAATTTTTATAACGCGGGTACACTACTAGAATTATTGTAATCAATGAAAATTTTTCGTTTCCAACTTTCTAAAATAGTTATAAAAAGTGAGAATAAAACGTATTTATTTATTAATGTTTATTTACTCAATAAATCCCTGGGGAGTTATTCTAGGCTCGATGAAGTAAAACCCCGAAGGTACAGAAGATGCAGTAAAGCTCGTGCGGTAGGTTGGGAGAACCGTCCTACGACGTCCTCTGGTTGAAAGCCAAGAAGCCGCAAGGCTGGGGCAGGACGACGGTTGCAGACGCACAGAAGAACCCCTGGGAGGAGGCGAGGTAGAGCTCCTGCCTGCGCGCGTCACTGGCCACTTGCTTTCTTCGTCGACAAACGCTGTCCTCAAGTCTATCCCTTCCTGACCTGCCTTTGCCCGCCACCACCTTCTCCGTCTTTTGCCATATCACGTGGATACTGTCTTTAGCCCGCCGCATCGTCCTCCGTCTCTTCCCACATGTTCCGATCTCCCTTCGTGGTCCCCGTCTCCACCTATGCCATACCCGCCCGCATATCCCTTCCTCGCTCCGCCTACAGTTTCCTTGCCCCCTCTACTTCTTTTTGTCGCCCCGCCTACCCTTCCCTGACCCGCCAACACCTTCCCAGCCCCCGCCGCCCCCTCATCCCCGCTGCACCTAACACCCCTTTCAGCCCGCTCTAGCCTACCCCTTCGCCCGACCGTCTACCCCTTCCTCGCCCCGCCATATTCTTTCTCGAGCAACGCCTGCCTGACGCAAGCCTTCCTGCACTTCCTCCGTTGTTCTGGTTTCCTGTACATCCCTATGCCATCTTAGCCCCGACCACGTATCTACACAACCGTTCTATCCTACTCTACTTCTCCGCCGCCCCTTCCAACCCGTTCGACGCGGTCCTCGGTGTCTTCTTCGCAGCTACTGCCATCGCCGCCCACAGCCGCTGCTGCCTGCCGCCGCCGCTGCTTGCCGCCGCCGCCGCTGCTGCCTGCCGCCGCCGCCGCTGCGGCCCCGCGCCACGGCGCGCTGCTGCCGCCGCCGCCGCGGCTCCGCAACTGCCGCCACCGCCACGCCGCTGCCCGCTGCCGCTGCGCTCCCGCTGCCGCCGCCGCCGCTGCTGCTGGGGGAGGCCGCGGCCGCCGCCGCCGGGGGGGGGGGGGCCGCTGCTGCGGCCGCGCGCCGCTGCCGCTGCCCGCCGCCGCTGCCCGCTGCCGCCAGCCGCCGCTGCAGCCGCCGCCGCTGCTGCCGCTGCTGCTTCGGCTGCCGGCGCCGCCGCCGCCGCTCGCCGCTGCCGCTGCGCCGCCGCGGCTGCCGCTGCCGCCGCTGCTGCCGCCGCGCGCTGCCGTGCTGCCGCCGCGCCGCGCTGCCGGCCGCCGCCGCCGCTGCCGCCGGCCGCCGCTGCTGCCAGCCGCCGCCGCTTTTGCCGCCGCCGAGTGCTCAATGCCGCCTGATGCCGCCGCCAGCGTGCCCGGCCGCCGCCGTCCCGCGCGCCGCCCGCCGCCGCTGTCTTCGCTCTGCCGCTCGAGCTGCTGCTCCGCCGACCGCCGCTGCTGCTGCCGCCGCCGCCGCTAAAGCTGCTGCTGCCGCCGCCGCCGCCTGCTGCCGCGTGCCGCCGCCGCCGCCGCTTGCCCAGCCGGTGCCTCCGCATGCCGCCTTTCCTTTTCCGTGCCGCCACCGCTGCCGCTGCCGTGCTTCCTCTGCCGCTGCCGCCACCGCTGCCTCCCCCGCTGCCGCCCCCGCTTCCGCCCCATTCCTCCGCGCCTTCGCAGGCGCCGCCCGCATACAAGCCTGCTATTTCGCGTCCCTAACTTATGAGAAGGCGATGACGGAGGGCGGCGGAGGCGCTGTCTCGCTTAGGGGAGCCCTTTCCCAGTTTGATGACTTAAGAACCTTCTCGTCAGCTATCTCTGCGGGAAGTCGTCCAGGCAGGGCTGCGTTTGCGCGGCGCCCTCCCCTTCCACCTCTGTTTCGCGCCTCCCTCGGCGAGGAGTCGACCTTCCGGTGGTGCTATCGCCGACGCCTTCGCAACTGTTATGTCAGCCCCTTCATAATTTACGTCGTTTTTCGCTCTACGTGTCCTGAAGTTTTTCGCATTCGGTTCGAGAACATGTGGAAAATATGAGTTTTTTTTGCATACCTTTTTTTTCGCATTATATGAAAATCGTATACCTTTAAAAGATCTATGTTCGATTTTAAAAATATTCTACGTTTTACTCAGTAGTGTTTCCGTGTAAAATTATATTGTAATCCAAGAAAATTCAACGTCATTAAGTTCTTTATACAGATAATGACGAAAATGTATTGCACTTTAGGAGCTCACTTACTGCATCTATTGGCATCCAGTGATACGGTTGATATTATGGAGTCTCGTACTGATTTGGTCACAAAGGTTTCATATACCAAGCGATCACCATCGCATTATATATATTATATATTATATACCAATTGGGGTCAAATATCACATGTATAACTTCGTCATTTAAAAGTTTGTACGCGCATGTTCATTGGTATAAAAGTGATTTTTCCTCCGCCCTCTACTACAACCTCTTCGACCCCCCCCCCCATATCTCTAGAAGTTTGAAACACTTATTCTATATCAGTCATCTTCATATAGTGATCTCGCCTCACCTTCATTATTTCTACATTAATCGCTCAACATGCCCTCAGATTTCGACACAATTTCGAATCACACGCAACGACAATTCACGAAACTCCGAAACCACTTCTACAACCATCAAACTTTTTTATCACCTATCAAGAAGACACTATCACGTCGACCATCTCTCAGGGCAGTCGACTTTTTCGAGCGTCATTCATCTCTTCACCGCTGCTCACATTAACTTCCCCGTCTTCTCCCGAGATTCTCTTTATTTCTACAACCCTTCAGAGTCCACTGTACACACGCACACGCGCGCGCGCGCGCTCGTGCGCACACACACACAAGGCTCTACTGTTGTTAATTACAGGAAGTCAATGCTAGTTAGGGAAGCCGTGTGGGAGGCGCGGTTATCGTAATGTGAGAACGGTGGAGGCTGACGCGAATACGGTTGCGCGGTGTTGTCGGGGATGGCGTCGGGCGTGGGCTCAGGGGAGGAGGCGGTGGCAGGGGCGGGTGGAAGGGGCGGAGGCAGTGGGCGGGGGTAGGGATGGAGGCAGGGGGCGGGGGTAGGGACGGGGCGTAGGATGGTGCAGATCTCTCTGCGTGCGAAGTGCAGGGGGTGGAGGCAGGGGGCGGAGGCAGGGGGTCGAGGCAGGCGGGCGGAGCGGGGCGCGGTCGAGCGGGTAATGGCCAGGGGGTGAAGGCGGGGGATTGAGTGGAGGCGGTGGGGGCGAGACGGATATGAGGTGAAGGCGCGGACGGTGACGGAGCGTGGCGGGGATATGTGCTGGGGATGGGGACAGATACATAGACGGCAGGTACGGGCCCGACGAGAGGCGTGGGCGGAGGGCAGGGGCGGAGGCGGACGAGAGGCGGGGTCGGAGTGCAGGTACTGGCAGACGCGGCGGCTAGAGGTGAGGGCAAGGCACGAGGTGGAGGCAAATGCGGGGGCCGGGCGCGGAAGAACAGAAGGGAACCGCAAAGCGGCCGGGGAGTCTGCTGTCTGTGCGTTGTCGGGCTGCGCCAACGTCGTCCCTCCAAACGGGCAAACAAAGTGACGAGCGATAAAGATGGAGCCGTGTCGTGGAGATATCGCAGCAGTCGACGCCTGCCGCCTCCCTCTGACGTCGGGCCGTTCGAGAAGATCGGTTTACTGACGTCGTTTGTGCGTAGTATTGGCATTCAGGGGCCCGTCTGGTCGCTCCAGAGGAAATTAGTGTGTGTTGCGAATTAAAAAGCTTGTTTTCTTCTTCGGCGAGGGTACACGTGGCACCGGTTCATAGATGACACGTGGCGCAACACATGGGACACCTGGCTGCGAATCCATAAGAGAATTAAGATTTTTATTACAAATTATAAACTAATTTAAAATTGTAGCATTTCAGGTAAATTGCATATTTGTGTTTAATTTGTTTGGTTTGGGGAACTCGTGGAAATGACAATTACAATATTAAATATACATAATAATAATTAATAATATAATATTTGTATTGTCTTTGCCACGAGTTTCCCCAACCAAACAAAATAAACACAAAGCAATGCAATTTACCAGAATGCTACAAATGCTAAAAATAAACATACTCCGTTGAGAGCTGAATATAGACTACTGGAATTCCAGTAGGGAATGTCGACGTATGGGATCAATACTTAAAACTTTACTTAAATCTCATAATCCCTTAAATAAAACATCATTGACAACTAAAACTTACTCTTGAACATTTGCTTTTGTTGAATTATTAGATTTAACAAAATTTGTTTAATATTATATTTATTTAATATTGAGAAATTACTTTTTTTAATGAATTCTGAAGCTCATAGTATACCTAAATTGAAGTGACGCAATAGTAATTACCCACACTATTATCCATTTTGTCTTAGTGCGTGTTGTAGCATTTTAAAAAGCATTTTCTCAAGCATAACGTGAGACCTTTAATCGAAATATTTCGTAGTTTCCAAGATATATAGAAAAGTACGAGAAATAAATTAGTTATTGTGCCCTTTCAAATTTGAAACTACTATGGGCCTACTCCCCCACACTAAATGATTTAATTGAGAAGGGGAAGAAATTTTCAATATTAAAATTTTCGTCAACATATTTTATTGGTATGACACTGCTTCAAACCGATATTAAATTTAAAATATATATTACGTATTTCCGTTTTACGCTTCTTATTTTCAGTAATATTTCAACATCTGATAATTAATAAATTATTTTCCTTTTGATTAATGCTAATAATGGCTTTATTAACTTTCTTGTGTATTGTTTAAGAGTACTTTCATTAGAAATTTACAAAATATGTCCAAATGTAGATCATAATTTAGAAAGGATTAAAAACAAAATCTTTAGACGACTATGATAGTGATACAGTGACCCTAAAGCAATTATTTGCTACAGTCGCAAGATTTCATGAGATTAGCACCGGCGAGGTTAGCCACACCAGAGAATTATGGCAGATCGTGAAATGCAGTGCGAGTCTTTTTCTTGATGGAAGGTTCGGATGGGAGCAAGCGAAGACGACAGCGAGAAGGAAAATGGGAGAACAGATCGAGTTAAGAGGAAGATGGGGAGAAAACGGATACGCGTAGGAGAGCGGTTCCCTTCGAGGGACATTCGCAGATCAAAACAAACAGATACGGCTCCACTTCCAATTACCCCACCACGAGAAGCGCCTCGGAGAAGACCTGTTTTCTGATTTTATCTCTTGGCCCTCTTTCCGCCCCGCAACATCATTTTTTAAGTCCCTGCGTTTTGACATCAACGTTCATCTTCAGCCTGGTGTTTCTGTCATATATCCATCCTTTCAAAGCTAAAAGCAACCTTCAACTTGGAAAAATCCGAAAATATTGGGAGCCTTTACAAAAAAGGTAGCATTCTAAGATGTGGGGAATTGAGCGCCCTGTTCCAAATTAGAAAGTATTTCTACATACATTGAGTAAACCACATATATTGCCAGGAATTTTAAATCTGAAAATCATGTTGTGCTCTAAAGAGTTATTAATTCAAATAATACTTTTTTTCAAATTATTTTAAAACACGTAAAATAAAACTACTAAATATAGTTGTTGACGGCCATGGGTATTACTTCGGAGAGACATTGATAATTCACAAATGATGCATTAATTTGCCTACATAGATGATTGGTTTGTAATATCGTAATGAAATATACTCGGTTATATCTACGTAATTTAATTTAAACAAATACAAAAATGCCGTTTTTCACGTGTGTACGTCATGTAGATGGCACACCCAATTATACATTTTTATGCGCTGATCTTGTAATAATTGAGTAGTAACCTGGGATCAAACTAACAACTTGTCTGTAAAAAAATTGAAGATCTCGGGGTATTAACATGCTATGCCACTATATGTAAGTTTTGAAAAAAGGCAAGTAAAGGTTTAGAAATTGCATTCAACGCATTGGCATTAAGAACAGTAATTTATGAATTACACTGCCATCTTACGGCGAATTTTTAAAATAAATACCCAACATCTAGATACATCTATGAGGCGTCGAAATACACTAATATCTCAATTTCATCAGAAATGTGGTATAGCATGTAATTGCCCCAAAATCTTTAATTCAACATAACCAATTACAAGCTCGAGTTCCTTCAAACTGTCTTGGTTCCTTAGTAATAATCGTCAACCAGAAGTAATTTTCATTGTTCACAATATGTATGTCTATTTTGGCCCTGACCAGATTCGCAAAAGTAACAAATAGTATATTAAAGTTGTGTCATTAAAATTGTTGTTTAATTGCCAGTTTAATACAAACTTCACAGGGTGGAAATTTTTCTACCTTCAACGAGGAACATCCGAGTCATAATGGTAACTTGTTTCTATTTTTCACTGAGGATAAATGTGAAAATGAGATTTCACAGCATTAAATTGAGCGAATGAAAATTTTGCCTTTCCGGGTACGCCAACAACCTTGGTCGTGTGTGCAATTAACTGTATAGGCGGGAGGCGGTAGTGCTCCTCTCGCGTTTGAATATGAGATCCGGCATCGACCTACACATCGACCTACAGTGTTTTCTCCTTCCAGCGGGGCACCGCCAGAGCCAGGGAAGCTCTAAGCTCCGGTCTATGCTCCCGAGATAAGTGGCCGGATAGTGCACGTGGGGGGGGGGAGGGGGTAAAAAAGACGAGGATGAAGAAGGGAAGATCGCGCGAGGTCCTTGGGTGATTTGTTAGGGTTCTGTTCCGACATTGATGAGGAAAACCACGGTAAACCACACCAAAGCAGCCGCAATTCTACGACAACTGAATTCGACCTAACTACGTATATTGTTAGTTCGGAAAATCGAGCGCTATCGGGGTTTTAACACTTGGAACTCGCAGTCAGAATCGCTGCAGCAGCACTGGTTCTTGATATTGAGACATCCGAGCCGGTCGATCAAATTTTTAATTAAGTTAAGTTATTAGTTTTTTTAGTTAATAACTGATCTGAAATGTTTCATCCGAAACAGTATTGAAAGGAATAATCTTTGTATAAAGTGTATGAAGTCCGATAAATTATTCCATCCGTTCATGAGTAAGACACTGTTTCTAGCTGATATGCACGGGGCCATCTTGCATGTGCAAATCCTGCTTCTTGACGTCTAAGGAGCCTGTTCTGGAGTTGTCACCGCCCCTGCGTTGCTCGACTGCAGCGGCAGGGGGTCAGGCGAGGTCGCCCCGTACTGATGAGAGGCGGCGCGGCGGCCCCGGCAGAGGCGGGCCGGGAGCACAACGGGGTTAGAGGGCAGCGCGTCCAAACAACAGGGCGGGCGCCGCGGCCCGCTCCTCCCCCGCTGGCAACTCCTCCCCGAGGCCTTCACCCCGCCTCCACCCCGTCCTGCGCCGCCGGGTTGGCGTGGGGCGGGTGGGAAGGCATGGGCAGCGAAGACGGCGAGGGGGCGGCGTGGGTGGTGGGAGTGGGGTTGGTGAATCCTGTAGGGGTGGTCAGGAAGGATCGAGGTCGAGGGGGGAGCGTTGGGGCATTGGGAGTAACGGGGCATTTCAGATGATTGAGACGCTGGCGATGGATGGAGGCGTTGGTGGCGGTGGGTGACGGGGGAAGGGCAACGAGGGTGGGGGGGAGTTGGGGCGGGGGGGAGAGCAAGGTGCAGCACTGGCGGCGGGAGAAGCGGAGTAGAGGGAACCACTGGAGTATTTGAGGACACAAGGAGGCGGTGGGGCGGTGAAAGTTGCGGAACGTCGAGGAGGGGGTGGCGGGGGCAGCGGTGGCGGTGAGGACGGCGGGGGTGGGGACTGCGCAATTAGCAGACGCTTCTACCCCCTCCCTCCTTCCGTCCCCCTCCCGCTGCGCAGCGAACAGGGCCGCTGCACTGTCCCCGCGTCACGCGAACACGCGCATTCGGGGACCCTGCTTGATTGTGCTGGGAGCAATCAACTCGCGAGCGCCACTGTTCACTGCGGAGGTCGCGGCGCACCATTTCATGTTAATGCCCGGCGCCATCTTCCCAGCGACGCCATATTATTACGCGCCCGCCTCCGCAAGATACCGCTAACTGCGTGTTTACTGGCGCATTTCGAGTCAAGTTTGTAGTTGCTGTTGCCGTTTCCTGTGAGCTTTCCTGGCTCGGGATGACCTATTAAATCGGATTGTGCTAATTAGAATCAATGGAATGAAGTCGTTTGATTTAATACTTGTTACGACTGTTTCTTGATATATTACGAAACTAGATCCAAAGTTTTCAATGTATCTCATAAGAAATTAAAAAAAATTAAATGTTAAAAATGTATGTATTACGCAATTGTGGGTTTACAAAATTTCAAAGAGTAGAAACGTATTTTTACTAATTAAAACCTTACAGCGTTTTTTACACGCTGTCTGGTAATTACGCACGTTCTCTAGACTAAACTAACAGCTTACAAATGAAGGTCATACTCGCTGTTTATTTATTACTATAAGTAAAACTATTGACATAACAGCCGAGTGCAAACTTGATATAGTTTTTGGAAAAGATGATTAATTTTAATAACACATTTATTAACATACTTTATAAGAATTAAGTTAATTATATTACATTAATTAATCTCATTACAGGCATTTATTCTTAAAGAAGAGAATAATTTAATTTGCTTCTTCATAAATAATGTTCAAGTTTGATTGAGAAAAAAAATTATGAGAAAACGGGATTCTATGGCTTCACTGATGTTCATTATTAATGGCTTATTAATACGTAAAGGGATGATAAATGGATGATTAATGTCCAATATAATTTGAAAACTACATTATTAGTGATATCATCATCATCATCATCATCAAAATGTATTACTTCTGATGCTGCATTTAGTGTGATAGTAAAGAGTACTATACCTCAATACACTATTAAAGAGTACAACACAATACAAACAGTACTATACAATTACTATTAAAGAGTACTATACACAATTATTAAAAAAATACAATTCTGTTTGGAAATGTCGCTCATTTTTTGTCGCTCAATTGTCGCTAATTTTATTTGCAACATTACATAAAACAGATTATTAATTGCAGCCCAGAATAGGAGCAAATAGATGTGTTCAGATTCGAGGTAATATAATCTGAGATTTCTTCTCCATCGAAATATTTTTGTCGCATTTGTGTGTTGTTACACGAGGAATAATGCATCGTTGATCTTGAGGATTGCTTTTAAGAGTTGAGTAAGTCTTTACTGTTCCGGTTTAACTACCGAGGTGATTAGACACGTGACTGACGGAAGTAACATGTTATATTCTATGACGCGATAATATTCCTTCCCTCACAGGGAGAATGTGTGATCCTGCTAAGATCTACTCGTCAGCTTGCGGGATTTACCCCCGCCGGTGAGGCACCGCCCTAGCCGAAACCAACCTCTACGAGAGCCACGAAGCAGCCGGTGGATAAAATGCCGGAATGCGCTCTTAGGCAGCCTCAGTTGAGATTATTTGCGGTCTCATCCACGAATATTTCCTTGAATGTGATCATGCGGTAAGGCGTTTTAACATTAGTACATTCGGTTTTGGAATGTTTGAGAAATATTTGAATGTTCTCGTATAGATGAGAACACAAATCCAACAATCTTTAAATATTCTACCACGTAGTTGAAAAATACTTCAATTGTTTGCAGTGGTGTTAATAAAAAAGTGAAATGAAAATAGTAGAAATTTACATTTCATCGCATATGGAAAGCGCAAATAGCAGTCAGGTAACAGATCTTCATTGGGTTAAATGCCAAGTTTTAAGGAGGATTGACAGAAGAAATTAAATAATGCGGTATTTTTCGACAGTTTAGGAGATGCTCAATTTTCTAAAGATAATAAAGTTTTTATGTTCATGCCTTGAGAAATAGCAACTTTGTACTTAACTAAGAAAGATGAAGTAGAATTAGTATAGTAACATTAGTATAATTCAAATTTTCAGGTTTTTATTAATATAGAACTTATACTTGCAACATAATTAAATAAACAATTCCCAATTTCTCAAACCGTTTTGAACACCAATCATTCGTTTTACAACATTCAAATGAACTTGTCTATTTAATCATCAGTTACTAATAATCAAAATTATTTTACACGTCTTCATTTTCAGCTTCAAATTGCGTTCACGTTTGCGTTTCAGTTAACTTAAAAGCATACACATTCACCATTACGAAACCACGAACATTCTTTTCAAATTCATTAATGCCAAGCGTCTCGGTTTTGTTTCTCTAGAACAATGCACACGCAATATCATTTCTGTCACGCTTCAGCTACGCACGTCACCCTTGCGTCCGAGAGACGTTTTGTTCCCTGCGGCGCGACGGTGGCGCCTCCGACGGCGGGCAGGGAGACTGCGTTTCGCTTTCCGCGCCACCTCGCCCGGAAATAAAGCGGCCCGGCGCCGCAAATGTAAATAAACATCTGGGCCGAGACTCGTGAGTTTCTGGACAGGCGGTCCGCGGCGTCCCGTCCCTAACACTTGGCTTCACCTCCACTCCACTGAGTTGGGGTTGCGGCCTTACAATGCCCGTTCCGCGCCTGCGGGGTCAACGGGGTCAGCCACGCCTTAGAACACGCAGCCTCGAATTCCATCGCCACGCCAAAAGGCAAGGAAGGGCCTTGCAACGCAAATCCGACAGCCTATGCTGACAATGACAACGCCGAAGTCACCAACACTGAGATGGTGAGTGTGCCGACGTTGACGATCGACGTTGAGGATCGATGTTGAGGATCGATGTTGAGGGGCCGACGTTGAGGGCCGACGTTGAGGGCCGACGTTGAGGGCCGACGTTGAGGGCCGACGTTGAGGGCCGACGTTGAGGGCCGACGTTGAGGGCCGACGTTGAGGGCCGACGTTGAGGGCCGACGTTGAGGGCCGACGTTGAGGCCCGACGTTGAGGGCCGACGTTGAGGCCCGACGTTGAGGGCCCGACGTTGAGGCCCGACGTTGATGCCCGACGTTGAGGACCGACGTTGAGGACCGACGTTGAGGATCGCCGTTGAGGATCGCCGTTGAGGGCCGATGTTGAAGGCCGAAGTTCAGGGCCGTTGTTGAGGGCCGACCTTCAGGGTCGATCAACGAGGGAATCACCATCGCCCTCACTCCTTGCAATAACAAGCTTTCTGCCATTGCAGTGTCCCACCAACTCTACCAGGCAACCTTCGGGGCACCCTTCGCCGTCCGGCATCACACCAGGCGGACTATCCTCTCCAGGGTGTGGAGGGAGAGAACCGTCATCGTTGGTCCTCACCACCGATCCGGCTGGCATTTCGTCCGGAAGGGGAAAAGAGGCAGACGCCACAAAGGAAACAGAATGGAGTAGGAGGAGAAAACGAAGAAGAGCAGGAATATGGGGATGAGATGAAGAGGGAGAAGAACAACTCGAAGTAGAAGAAGAGGAAAAGAAACAGGGAAAGATGAGGAGGAAGGGAGAATAACCGACGAGTTCAAGGACAAAGAGAACAATGGGTGGGGAGAGGGAGGAGACGAAGCGAGGGAGAAGGAAAATGCGAGTAGGGAGAAGAATCGGAGGATTATAGGTGAGGATGACAAGGGCTAGAAATGTATTGGAAAGAAGGAAAACGAGAAGAGTCAATTCTAAGAACAACCTGGAAGGGGAGAAATGAGAAGGAGAAAGCTATTGGGAAAGAAAAAACCTAAAAAAGAGAGAAGAGACAAAAATAAAATGTCAATGACGAAAAGCCGCACGGGAAGACGGCAGGTGGGATGCACAGTACGAAACGCTATCAGACGGCAAACAGTCGAAAAACGGCAATACGGGGAGTGGAAACGAAAACGAAATGACTTGGGAGATCGGGAAAGGGCGAGGAGGATTTCGGATTAACGCGAGGTGACGGCGAAGACTTGAGACGTCCGCTGGAGGGGGCGGTGGCGGGATTGCAGGCAAGATCGGGGGCCAAAGCGGCGAGCGCGGGGGCGGCGGCGAGAGAGAAAACGAGCGAAGAAAAAAATCACGGCGGGCGGGCGGGCGGGCGGAACGAGCCGAGAGGCGGAAGGGCGAGACATATTCGTCTGTCGAGCGCAGCTGCGCCGCGCAGAGCCGCGCTGCGTTCTGCACCGCTGCGCGCGCACGTCATCTCCCGAGAAATGAAATACTTCCTCCTTTTGTTATTATTATTGTCGTGTACGGGTGGCGGCCTCCTCCCTCCCCTCTCTCTCTCCCTCTCTCTTCCCTCTGTCTTTCTTGCTGCTTTAAAGAAAAATGGATATGAAATGTCGGAAATGTTGGCTGTGTTATTTTCCTGTTCAGCTTAGTTTTGGATTGCAAAAGAATTTTAAAAACGGCCTAGTTTGGTGAAATCGTGGCTCATTATGATGGTTCTTGTTGAAGATGGGGTAGATTTTGGTTGGAGAAAGAGCTACAGGAAACAAGGAAGAATGTGTCTCTTTTTCGTTGTGGTTGCTTGATGAGAGCAATTTGCAAATAGTCGTTTTTGGTGACGACCGTGGTGACTAGAGCATTTTTTAAAGAGAAGAAAGAAAGGCAATTGCTTAAACTACCTAAAATGAAACATACAACAAATCAAATTACATTTACCGTCTTGTGATGGAGTAATAGAAATATTTATGAATAAGATTTCCTTGAGACTTCCGTCACCCCCCCCACACACATTCTAAGATCAGACCGGCCTGCTGCTCTAGTCGCATTTGACCGTTGCCCTCGTGGGGTGTGGAATCTCTCCGCCCCTGACGCATTCATTCGATTCACCAAAAAGCTCTCAAGAGAGAAAATTCCTTCTTCCTTCCGTGTAGCTGAATTTTAAAAAATTCTGGCAGTAGGAGCCCTCAGAGATATAAGCAATTAATCCACGAGAAGAAAGGTTGAATGTTCCTCCTCAGTTCGTTGATTTCGATCGCTTTTGCATGGCTTTAAAACGCGCGAGGTTTGAAAATGAATCAAAATACATTTTCTCACTGCAATAAACTAAAAGAATCGTACTTTTTCAAATATCTTTTATTTTTTTAACAATTGTGCATTTCAAACATTAAAATATTTTTTAGCGGTAATTACTTTTAGAAGAAGAACATGTGTGTGCGCGACGATCATCCGTTCTCTTCCCAGGAACAGCTACTAGAGATTTGAAAACGGGGTTCCAGTTGAAATTGGAAGCAGAAAGGTAAATGACAACTAAAAATAATCTTTCCGACGTTTATCCCGTTCACTTTGTGAAGTAATCGTCTTTGCTACGTTGACATTGCTCAAGTAACAAAGTAACGACTGATATGAAAAAAACATTTAAATGCGTAATCAGAATGACAATCTCTGAGATGAATGAAGAAGAGAAGCACAACATTGATATTTAACTTCAAGTTGCGTCGTTACTTGGATATTAACGAACTCTTATTACAATATTGTTAGTGCTATATCTACTAAATATTCATATTGCATCAATACTCAGTGAAACTTCATGTCCTCATATCTTCAAAGCCATCAGAAGATTTTGAAATTTATACTGGATAATTTTTAAACAGTAGAGTGAGTGACCACCTTGGCTGTTGATGTGGAATAAGGATCAATCCAGATAATCAAATTGTTGTGATCTATCTTTATTTGAATCTCAGTAGTTAATATAAATTCATTCATTTGACATAGTTTTTATGGTGAAAACTTGTGAACGTGCGTCTGACGGATTGTAACCTCAAACACGCAATCTGAAATAAATATTGCGGAAAGCGTACCCAAAGAAATAACGACGTAGAAAATATGGCCTAAGAGAATGCAAAGAAGAGAATCGAAATAGATGACACAAAGGTTATACTTCCTAAGCAATTGATAATTAAAATACACTAAATCGGACATAAATCCTCTTGGGCTACACAATTTTTAACATAGAAATACTTATTAATATTGAAATACAAGTGGCACCAAAATATACAATGAAGTATACACTAAGTGTAATATAAAAATGAATAATAAATATTTAACCTTCTCTTCTACTGTGTTTAGTAAAAGTTATCCTACAAGATAATATTGTTAAGTTTAACACATAATTTGAAAAAAGTTGGAACATATTACAATTCGCAGAATAGAAACGCATTAGAAAGTGTAATAAAACTTATGCATAGACGGCGACATTCAGACGGGGAATATCAAAAAATGTATGAGGATCATCGGCGACACTTCTATCGCAGCAATCTTTTACAATTGTGAATTAGCGCTAAATGTGAATTTCGTGAAATTGTCCTCACAGTTAACTTTAATATTTACATCGCACGATAAAAATTATTCGATAACATTTCTTTTATGCTTCAATGGAGAGAACATCGTCTAAACATAATGAAAGCATTAAGCGAAAATTTTTGCTGTACACCTGTCAAAGGCTAACTTTTTGAAACTTTTACCATTTAGTCTGTTAAGTCTTTTTACGGTCAACAACGTTCCACACAAATTCGATAAACTCGTGTTTAGAGTCTGGTAGCCTCGATGGTGTTTTTGAAAGAGCTTTCTAAAAAGCTTTTCACAGAATTACGCAGACATTTCGTTTAGGCTTTCCCAATATTGCGAGATAAAAATCAGCTTAAATATAAAGTATATTCTAATGCTTCATTTAACAAGAGGATAATCATTTGCCTCATAAAAGTTTGATGTATTTTATTCAAAAATAAGAGTTGAATATTCTGCATGTAGTTCATTTACTGCTAGAAACTGGTCGGAAGATTTGAAATGCCTCTACATTAATAAAATCGCATTAACATGGGCAGTTATAGCAAAGGCAACGTCATACTACTCGAGAGATTGGGAGGCGGTATCAGCAGGGGCCGAAATTTACTTGATGTGCTTAATATCGGCGAGATTGTTCTGTCTGTCGGAATAGAATTCGTTGGTCGACTGCTCTAATCAGTAGTTTCGGAGTATCTCTGATTACTTCAAACCGAATGCCGGAAACATCAAGAATACGAGTCACGGTGCAGTGCCCCGGACAGGGAGGTCGTAAGATTCGAGTCCCGACAGTGGATGCATTTTCGACCCTACCTAGATAGCTACGTCGAATTCAGCCGCTGTCTGGAGCGGAATGATTATTTTTGGCGGATGATCATTTTTGGCGATGTTTTAGGTGATCAATATCCGCCCCTACTTATCACAAAATGGAGGATGGGAATCGTTTATTTATAATGTGAATGGTAAAATTGACATTTTATTTTCCCATTAGGAAAGATTGATACAGGAGGCCGAAAGGCGAAATGGCGTAAACCTTGGGGGAAAATAAAATTACTTTTACCACATGTGTAATACATTATTTTTTAGACAAAATTGCTTTTTTTAAAATATTTATTTGCTACCTGTTCAAATGCATTACAATCTTTCAGGAAGTTGAATATAATATTGCATTACTTAGAGGCAAGATGCCAACATTTAATTGACAAGTAAATAGAGCCTACCGATAATTTAATAAAAGTGCTGTCACTAACCTACTTTACGTAATTGAAAATAATTATGAAAACCAAAAATAAAAATAAAGTAACATCATTACTGAGTTTAATTTAATTTTAATTCACGTTTACACATTATTAATTGCGTATCATGATACATAAATATCACTTGTAGCTGATCACACGAAAGTATTTTGTTTTCTTTGTTTCATTAACAGTTGTATCGGAACATTTCAACATTGTCTCACTTTGGTGTTAAAAATTGGTGTTAGCATTGGTGTTAAAAATTGAACATTTATTACAATGCACATTCCCTCAAAGCATACTGTTTTTACTGGTGCCTACCTAAAAGTAGTAATTTTCTGCCGAGAAATAGCATATCTAAGACTAGCAAGTGGCGTCCAAAGTTCAAGCAACGAAAGATAATTGAAAGAATAAGATATATTGTTGTATAGATTCTGTGTTGGTGGGCAGAAGAATTCAAGAAAATTCTAGAATGTTTTCTTTTGAAAAGGGTTGACATATTTTGGAAAGTAAACTAGTGGTGCTTCAGAATACCACAGACTTTCCCGTGTTAGGTTTGTATTTCCTTAGGTCTCGGCTAGCTATTCGGAATTTCCGCATATTCATGCCAACTGCCATCTATCGCTGCTCAAAGTACATTTTTTGACATTTTCTTAATTTTCGGTTTCCAAATACTTGAATGGGTGATTGGAATGGGTGATTTCATATAGAAATAACGGTTCTCCTGTTAAAAATTGTAACCATAAAAGGTGCACAAATATTAAAAGTTCTACTAAAAATGAAGAAAATGTCAGTATGTATTAAAAGGCGGGAACGGGAAACCTGAAAGCAGAAAAGTTCAAGACAAGCGAGATAATGAAATATTGCAAATTAAGTAGTATATTATTTATTACTCTATTCGTTATAAAATATATAGATAAAAGTTGAAAAACTAAAGTATTGAAAATACTTTTCGAAAAACAATCTTAAATAACACTCACATTTTGTTTTTATCTTGACATGAAAACAGTGCATATTCCTCGCACAAGAAATGGGAGTTCATTCGGGTTGGCATTTGTCACACGCAATCTCTCGCAGCGTGATCCTTATAAAATAGTGCAAATCCAACTATCTGCACTCCGTTCAATTTACTGCATTCGTGTTTCAATGCACCGAAAGCCTGCAGCTGTTAGACAATCCGGGCGCATTCATCGATTGAACGTCAGGAGAGCGCACAATCGACTCGTCCCTCATCGAGACTGCCAGCGCTGTCTGAATATCGCGAGCCCTCGACCCATAAACACTTCGAGATCCGCGCAGGCGCACGCGAGCGTTGGACGGGGCTTAGTGCAGGGCAGATGGAAATCTGCTCGGCCGGGGCACTGATTCACAGACGCACACAATTCACGACGATCCGTTCCGCATCTGCTCTTGTTAGCAAACGAAGGGGTGCCATCTAAACTTACAGAGTGGGTAAAAGCATCCGAGATTTCGGATAGGTTCTGTCCTGCTTCGGTTGAAAATCGTGTTTCCTTCTCGATCGAAATCCTCAAAATATAATGTATTTATCGGCGTACAAGAGGCATCCAATTTTTTAAATATGATTTGGGGAGAAAACAAATTAATCATGGTAATTTCACAAAATTACTTAAACCTTGTAATGCACATTAAATGAGCAATACACTAACTCAAATCTTGAAATTCAAAAACAAAGAAAATAGTATAAATATCAGTATGACATTATATCATGTCCACTAGAGTTAATGATAAGTGTTTAGTAAAAATGATTTAAAATGATTTGAATATATAATTTTAAATAATTTTCTGTTTATGGTGGATAACGTGGCAGTTTTAGGTAACTGATGGAATATCACACGATAATTAATCATTTATTTCAATAATAGTAATACTATTTCGATTCTAAAATAAGTGTTAATTTTTTAAAATGTTTGCTGTCCTCTACAAAAAATATAAATTTTGAAATTTGTATAACGGTTTAAAAACCTTGTTTGATAATTCACAAATCTCATATTGTAATAATATTTCTTACGTTAGTAATTTAACTAACTAATAACTGTTATCTAATACTAATTAAATACACTTTATACCAAAATAATCAATTAAATGTTAGTAGAATTACATTTTATGTGGCGTAAATCCAAATCACCCAATTTCCCCGCAGATTGAAAGTACTGACACAAACACATCAATGTGAAAGATATATATTAATAATATTAATATTTAAAATCTATTATTATTACTAAAAGTTTACTTGACAAAGAAACCATATTTTATGAGCAATGAAAATAGGGCACATAAATCAGATAAACAGACCAAAAAAGCGAAATTTACTGCAATTCTATGGAAGAATTTAAATCCTTCAATTAAACCACCCACAGCGTGTACTCAATTTTGAAATAACACCTAGAAACTTGTCACCTTTACGATAAATTTGAACTGTCCGTCTTCATGGAATTTCGATTCATGGAGTTGTTTGTCCTACTTGACTGACAGAGATTCTACCGTGCGCCGCTTCGTCGACACGATTAATACGATCTCCCTGCCCGCACATCTTCCCATCCTGTCCCACACCTCTCCGCATCACTTTTCCGCTCCACCGGGAGAGGTGGCTCAGGGCATCAAATGATGCCAATGCAATGCCTCTGACCGAGAGGTCCTAGGTTCGAGTCCCGACAGTGGCATGATTTTCGACACTAGACAGCTAGGTGGATCTTAGCCACTGTCTGGAGGAGAAATTCTAGCGACCAGCTGCTCTGATTGGTAGTATTACGAGGTTTCTTCAATCAATACCATGCGACTGCCGGAGCAGGACCCTTTACAAACGGGCCACAGACCGCGCGCGATCTCTCCTTCCTTTTCTTTATCGAATTCTTACTTCTTAAGTACACACACTTACACTTACAGGCACTACACTATCACACATGCCGGGAGACCGGTCAGGAGTTTAGAACTGGTCCTGGCTTGGGCCCGCTGGTGGGAGATATCTGGTTGAGTGAAACCCTATTATCCGACGGTAGGTCGGCATCGGGTCCCAACATCCAGCGAGGGAAGATCACCACCACCTCTCTAGAAAAACACGTGTACTACAATTACGGAACTAATGACCTCAGCAGTTGACGCGCCTGGAATCACTAATCAATCAAAAATCTCCGCCATTTCCTTTGCCGCTTTGCCACTCTCTCTCTCTTTTTCACAATTCTAACTCCCCACTTTCCTACCCAGCAACCTCCCTTTCTTTACTCGATCTTTTCCCACCATACCCGTCCTGTCCATCTCCCCATCCCTCCCAGTCGTTACTCATTCATACTTTTCCAATGCGAGCTTGGGCAGGCCCGTCCCACCCCACGGATGTTTTGAATATCCATGTATTGAAGCCGATGTTTTTAAACATCGATGTTTTGTCCTCGATATTTTTACGTTTTTGATGATTTTTTGTGGATGAAAAATTCCCGTAATTACAGTATAAAAAAGTTATTTAAATCTTATGGAACCTCTGTTTATGAGTGCGAACCAAACGAACGCGGTTTGTACTACTTTCACCCCGAAGACTTTCTTACCCGAAGTGATCCTGGTACACTGGTATTTTCTTTGTATTTCCCACACGGAGAGGCATTTTTCAACTTTGGTTTCAGTGAATTTTTAATTATAAGCTAATATACTGGGGCACTGCCAAATTAATTTTTGTTCCGCACGAATTTCATTTTATGGTTACTAAACCTATCTATAAAACATCGATATTTAAAAACATCGATCGTCTTTGGTCGATATATTTTTAATATTGATGTTTTAATATGAAGTTTTTGCCACCTCAAACGTTAAGCATTATCGGTCTCCTGCGCATGTGCAGATGCACTAAAGGGATGCGAAACGAACTGCGCATGAGCAGAAGATCGATAGTGCTTACCGTTCGAGGTGGCAAAAACTCCGTAATTTTGAACATCGATGTCTGGCAACGTCGACATCTTGTTGTCGATGTCGCATCACTACACCCACATCCACCCCGAGCGGCCGGCCAAACGGTGGTCCCCCGCGCACAACCTGCATCGGGTAGTCGCGGGCGCGCGGCCGCTTGCCCGCAGTTAAAGCAGAAAGCACGCCCCGCGCGGCCCGGCCCGCCCAGTCCAGCCACACTTTAACGGGGCCCGCCCCGCCTCCGCCTGACCTGGCCTCTGCTCTTCTCAAATGCATTGCACGGACGTTGGCCGACCTCTCTACAGACACAATGTGCCTTCAAGAGTAAAGCAATTAAGTGCCAGCGATTTTGACCGATTGCTCTTGTTGTAGTTCTACAAGTTCTAAAGTAGATATTTTTAGTTAAGGACTATAGAATTTTACTCTGCGACAAAAGAATTACACACATCAGTACCATCTCATAACTACCCAGCACATGGAAAGACAAAAGAAAACCGCTAACGTGACTTCCTCTCCAAGAAAGCGGGGACAAAGGCATAATATTGTCCTTCGCCTATGCTCAGAAGAAAAAATGGTTCTCGTAAAACATCTAAATCTGTTTTTATTAATTCGTTTTGAAGGAAAAGAAGTTTCAATTTTAACTTAACAAGAATCTAACTAAGATCTTTACAAAATTTCTTCTTACAAAGTAATACAGCAGCCATTCGGGGAGTTTATTACGTTTACATTTCTACTATGATTTTCAACCATTCTGCAATTATTGCAAGGTCGTTTATATGATAAAATTATCAATAAAAATACAAAAATTTAATTAGCGAATATTGTATTACGTAATATTATCAAAGAAATCATAACTTGGAAATTAGAAACGTTTGACCTTTCAACGCGAATTCGACAACGGTCTGTCAGCCCCGAAACACTAATATTGACACCGGCCTTGAAAGTCACTGACGCTATACTTCCTTAGAAGCGTGACACTACGTTAATCACACTAAATACTATGTTAGAGATTTAGGAAAGTTCATAAATGCATTTTATGAGTTTATTTGAAGTTGCGCATCTCTCCTGTTGCAGATTTTCCCACGTCAGATCTCCATGTGAACGCGTGTGCAAATATATCACCGCTGCTGTCAACGATGATGTTATTGTTGTCGTTGGCGTCAGAAGTCGTTTTGTTTTTATAAATTTCCGATATGTTTGTTCCGCAACTATTTTGTAATGCTGGAAGCCCTTATAGCCGTTATCGAGGCAGGAAATCGTTACTAGGTACAATCTGATACAAAATACGAATTAAAAGGAAAATATCGAGGGAAGCGAATGATTTGTTGATACATTAAGCTTTCAAACCTACAGGATAATTAATATTATATGGTAAACGCAGTACAGTAAGCTATAAACTCTAAGGTATAAAACCGACGTAATTTATTTATTTTTTGACCTTTAAAGAGCATAATTTGTTAGTAGAAAACCTAGTTCACCACAATTTGCTAACTACCCACAGATTTAGTGGGGTCATAAATTTACAACTATACAAATCTTCTTTTCACAAGAAAAGTGATTCATCTCCAAAATTCTCATTTTACAGGAAAGTTGTTTCATCCAGAGTGGGGTAGTTTATATTGCCGTCAACGACAAAATGTTTTACTTTACATACCAGCTATTTATAAAAAACTTCCCCTACAAATAGATTGTTTCAGTTTAGAATTACTTGAGCACCGACAAATCATTGAAAAAAACAACAACAAAATGAATAAATCAGTATTTCACCATCATAAACGTTTGTCCATAACCTAATGCTGGAAACTATGTAACCCATGCAATGCTAGTTTTCTCGGTCAATAACAATTGTTGCCATGCATGTGTAATGACTGTGGAGTATCGTTTCTAGCGTTCGACGAGTACAAGTGTGGACCAGTGCAGCGAGTCTATTGGGTTTGTACACAAGAGTTCGTGAAAATGCGATACTGGGCCATTTGCAGAGAAGTTTCATTTTGATATACACTGCGCATGTGTCATATCAATTGCAACTCTTTCGTTAGATGAAATTGTTATTGGAGATAGCGCACGCCGATTTATTTGTTTTCCCGCCCGTCGGGGAAAGAGGATTTCCGACTTGCTGCGAGATATACGCATCACGCTGTGGACTGAATGTATCTCTAAATGGCAGAATCCAGACACCCATGATGTTTGTGACACTCGGTAATGAAGTAACAACGAAACGAGTATCTCAGAGTTGTACACAAACGCATGAGTTTGAGTGCAAATGGCCTGTCGTTTTATGAAAAAAATATTAATCTCGAAATACAAATTATATTACAGCGAAGCCTTTCGAAAATGTGTTAGACAATATTTATATGAAAAAAAGTAAAGAAAAAACGGAGCGGTATTATGACGGCTTGCTCGTTCAAATATTTTAGACTTGGAATCAAACAAATCTATTCCTAACATCGTTCCTAATGCTGATACGGTTAATCGACTCTCTACCACAATTTGCAACCTCTCTAGAAATGAACGTTAGTACGTAATAAAACCTCACAAGTCAACAGGTAATCCACCTTCCATCTGTGAGCAATATTAACGCGTAAACTACCAGTAAGAAGTTTGCAAAAATTAATATTCCCGGTCATTTTCAACTGGCTCAAAACTATGGCACATTCAATACAAATTATTAAATTTTGGGGGTACTTCACTTGAAGACCGTAGCACAATGTCAGACCCTGGCAAACTTTCTCAAATGTCACTCCAATTTTTTTAAATTGATTTTAAGAATAGAGTGATATAGACTTATAAAAATGGTAAGAGTCCTATTTTCATCGTTTCCCTTAAATTTTCGAAAGTTGGATTAGTTTGAAAATTTTCGCACCCCCGCGTACTAGTAACTAATTGAAGGTAGAGATTTTTCGCTCTCCTGCAAAAGAAACTATTTGCATCAGAAAACAGGCAACAGATTTTTTCTCATATTTTAAGGTGCTCCGCGATTAACTACCGCAAAAATGTGAACTATATTTTGATGGTAGTTCTGAGGAAATAATTAAATTACCCCCTACTCTGTTCAAGAAAACGTACGCAGATAATGAAGCTTCAATAATGTTCAGAGGCAAAGAAGGGGCGGTATTAGCATTTGCTTAATGGATCGAGGAAAACTGAAAAAATCCGATCGAGATGGGGAACTTCAATTCTCCAACAACCTTCGATGCTAGAGAGCACGTTTATCCTTCCTAACATTATACGCGTATTCAAAGTTCCGTTGACGATTGACAAAAGTACAAAAGACGTTAATGTAATCCTCTCTAAAATAAAAGTGCATTGACTTCCTTACGACGAACATCGCAAGAGAGGAAATATAGTAACGTCGAAACACGTCTCATAACAAACGGTCAACATCCCTGACGCCATTTCACTAAGAAAACGAAAGCACTTTCCAAAACACTCTTTGCCTTTATCACCAATAGCTCGAGCAGTAACAAGGCAATATTTTCGTACCAATTGAATCCCCCGCCATTTTCAGCAACGATTTATGGAACAGCAAAGCTCTAGAACGACCGATAAACACGTACCCCACGTCTTAATGAAGAGGCTCGCAGGGGAAACAATGTTCCGAATTGCAGTAAAGAACGCTTCTGAAGGCTCCGTCTACGATGCAATGCAGAGCCACCCACGCCGAAAGTATAAAAGCGGAACGCGCCTGACATCTGCCGCCTGACGGGAATTAGCGTCGTCGCCCCGTTTGGGAATGCTCTAGCTTCTTCCCCAACCTCCGGTTCTTCGAAGCCGAGTTACAAGAGCTCGAAGCAATATGAAAGAACGTTTCTGCGCCGTTCTTTGCCGGCGGAGCGGCCCGCGATGTTAATTTCAAGGGTTTTTGCTTACGCAGCAAACAGCACGACGAGATATGAGAGTCTTCTAAGGACTCACTGGGACGGGAAAGGAAGCGGGAGGCAGTGGACAGTTTTGAGGAGGCGCTGAGAAAGTTACGATGTTACGATAGGGGAGGGGGAGGGGAAGGGGGTGTTTCAAATTACTTTCTTTTTTAGATTTCTTTCATTATGGGCATGCTACAGTCGGGATAAGTATTCGCGAATGCTAGCAGAGTGCCAGTTTCTTTGCTTTTTGCGTTCCAACTGCAATAAGACAAGGAACTTTATAAAGCGTTTGGAAGGAAGGGAAGTCACGAGCTGATATGCTCATATCCTACACACACTCACACACACTCACACACACACACACCACACACACACACACACACACATCTTTCAAATGAGATTTTTTCTGTATCTCATGAAAAAAAGATTGCAAAATGACATCCATGCTCTTACGTAGGGATCATACTTCATGTCAGTGAACATTGTTTTTTTCAATATATTTGGAAACAGACATTTACATCTCCAGTCGACTGATTAGGTTTTTGTACCTTACACATGATTGACAATGAATTTTCTAAGATTGACAATGAATTTTCACTCTATCATAACTATTCTGATGCATCGTTATTTCCACATTAACTGAGATGTTAGGAGTCCCATTGCGAAATTGCGTCAGTTGTCTTTGATGAATTTTTATGATATTTCCACTGAAATGGAGAAACTCGTATCACAGGCCTGGCATGCACATCTTGAGTATAAAGTTAGGTTCTTTATCAGTAAAACAAATGAAACGAGTATTCCATTTGAAGTCGTGGAAAACATAACGTGGCGAGTGAATTGTCAGAGTAACTGGTTCGCGGTCGTTACTGGATTGGAATATACAAGTGAACCGCCTGCGAAGCAAATATGATTGGGGGTAAGTCTTTCCCGAAGAGAAGGGCCATCTCTGACCGCAGTTCTTTGACCATGATGTCTCCGAGTGTTGTTTCTTGGAGCCAAGCAATGGGTACCACACGTCACTGGCTATGAGCTATTAGGGTAATTCTATCTTACTGAAATTACTTCCATTCTCGTCGGTACCAACACATGGTATCATCACTTGAAAGTAACGGAGAAACACACTCAGCCAAACATGATTTTTTTGGTGCTAAAAACAAAAGTTTAGTGCATGTTCGGCGGAAAGTTATGTTTCACTGGCAGTCCAATCGTGACTAACGTGTGACAGATGTGATGCCGATGATTCAGCCATTGAAAACTGGTAATCCACAGAGAAAACATGCAGAAATCAACTGCAGTTATTTGATTACCATTGAGTTTCGATCATGTTGGGGTCTTTACAAGCACCCAACATTTACACCGACTTCGGCATCCCGCCTAATATGCCCATGCTGAAACACAGTGTTTAATTATTTCATGTTTCCTTGCGCGTCGACTATGAAACCCTTGTCATTTGGAGAGATAATGCACGTTTATGGCATGTTATTGGCAAGTGGCAGTGTTCCTAAAACACGAGATCCGGTTATGACCTGAAAGTCGGCTGCCAGTTTTTACACTCCAGGTATCTCCCCCAACGGATCACGGCCTCTTGCCGGAATACAAGGCCCCTTGTCGGAATGCTTCCGACAGGCCTCCCGAAATGTGTGTTAGTGTAGTATATGTCTGTAAGTCTGTAATGTCTGTAAGAGGATATGCATGTTAGTGTGTGTAAGAAATGTGCACATGCACATTTGTGTTTAAGTGTGTTTTAGTGTGTTTAAGAAATGTGCATGTTAGTGTGTTTAAGAAATGTGCATGTTAGTGTGTTTAAGAAATGTGCATGTTAGTGTGTTTAAGAAATGTGCATGTTAGTGTGTTTAAGAAATGTGCATGTTAGTGTGTCTCTGTAATGGGATGTGCATATTACTGTGTGTCTGCAAGAGGATGCGCATATTAGTGTGTTTGTACGATTATGAGGAAGGAAAGAATTCGCACGGTCCATGGCCCATTTATTAGAGTAGTGTTCCGGCATTTGCCTGGCAACTGTCGGACAAACCACGGGCAACTACCAATCAGAGCAGCCGGCCGCTGGATTCAGCCGCTTCTCCATACAGCGTCTGAATTTGACGTAACTATCTAGTGTCAAAAATCATCCTAGGACATCCACGGAGCACGTTAAGAGCATATCGGGGCGCAAAACAGCACCATCCCCACACCCCCAAACAAACCGCACACGCTCCTACTGATCACGTGCCAGCGCCGCGCCCCGTGCCGGGCAGCGGCTGCTCGCCCGCCGCCGCAAGGTGCGCCGCGCCGCCTGCCGATCGATGGGCGCTGTTTGCGCCGCGCGTGTTTGTTATGAAACCGTTAGGCTTAACTGAGGACATCGCCCAAGTTTGTTTTTAATTTCCAGGAGCCTCTCGGTGCTACGCCAAAGAACGCGTCGCCCCGGCGTTCGCTCGTTCTCTCGCATTTGCATAGCAGCGAACGGCGCGTGGGCGCTGGGTCGGGGAAGGGTGGGGAGGATAGTGGAGGGGATGGATTGGAGGTGGGGAATGTGGGGAGGGAGGGGGGAAATGGGGAGGGGAGGGGGAAAGGGAGAAGGAAAGGGGAGAGGGGGGAAATGGAGATGGGGAAAGGCGGAAGGGGAAAGGGGGGAAATGGGGAGGAGGAAAGGGGGAAGGGGAGAGGGGAAAGGGGGTGGATGGGAGGGGGAAGGGGAGGGGAAGGGAAGGGAGGGGGAAGGGAGAAGAGAGGGGTAAGGGGAGGGGAGGGGGAATGGGGAGGGGAAGGGGAGGGGGAAGGGTGGGAAAGGGAGGAGAAGGGTGGGGAAGGTGCTGAAAGGGGTGCCCCGTGGGCGACAGAGGTGGAGGAAGAGGGTAGTGGCGCTGAAGGAAACTGCAATGAAATGAAAGGAACGGCAGCAATGTGGTTGTAGAGGAGGGGACGGTGACGGAAAGGTAAGATGGGAATTGAACAGCATCCGGCCGGACTAAAACGAGAGTGAAGTCGAAATGAAAACGAGATGTCATCAGAAAGAGATGCGGACAGCTTGAGAACGAGGTGAAATTTTGGTGCTATGATAGACAGGATGTCAAATTGACGAGGGTGAAATGTGGCGAGGTGTAATCGTAGGGAATGACAGGAATGAGAATTAATTGAGGATGACTGAGGAAGGTGATAGAAAGATGAAAGAAATTAGAGAGTATATATGGTGGTAATGGTGAAGAGTCGAGGACAGGATAGAACGAGATGAGCGTGTACCAAGGGCCGGATGTTAGATGGAGTAAGGGACGACTTTAATGATAAAATGAATTGTGAACTGACAAAGACAGAGGCGTGTTGCATAGGAGGGAAAAATAAAATGGCTGAAGTGGAGTTGTATTTGCTCCACTGTCCCCCCAGAAATATTGTAATTAATTATTTATTTATTAATTTATGTAGTGTGCTCCGACAGAAAGATTAGTAAGGTCTGGCAAAAGGCGATAATAACTGGTACGAGATGAATGAAAGTAACAGGTAGGAGAAAGGCTAGTAGCAACGATTCAACGAAGGCTTGGGTGGTAGCAAGGGCGGCAGGGCGTTCTGCGGCGACACTTCCGTCCATTCGTTCCTGGCCCTGCTGCCTATTGTTATGCATTAGCCGCTAACCCTTATCCCAGCGCGTCTGTTTTCGGACCTAAAAGCGTTTCGGGTTTGCCGCGCACCGTCCCTCTCTGTCAGTCGCCGCGAGAGGGACAGAGAGGCCAGAGGCAGCGCTTTGGTGAGCGCGATGGTTTTAACCCTCAATCATGTTACGAATTGTTTTGTTATTTTAAAATGACGCCAAGCATGAAATTGGGCCTTTAGGAAATCAAGGCGTCCGAGATAATGCGTCCGGGATCAGATTGTCGCGGCCGCTTTGGCGAGAGAGCGTGGACGGAGAGGGGGTGAGCGCGGAGGCAGGAGGGTGGAGGAACGGGCAGTGGGTGCGAGCGGGGACGTGACTTTGGATGGGCGAGCGGGACGGTGCTGTAAGGCGTCGGAGAGTTGCTAGACGTGAGGGAATGGGGTTTGGACGTGGTTCGGACGTGGTTCGGACGTGGTTCGGACGTGGTTCGGACGTGGTTCGGACGTGGTTCGGACGTGGTTCGGACGTGGTTCGGACGTGGTTCGGACGTGGTTCGGACGTGGTTCGGACGTGGTTCGGACGTGGTTCGGACGTGGTTCGGACGTGGTTCGGACGTGGTTCGGACGTGGTTCGGACGTGGTTCGGACGTGGTTCGGACGTGGTTCGGACGTGGTTCGGACGTGGTTCGGACGTGGTTCGGACGGGGTTCGGACGGGGTTCGGACGGGGTTCGGACGGGGTTCGGACGGGGTTCGGACGGGGTTCGGACGGGGTTCGGACGGGGTTCGGACGGGGTTCGACAGGATTCGACGGGGCCAGACAGGACTGACCGGGGCTGGACGAAGCTGGATGGGTCCGGACAAGATGGCGGGGCGTGCCGGATCGGGGCGGGACGGGACGGGACGGTACGGGACGAGATGAGACGAGACGAGACGACACGAGACAAGACGAGATGTGGCGCGGAGGGTCGTAGTCATGGCGGGAGGGGGTAGGGGAGGAGGACGGCACGGGGCGAGACGAGACGGAAAGGGGCTAGGCGGACGGGTGGTTATGGTGGGGTGGGATTGATTGATTCATTGATTGATTGTTAGTGATTCCGAGCGTGTCAACTATTGAGGTCATTAGCCACGCAAGTTCATCGTTTTGGTTTTTCATCGGGAGAAGGAGGTGATCTTTCCCCGCAGGATGGCGAGATCCGACACCGACCTACCGTCGACTAGTGGGATTTTCTCCACGCAGGTATCTCCCATCACCGGGGGAACTGCCCCAGCTAGGGACAAGCTCTACGCCCCCGACCGGTCTTCCAGCATATGTGGGAGATTAGTACAAAGGGATGAGGATAGGACAAGGAAAAGAAAAGAAAGATCGCGCACGGTCCGTGGCCCGTTTGTTTGGGTACTGCTCCAGCGTTCGCCAGATGTTGATTGGAGAAACCACGGAAAACTACCGATCAGAGCAGCCGGGCGCTAGAATTTTCCTCCAGATAGGGACTGAACTCGACCTAGCTGAAAAGTTAGTGTCGAAAATCCTGCCGCCATCGGGACTCGAACCTACGACCTCCCGGTCAGAGGCACTGCAGTGACATCAGTTGATGCACTGAGCCACCTCTCTCGGTGCGGGGGAGGGATGAGGCGGGGAGGGGTAGGGTGAGTGGGGCGGGGAGAGGTGGGCACGGAGCTGGACGAAGCGGGAGGAGGAGGTGGGAGGGCCGTGGCCGAGCGGATCGGGGTGATCGCGGCGGAACGGCGCGAACGGTGCGGGGTGGGACGGAGAGATGATGGCGGGGTGGGAAAGGCGGAGGGACGGTGAGGTGGGGGAGCAGGGGTGTTGCAGAACAGAGGCTGTTTCGTGGCGCAGATGCGGCTTCGCTGACCGAGGGCGGGACGTGGGGCGTGGCTGGTTCCTTCTGATGTTTAATGCATGGTGCGCATGTCACACTTCGTCTAGTTTTCAATATGGATTAAACAGATGGGCTGCCGTTGACAATAATCGACGAACAGAGCTTCATAGGAGTGCTGGAGGGCGCTGTGGATTCTCCATGCAAATCTATTCAATTTTTAAACGCTATACAACGTAATTAAACTTCCGATTTGGGCGCGTCGTTGTAAAATGGAAATGGTCGCAGCGATTGCAGTGTCATCCAGCGTTGATGACGGTGCCGTATAGAAGTAATAAATCGCTGTTTGCTAAAATGGAGCGGAGTAAATGGAGTGTAAACTGCGCGTCGATTTTATAGGATTCGCTTTTAGGGAGTATGGCGCTGCGCTCATGAGGAAAGGCCCTTATGAACAGTATATTCACTTTTTCCAGGAAAGCTGTAAAATATATAAGACCAAGCGTATCCAAAATCAACAGGTAAACGTTATCTTGGGTTCGTGATAAAAGGTTTCATTTGATGAGTTCCAGAAGTAAGAATCATGATTTTCACTTCTTTAGTGTTTTACTCCTGAACATTTCTGAAGAAGAACATGGAATTAAAACTCATTAGATGTGCGAAGTCTGTAAATATTTAATGTACTGGGAATAGTGTCAACTTATTACGTATTACAGATAATACAAGTACTTCAAAACTATTTTAGTAAATATTCAGTTCATCAGGAAAATAGATTGAATTTACGTGACAATCAAGTGACCGTATTTACGATATTATTTATTCTCGTTTATTCTCATAATTCTCGTTTTAAGGACCCTATTAAACGTCAGTTCAGAATGCAAAATTTTCAGGAGAATAAAATATAGATACCATGAGTTCTATATTATTTCGATATTCGTGTATAATGCAATTCCAAAAATACACAGGATTTTGCTAAATTTATCTCTCTTCAACTATCACTAGGTTATATCTTCTCACTTGTGATAGATTGCATTATTTGGTGGACTAACAGGCACTAAAATATGTTCGCCATCTTCTGTTCTTCGACAATACAATAGCATGGTGACAATATCTGAACCTAGCCAATATGCAATTCTTTGAAATTTTTTAACTTTCTAGTTGAGAAGCAAAATCTTGGGTCTCTCCCGACCATAGTAAAATGTTTTCTGCCAATTTATGTAATTGAAAAGCTCAGTGCAATAGTGGCCCAACGTCCCAAAAATGAAAACTGAGTTATTGACATCATTTGTTATCTAAGGAGGTGAACTATCTTTGTTCAGTGTTGGTTTGACCAGTTTTCCTCTCTAAGGTTAAGAATGAAGTCACTATTTTTTTCTCTTAACAACTCTTTCTAACCATAATTATGTAACTAACTTGAATTTTATCAGTTTTCTTAAAATAAGACTTAAGTCACTATTGCGCCAACAACTACAATTTATGTACTCTTCCAGACTCGCATTTATGCATGTACACTCGGGAATATATAAATTGTGACTTGCGTTTAACGGATATTCTGAACATAACAGTCCGCCACACAAGGTCACGCAGCGCTCCCCTGTTAACATGCACTCAGGCAAGGAAAGCTGAGCACACAAAATCAAAATTACCACCTAAGTAATGCAGTGCAGACCACCTGAGCAGTGCTTCCCTCAAAGACTCGAAGCAAGTGAAACATGTAAAAGATACTAATATCATTTGCTCCAGTATTTTACATTTCGTTATACCTAAATAGTTTTTTAATGACGAAAATAATGGGCTAATGAAATTAATTCTAAATTATCTGTAGGTAATGAGACGTTAGTTCGTACTTAATTTATGTTATTGTAAGGGTGATTTACAAGATGCTCTACGAGAAAGTTCACCTTTGTCTTGTCGCGAATAGTGAAAATAGCGATTACGCGAAATTCTGACTATCCTAGTATTGTGCCGTGGCCTATAAATAATATTACTTAAAAATAAGCACAATAATGACAGTTCCAAGTTGGAATTAAGCAGATTCTTTATCGTCTCCTTACCACATCGAATCAATTTACTCAAAATATCTTTCCGTCGCCTGCGCTCCCCTTTTCGCAACTGCTCCCACTCCGCCAGAGGTAGGCAGCAAGCTCTTCCCGCATTAAGGGTAAACAGAGCGTATGGACTCCGCCGCAGTTATCTTTAGGGGAATTGTCTCCACTCGCATTGGCAAAGACGCCGAGAAGAGGCCAGGGCGAACCAGCAAGAAGGAGGAGAATCGCAGAAAAGCACGCTCCGGCGAAGTTCGCGGCGAAACTCAGCAACTAAAACGACTCCCGCCCAACTAGGCGTCGCTGGAAGGCGGGCGGCGCGGCGGCGGCGGCGGCGGCGGCAGCAACAACAACGCCCCCGCCGGCGAAAGCAGTAAGTAGTGAGTAGTACATTAGCGCAATCTAGCGATTAAACACAAAACCACCAGCAGCAGCCGCCGCCCGCCTGCCTGCCTCCGTCGGCGCTTCAAAGACTATTAAATTGCATGCACCTCCTGCAGTAACGATGTGGTTAACAAGCCAATTTAGTGCTGCGTTAAATGTTGTTGTCTGGGAGCTTTCTGGCGCTTGCGGAGTCCCTGGGAGGTGCCCTTCACTCCCACCCCTCCACGTTTCCTCCCACCCCCTCCTTCGTCCACCTCCTCCGGTTACTCCCACCCCCCAACAGCGCCCGCCCACTCCCACACTCTCCCCCACTCCCGCCTCGCGTTCCGTGTTTCTTCGGGTGGCGCCGACCACAAGCGGAGGGCATCCCATCTCTCAGGCAGTCACGGTTTTAATAAACATTAATTATCAGGGAATTTACGGCCACGTCTCCCTGCGCGCCGAGTGGTGCGTCACGGAATTGCGGAAGGGATAGGGCGGGAAGCGAGTGGGGCGGCGGCCAGTTGCGTAAGGGAGGGGGGCAGGGCGGTGTGTGGATCATGGTGTGTGCAGGGGGCGGCGCGGGACGGGTGGAAAAGGGCAGAAACAGGGACGTGGAACTGGGTTGCAAGAGGCGGAGAGCCATGTGGCGTTGTGGGAGCGGACGGAGGTGATATAAGAGAAGGATGAAGAGAGATGAAGCTGCAAGCTGCGGAACGAAACGGGGCTAGATAGAATGTGGCAAGAAGAGCAGGGCGGGGAGAAATGTTACGTTGCGGGCCTGCGCAGATAGAGAATGGACGGATCGGGTCGGGTCGGGTCGGGTCGGGTCGGGTCGGGTGCGGTCGAGCCGGGTCGGGTCGGGTCGGGTCGGGTCGGGTCGGGTCGGGTCGGGTCGGGTCGGGTCGGGTCGGGTCGGGTCGTGTGCAGTCGAACGGGATGGAGCAGGGAGGAGGGGAGTGGTGAGAAGGAGCGGAACGAAACTGTGAGGAGCCGCTCGAAATTGGACGGGACGTTCTAGGACGAGGTGGAGTAGTAAGAGATAAGATGGTGCGAGACGGAACAATGCGAGAAGGGCGGGACTTCGCGAGACGAGACGTTGCAAGACGGGACGTGGCTGTGCGATACGGGACGACGCGACTCAGGACGGGGTCATGCGACACGGTATGGTGCGGGTCGGAACGTTGTGGGTGGGGCTATGCAAGAGGGGACGTTGTGGGACGTGGCCTGCCGGAATCTGACGAGATAAGGTGCGATGGGGTATGGTGGGGCGGAGGGGGTCGTGGTGGTCTGTGACGTAACGGGATGTGATGTGACAGTTCAAAATGTGTCGTAATGAGTCGGAACGGATCGTGACAGGTCGGAAGGTTACGTGATGGGTCAAGATGTGACATGACGAGTCGGAACGAGATGTAATGAGTAGGGACTTGTCGGGGAAAACAACGGATGCGGGCCGTGGTGGTTTGGGGCTGGGTGCACCAGTGCACCGGGGGTTGGAAGGTGGTGGGCGGAGTGGCGGTGGTAGGAGTGAACAGAGAGGGGCGGGGAGGATTCGGGAGGTCTGAAGTGGAGGCAAGGAGATAGGTGCAGACTATTTCCACAAAAAGCACTTGCGCCAACCGCGTGCTTGCTTTCGGGGCGACATACTTCCGCTTCCCGTGGCAAATGCCGAGCTGCATTCTCGTGCACGGAATGAAACACTGCAGGGCCGTATGTTACAGAAGGTGAGGAATGGGTCTCTTGGTTGGACTTGACACCGTAAAAAACATGACTCAAAGTTATTATGTGGTTGTGTGCAGAAACGAAGAATGTGTTTTCATCAATCATTTCCGTAATGTGTGTCGTATCCCGAGCGTCTACAGGAGGCGTATGCAGCGCGTCAGGGAAGACTCTCCGCAGTGACATCTTGGTGATAAGAATGCTAGCAACAGAAATGTTGTTGGTAGTACGAGTTGCCGCTTGCAACAAAGGAAACCGTAAATGTTTTTTAAAACTTTTATTCATCTTTCAACTATCATATTTGTAGTTAAAATGTTAGAAGAGATTCTGGAACTGAAGAATAGGTGCGCAGATTATCTTTTCCCCCACACGTCATACAGATTTACTGTTTTTTGACAAATAAATGAAGTCACCACACACGCAAAATACCGTACTTGCCACCACCATAACTAGGGAGAGAATTTTTATTCCCCCAAAATTTTCAAATATGCTTTTAAAATGTGCATTTATGACATATAAATTCTGAAATATGCACTTTAATATCAGTTAAAATCAACAATATTTCATTTCCTCTATAAGCCTTTCTTGATAAAATTCAGGAGACCCATGCTTGGAATGAAAATAGTTTTTGTGTACATATAATACAACCTAGCTTGCTTCGCGGAAGAAATATTGAAGTAAGTATGCAAGTTAGTGAAGTACATTGTATGTCTAGTTCCACTTCGTCTGCTTGATTTAAAAATATATTATCAAGAAATATCCTACATTTGTACAAGTATTTTATCAACTACAGAAAAGAAAAAACAAACTGTGACAAGCTCTTTCTAATCAATGAACGCTCACAAAAAAATATATTTTATGAAAAGATAAAACGTTTCAGAGATAAGTCTTTAAACGACAGACGCAAAATATGTGTCAATAATTACACGAATATTAACCAACAGGAAAAATCGGCCAAATACCCACAAATATTTTAATCTACACAGCATCCAATTCTTAACAAAGGTCAAGAAATTTCACCTATTTATGCCTTCAAGAAACAGAAAATGCCTTAAAGTAAAATTGGAAAAATCATGTAAATCTCCTCCCTAATTATAACAGACGCTAGAAGTGTCCTCATCACGTTTCCCAATGATCTGGTTGCTACCAACATAAATGCAATTTTTAAAAGGAGAGACTGACTAAGCTCAATGCGGAGAGATTTTCCTGAGAGACTTTCCCACTATACATGTGTGCTGGTTAATTTCTCTGGATTCTGAGAAAGACGGTGTAGGTCGAACTAATTGGACTCTTCTTTACGTTTCTCATGTTCTCAATTTTTGATGGAATACAAGCTATATTTATGTAGCGAACAAGAGCAGTCGCATAAGCCAACACTTCAATATCATAAATACTATCACCATCACAAACTACCACTATATCCGCGCGCACATTCTTTCATTATTTGTAACGGTTCCGTTAGCTTAAAATAATTCTAATTCAACGCATAGAGTTTTCAACGAAAAATATTTGCCTCTCTGGAATTTGAAGCCAGATACTTGGGTAACGCAAACAACTAATTTATCCACCAGGTGACCACTGATTGCTGCCACAGTGATTCCAACAATCCACCCAACGCAACAAAATATAGATTATTTTTTTGATTTATCGACATTTTAAAAGTTTTATTGGAAATCGGACCTATGTCTTTAATGAAGCCAACATTGCTCTATTTGAATTATATATTTGATATTACGAATTAAATTATATATATAATATTTGATGTATTTCTTTTTCAGACAACATACATTTTATATTTTTACGATTTCACCCACAATCACTTAAATATTTAAAAAAATGAAACAATTGAGCCCTTTAAAGATATTATTTTGAACAATTGATTTTATTAAGAAAAAATATCAATACATCAATTATTTATACAACTGCTGCAAAAAAGTTCCTCAATAATATTTTTAAAATCTATTTAACCAATTACAGTAAAATACAGGTAACGAAAATGAAATAACTGAAAATATAGCTTTCTGTTCGTCAAAGTATCTTAAACAAGAACCTTTTTGCAAAACAACAGAGATGAAAGGAATAAAGAAAAAAGAAAATACAGATGAAAGAACCTGCACTGCGGCATTTCAAATGCAAACAAACGATTTCCTTACGAATGAGTAATTGGAAAAAATAGACCCCCAAGCCAACTCCGACGTGATATAATTCGTCCTGTGAAGTATCATATTGTCTGAGCATCAAATACATACACTTAGTCTGTTTTCATATAACTTGCGGTATGCAGTTTTAAAATGATAAATTAAAATATATCGTATATTTCCATTAATATTAAAAAGAGGGAAGATCGCCTAGAATTGTTTTTCATTTATTTTAAACTACATTATGCTGGTATTACGGATGTATTAAAATTCAAATTACCGGAAACTATTGTGGTTTACAGCAGAGGTTGTGGTTGCGTCGTGATCGTTTCATCTCTAGTCGCTGTTTGCTCTCGTGGAAATACATTAATTTTGGCAATATGAGCAATATTTGATTACAAATTTTGTTTTATTAGCAATTCAAAATATTTATAATGACGTTTATAGGGGAGGTCTGCCGGTGCGTGTGCTTGGGAAATTGCGCCCATCTACCCGTTACACCAGAACTGTGGGTTCGAATCCCATGTAAGGTTAGAAATGTGCTCAATTGTATTGAGGTGTGTTGGGCATTTTCCGTATACCAAGTATCACCCCTGAACCCCAACAATTACCCCAATTCCCATCATCATTTAGGGACAAAAATTTCAATTTTTGCTAAGGAAGAGGCAAGAGACTAGTCGAAATCAACGAAAGGAAACATTTACAGTTTGAGACAATGAAAACAAAGTCGAAAATATCGAAAATGTCAAAAATATATTGAGATTTTAATTGAGATAATTCGACTCAGAAACCAATATTTATTGCCATTTTTGCGATCCAGTATACTCATATTCCTATTCCAGCATTAATAATCCTTTATTTCCAGTTGACCAGAGCAATTTTCAGATTCATTCAGTCTGAAATTCAAGAAGTTACTAATTTTACTTTCGGATGACTGTGTACTCCGAAGTAAACATCGGATTTTTAGGCGAATTCAAGGTCTTTAATCTGAAGAATTGTCATAAATTGAGTGCTAATGATGGGAAAGACCTAAACTGGAAACAAAGTCCGATGTCAAAGGCTTCCGGCAGTCGTTTCCAGCACCCAATCGGTACAATAGGCTAACAATTTTAACAATATCAAAAACTTCGAAAATGCACGTAATTTTTATTTTTAAACGTATCCATAGAAGCTGGTATTCTTTTAGAAATTTGAGGAAATGGACAATCCCAGATATTCTATGTTACTGTTAATCCCCAAGGTATATAATCAAATCTCTTTAATGGAAACGTCTGGAGTATTCTGTAGAATCTCATGGCTTGAAGTTGAAAAGAGTGAAAAATGTTCATAGCAATCACAATCCAACTCATTTTAACACAATGCTGTGCAAATATGAACCTGATTTTTTTCCAAGGGTATTTCTTACTTCTTGAAATAAAAAAAATCATTATTTAAGTTTCTAATGAAAAAGATTTGGAATTCAAACAGAACAAGCATTACAGAAAAAAAAATGCATCTGGGAACTTTCAACTTCGTGAAGGTTTTTCAAACATAACTTAGTTCTATTATTTTTATTTTGATTAATAGCAAAATATTTAAATGCATTTTTCGAGAGCTGATGGGTCCTGTATTAAATTAAATAATCTTTTTAAATCAATAATGAACGCAAATGATATTAGAAATTAATGACCCGAACTATCTCTTAGTATGTAGTCTACTCCCTTAGTGGGATTGCACAAATTTAAAAGCGAACGCAGTTTTCACATTTCGCAAACGACGTTTCCATTTCGAAAAACGTGAAAGCCAAGCCCATCAATCAAATGCTGTCAGATCATAAAATAAATATTTTGTTCGGAGCTCTGTCTCTGCGGCGTGAGTTTATTGATACCCTTTGGGGCGAGAAGGGTCGTGGTTCCGGGTGGGTTGGTAGGAAGGGGAGAAAAGGGGAGGGGCTAGGAAGGGTGTGATGGGGAAGAGGAAGAGAGGGGTGGGATGGGGAAGAGTGAGGTGAGTGAGTAGAAAAGGAGTGAGGTGAGTGGAAAGGGGGGAGTGAGGGGGAGGGAAGGAATGGGGTGAGGGGGTGGAGGGGGGTGATGAGTAAGGTTAGTTGGAGAAGGGTTGGAGTGATGAGGGTAGGCGGGGAGGTGAGGAGATTGTGAGGAAAGGGTGGATTTCGGGGAGTGGCGGAGGGTTTTGTAAGGAGAGGGGGAGAAGATTTCGACAAGCGTTGTCCAGGGGGAGGGGGGAGGGGTGGGGAGGGATGAGGAAGAGGCGTTCCCGCGCGAAAGAGCGGTTTCCATCTCGTCCGCTCCGTCATTCCTCCCGCGAAGATCCATCTGCTGCAGTATCCGCCTAAGTGCTCAATCCACCCTCCGCAGAGCCTATCGCTGCCTCGTTCCCCTGGCCGGAAATCACCCTTCTTCTTCTAGTGAATGCCCTTTTCCAGTTGCGCAGCCGAGCAAAATACGATACCATTGGCGGAGTGCTCGCATACATATATCCTTCCCTCGCCAGACGTTTCCTGCATTTTGCGCAAAGTGAAGTAGCAGTGTGCGTGAATACGCCGTCGCCGGCGGTTATGCGCGATGCATAGGGCATCACCGGACGAGCGGTTCTATTGAGGCGAATATTTTATAGAATTTCCTCCTAAATCGTAAGTTTTTTATTTACGCGCCGCCATTAAGGGGGCCGTAAAAGAGGGGAGGGGACGAATGAAGAGAAATCGTGGGGAGTGGTGGGGCGACGGGGAGCGTGCGTATGATACGGCGGGGGGGAGGCCGGGGGCATGCCCGGTCAAATGTCCCCCCGGAGATGGGCGCCGTATCAATCTTCATGAGGGAGCCCTCGCGCACCGTCGCGCCGCCTGCCCCTTCCGCGCTTCCGCTTCCGACCTCACGAGGTGCTGCGCTCCGCCCCGTTCCGCTTCGCCTTGCTCCGCCCCCGCTCCACGCCCGTTCCGCCCCCGCTCCATCCCGGCCAGCACCGTCCCGCCCCGTTCCGTCCCGCCACGCTCCGTCCCGCTCCGTCCCGCCCCGCTCCGTCCCGCCCCGCCCCGCTCTTTCCCGCCCCGCCCCGCTCCGTCCCGCCCCGCCCCGCTCCGTCCCGTCCCGCCCCGCTCCGTCCCGCCCCGCCCCGCTCTTTCCCGCCCCGCCCCGCTCCGTCCCGCCCCGCTCCGTCCCGCCCCGCTCCGTCCCGCCCCGCTCCGTCCCGCCCCGCCCCGCTCCGTCCCGCCACGCTCCGTCGCGCCACGCTCCGTCCCGCCACGCTCCGTCGCGCCACGCTCCGTCCCGCCACGCTCCGTCGCGCCACGCTCCGTCGCGCCACGCTGGTCCCGCCTTGTCCCGCTCGGCCCCTCCCCTCGCTCCGCCTCGTCACGCTCTCCCCCGCTCGCCCCGATCCGCTACGACGCGATAGGTGGCTCAGGGCATCAACTAATGTCACTGCACTGCCTTTGACCGGGAGGTTCTAGGCTTGAGTTCCGGCGGTGGCTGAATTTTTGACACTACCTTGTCGGCTAGGTCGAGTTAAGTCGCTGGAGAATTCTAGCGGCCTTCTTTTCTTGTCGGTAGTTTTCCGAGGTTTCTCCGATCAATACCAAAGGCCGGATAAGTGCCCTAACAAACGGATCACGAAACGCGCGCGATCTTTCCTTCCTCTTCTTTGTCCATCTCTATCCCTTACGTACACACGCACATGTCAGAAGACCGGTCGGACCTTAGAGCTTGTTCCGGCTGGGGCGGTGTCACCCTGGTGGGATATACGTGGTTGGGGGAAACCCCTCTAGCCGACAGGTAGGTCGAATCCGGATTATACCACCTTCCGCGAAAAAGACAAGTACAACACTAAGAAACTAATAACCTTAGCAGTAGACGCGCCCGGAAACACTGATAATAAATCAATCGACCTGTCACCCTCCGGCCCCCTCCACCCCATTCCAATGCGCTCCGCCTCACGTCATCATGCTCTGCCTCATTTCGCTCCGCCCCCGACCCGCCCCGCTCTGCTTGCCAATCCTATCCCAGCCTCTTCTCTGCCCACCGCGCACTTCTCTACAATCCGCCCCTGCCCCCTCCTCTACCTTCTCCATTCCGATCATCTCTTCCTGCCCTCCCCCTCTCCTCGTCGCTCATCCCCTCACCACGCCTTACTTCTCCGCCCCACCCATCACTGCCCCGCCTACGCACGGTAAAGATCCTTCTGTCTCGTCCCTGCTGCCACCTCGATGAGATCACTTTTCTCCCCTACTAGGATGCAAGACGTTTGGGTCTCTTGTCCGATACTTTCTTCATCTCTCTCTCCGTTTCTTGACTGACAACGCTTTTTCAATGAAGGTTATTTTTAATTTTATTGAAGATGATGTGATAACGTCTTCTCATTGGTGCTGTAAGAAACTTCTCAAGAATTCCAGAGCTTTAAAGGCTTTACTATTATAGCACTAGTTTTATAACTTCTTGATTGAAAAAATCCTCTTCGAAGACAATACTGTTGTCGTTAGAACCATATGAGAACATTACTATCACACTACTATCTTACTATCACATTATTATTGGCGGGAATATTAAACTTCAGAAATACCTTGTTCGATTTTCGAGGGTCTTCCTAAGGTTTGGTACTAACTACCTGTAGAAGGAGTTAAATGCTCATTAAAAACTTGGTAAGCTTTACATAAGTGTTAAATTAAAAAACTTTCCAATTGTAGTAGATAACAGCAATTTATCGTGCAAGTTACTAAAAGATACAATTATGTGCAGTTAATTGATTTGAAATAAAAGCGGAAGCTTGAGAGTATAATTACTAACGAGCATTATAATGTTATTTAGTCACGTGTAATACACATTTTATCCTCTCCTATCGCCTTCTTAACATCGACATTATTTTCTTACTGTATGCCAATATGATACTTGATAAATTGACTTATATAGAACACTTTATTACATCGGATATAATTTTGAGCCATTTTTAACTACTACCGAATTTATTACATCCGATTGGATAATACTGAGCCATTTAATCTACTCTGAGCATGTGAGCAAACAGCGTCATTCCACGCTCGAATGTCGAATCAAACGGACCTCTCTTACCGTTGTGAACAGTGATAGCCGTGTGAATTAGAAAAGACGGTGAAACATCGAAAATCTTGTGGTCCGTAGAAACAGTGCCACTAGCGAGTGCTACGCAGTATCCACAATGGGTACTGCCCGACAACCGGGCAGCTGATCAGTAATGCCCTAACCCAGACCTGCACAACGCCTGCTCCCGCGGGCATTCTGCACTTGGGAGCCGGTCGTCTGCCCGTGGCAGCGCCGAAAGTGCAAGTAGTGGGGAGTAGGAAGCTTTGCGGGGAGGGGAGAAGTCTGACGTAGCACGACGCGGCGCGTAGATTGAATGCCAGGGCGTCTAATAATGATCCATGCTTCAAAATTAAATGCCCATTTGTTTAAATGGATTATGTCTAGTATTTCAAGTTACCAGGGTCATAATTCACTGTTTACGTTCTGTGTATATCCGCCTTTGTATCCACCACTGTATGTATTTTCATTTTCTAAATTTTTTAAAGAAAATAACATGTTCATTGTGACTCTTAAGCAATATTTTAAAGCAATAGCTTTAAAACATATGCTTATATATAAGAAAAATATTATTTAATTCTATCTAACACAAAATTGCAATTTAATAATTGATTGTTCACCAGGAATGTTATACTCTCCAAATCATAGAAAAATGAACAAAATCATGAGAGCAATCTCTCACATCAAGATTGACATAAAATAAAATATGTGGCAATTCCAAGAAGCGTAATGTTTAATAGCACATTTGTGACCATTTTCCCCCATTACGAAACTGAATACAAGAGGTCAACGAGCAAACTTTGGTGACGATATGTTATGGACAATCATAAGACAATCATGGGTATAGGTTAAATAGAATGCAAAGGGCTTTATATTTTTATTAGATCTCGTACACGACACTACTCTCTTGTCAGAAATTAGAACAGAAAATAATCATGATTTTTTTAAGAACAATATGTTTTTGCTTTGAGAAAACCGTCTTATTCAATTAAACATAGTTAATAAAAATAGTTTATTGCTGTCATTATCAAACAAAAACAATTCAGTTTCAAAATTTTGTGTTTAGCACAACACTAAATTTGTGATTACATCGTAGCAAAGTGAATGACGTTATAATCCCTACAAGCAATTATAATACTTGGTGTCGAAATCTAATATGTATAATTCGTTGTAGTTTCGTATTTCGCCCTGTCATATACCGAGAGCAAACATTTGCAATATAATACAAAAGACAATATTACTTGAACTGTATATGACCGTCATGTTCTTGCCGATTGCTCTTTAAATTTACGCGCTATCTTTCGAATTGCGCATTCTGATTGGTGGTCCCCACTCCTAGATTGGGTGTCATCCCCACCCTTCATCGATTTTCTCATTTGCACCCGAGTTGCCCGCACGCAGCTCCTGAGGTCAGTGAAAGTGCAAAATGCTGTGCAGGTCTGCCCTAACCACACTAAATAGTGATTATCCCATTCCAGAACTAAACGTATCGATGTTGTATGAAAAAGTAACGGAAACCATCAGTTCAGAAGTTACGTCAATGGAATCTCAACAAAGCCAAACAACAATGGGACCTCACCCAAATCAACAGACCTCGTACGGACAGCAAAACCTGGACTCACTACAAGGTAACGCTACAGGTCAACATGCCGCAGGGCAAAATTTAAAGCGTCTTTCTGATGATGTTACCTCGGCTAACGAAACAAAAAGGTCTAATCTGCAATCAAAGCAAGCCAGAATAGACAGTTCAACGCAGTATTCATATACGGTCTCCACTGGCAACAGATTTCAGCCACTGAGCAGTGAACTAGAACCCAACAATCGAAATTGGTTTAGTGACATAAATGAAACCTCGCCAAGTATGTCAGAATCAGTTAAAATCCCGCCAATCTACGTAGCAAATATAACTAATATCACGAACTTTAGCAAGGAAATCAATACCAAAGTAACAAATAGTTTCACACTTCAATTCATAAATAATAGAGTAAAAATACAACCAGAGAAAATCAGTGACTTCAGAGACATAACCAAATGTCTAATAAACACAGGAAGACAATTTCATACTTACAAGGACCCAGCAAATAAGAAATTCTCAGTTGTATTCAAAAACCTACACACATCAATCACAGAAGAGGAAATATACACTGAATTGAGAGAGAAACACCCATCGCTGATTAAAGTTACCAGATTCCGAAAAGACAATAACCCAATTCGAGTAATAGCAGCCAATAAGACAAATTTGTAATCTCATTGTAAAAGCTTAAAGGAGAAGGAGACCTAAAGGCCCCATTCAATGCATGAGATGTTTAGACTGTGGCCATACAAAAAATAATTGTAATGATAAAATATCATGTATTTATTGATCCAAAAATCATTATTCTGCAACTTGTCCCCATAAAAATGAACCATTCAAATGTTATCATTATCAAGGACACAACCGAGCGGACCTCAGAACAATAGAATGCCCTTATTATAAAAAAAATCAGCCAAAACCCTAACCTCAAGAATCCCCAAAATAGAACTAGAACCCTAACTTTCCCAGACTGAGAACCACTCAAAACATCCCCAACTTTAGACACATAAACAACAGAAACACAGCTCAAAATTTTAATCAACGTAATAACCCTCCAAATCAAACGAGAACAGCTTTCTCAACTCATTGATCAACACGATAGCTATATTAAGTTGGCTGTCCGGGTGACGCCGCGTCCATGGCAAAGGTGCCGACGTTTCGGTCGCCATTCTGCGACCTTCCTCAGGGCGTAATGCCTGAGGCAGAATGGCGACCGAAACGTCGGCACCTTTGCCATGGACGCGGCGTCACCCGGACAGCCAACTTAATATTGACTCCGGCCGCGGAAGCCTACGCTCTAACACGATAGCTACTCACATAATCAATATAATCAACTCATTTACACCATCCATTATAAACAACATTCAATCATCCATCTCAGCATACATTAATAATAATTATGCAACAAACCCAAATTAATAAGTTAATCATACTTAATTGGAATGCAAATGGAATAATCAATAAAGTCAATGAACTAAAATACTTCTTGCAAGATAAGAAAATTGACTTTGCATGTATAACTGAATCACATTTAAACAATAGTGTAAAAGTCAGCCTATCAGATTATAAAGTAATAAGAACAGACAGACAAAATAATAATGGGGGAGGAGTAATTATACTTATAAAGAGCACAATACCATGCTATCAAATAATACTACCACCAACCCCTGGTATTGAAACAGTAGCAATTAAGTTCAATAAAACAACAATCTGCAAACTACACTAATAGAAGCATATAAGACACCCCAATATAAAAATCCAACATACCAATCTCAGTGGTATTATTAATTAACACACTCCAACAATAATCTTAGGTTATTTTAATGGAAAACACGTACATTGGGGATGTAAAAGTAATAATTTAGCTGGGACACAATTATTGTACTACAATTAATAAACTACCACAAAATAAATATAAAAGCCCCCAATGAACCAACCTACTACCCAAACGATCACTCTAGGAACCCAGATATATTAGACATAGGTATAACAAATATACAACAAAAATTTTTCTCCACAGTACAGTATGAAATGGACTCAGACCATCTACCAGTAATAGTAACAACACAACATTCACTTCCCCATTCCTCAGATCAACATCCATTCCTCAGATCAACAATAGAAAATGTAAGCCCATATATACAGCAGTAATAAGACCCCTAATGCTCTATGCTTGTCCTGTCTGGATTAGGGCAGCAAAAACCAATATTCATAAACTACAGGTCATACAGAATAAATTCCTGCGAACAATAACCAATGCACCCTGGTTTATCACAAATAAACAACTCCATAAAGAAATTCAAATAAAGCCTATCATACATCACATCACTAAGTTATCCCATAATGTTTATAACAATTTACATCTGTTACACAGCTCTCCCAAAATAACCTCGGCAGAGCACCCAGAAACGCAACCTGAATAAAAAATAGATTTCCCAAGCATGTTTTTTATTTACAATTTGCAAATTTGGATGATTCTTTGTGAGGTGCACAGTGGGTTTCCTCTCCCTAAGAAATAGTTGTAAAGATGTAATAGTTTAGTTTTTTAATGTAGATAATAAGCATCAAAATCATGTGAAATAGTTTTCTAATGTTAAACTGAGCCATGTATTATATTCAAAATAATAAAAATTATTAAAAAAAAGAAAAAAAAAGCATCGTATGTAGGCGTGAGGATAATATAAAATATTGAATGAACATTTCATATAATGAAACTTGCCCCCCCTTGTCAGTCTGACACCTCACAACAGACGGACAAGCATAGAATCAGAAAGCAAGATCGGAGTGAGAAACCAAAGACGCTGCAAATTGGAATGACAGAAGGAATAGTATAAGTAGTGTGGTGTTTATGTGGCATTCGCCACGAAGTATCTTCTCGTCGTCATTCGAATGCACTTAAGATGATATCAAAGCTTTATGCTCTAATAATGCACTTCGTGATGGGACTAAGTCTCTATTTAACGAGAAATACTGTACGCTCTTCTCCTCTTTAGGAATAATAACGGCTTTTACTATTCAAAGGCGAACTTTAGCTTAGGGTAATTAGCTCTTATAAATAATTAAGAGACGTTCCAAACGTGTGGATGTAATCACTTCTTCCCCCAACCTTCTCTTTTCTTATACTCTATACGCGCCAACAGGCTCACTCAATAAATTCAACTTGATAAAAAACATATATTGAGATTACATAACATAAATCCATTTTACATCATACAGTACCAATTTAGTAGCTCCATAAGAGCTAAATAATTGTTCGTCAGATCTGAATAAAGTTTTTTGTAAATTTTTTAAGTAATAATATTGTCGAGATATGCGGTCAAGTGTGTGTTTATATTTTCTTCTTAAACGCATTTGACAAAAACAAAAAATGCTTTTCTAAGCCAAAATTTTGTGAAAAAATGTTTACAGTAATAATACGACCCTTCTCATACGATTATCATTTTATAATAGAAATACCAACAATAAATCATGGACATTTTTTCACATGAAACACTTTAATATTGCAAAAACTTTTATATCAAAGATATTTTTTCGGTAGGAGGCATTAAATATAAACGAATTTATAGTACACTACATTTCATTATATTCCACGATTGTGGCCAAAACTACTGTACAAGCAGCCACATAATAATACAAAAGAAACTATTCATAATTAAGTAGCAAAATTCAGGAAGAGGGAACAACTTTTCAGTAATCATAAAATGTAATTACTTATATATTCTGCTACTTTACAACCATCATTATTGTACTACGGTTTCAATGATGCCGTTTTCACAGGAAGAAAAACGCCATGTTAAAAAATAATTTTAGTATTTTTGCGGCACGCGATAAATGTCATAGTAGGTCCTGCTTCAGTAAATGTAGAAATCCTTTGACATATCTATCACTTCAGTTAAAAAGAAACACTATTTTTCGACACGATTCCTCTGAACAATATATAGGACAGACGTGCAGAAAGATATTGCTTCAACGTTCGTGTTCTGCTGTGATGCATCTTTCATCTGCCTAATATCACAATAAATCACAACACGAAAACGAGGTTTCTCTGGATCGGAAACAATGATTCAAAACTTCCAAGGCAAAACGTCGGCTGTTCTTGATTACCGCTCTCCGAAACGTTGCTCTTTGAGACGTTTCACGCCAAGCAAATATGAGAGCAGCAAAGGCGCGAGATGGAACCTAGACGGTGAGGAAACGCCATGGTTCGCTTATCGGCATGCAAGTGAAACGTCAGTTGCAATGTAGCAATAAATCAATCGCGAGGAACAGAAAGCCCGAGGAGCGAACCTTGCTTGCTACGTTCTGCGCGCGGCGATGCGAGATGTTGCGTCGTGAAATCCTGAAAATGGCAAGCGAATTTCGCCTCTCTGGCATTTTCGACCCTGAGTTGGCTGTTGCAGTACAAACGATGCGAAAATCATTTGTCTCTACATCGTGAACGCTGGAGTAGAAATAGTATACATTTTGATTTGCTTTCTTTTGCTCGACAAAGTATACAAAATGTCGCTTCAGTCTTACATTAAGCAAGGAACGTCGCATGAATGTGGTGTATTGATGTTTATGAAATTTCATTTTAAAGTTACGCCAAAAGTCAGAGATTATTTTAAATACCAATAATAGGAAAACTAGAAATACACGCTACCGTTTTGGAACTCATTACTATTTATGAGAACAGAACATAAATGATAGTGTTTCATTAACGGGATTAAATTCTTAACTATATTTAACGCCGATGCAAAGCCCTTTCTCGGCTATAAATTAATTTCCAATGAACTGTAGTGAGCTTTCAATGCAAAAATTAACTCTATATAAAATAAACGCCATTTAGTATCATGATCATAAATTTATCATAAGAGAAGGTAATATTTAACAGAATTTCGAGTTGCGTATAATCGTTTAAAGTACACAACAGCAACTCAATTATCGAATAAATTCGCCATATTCTCATCACGGGCTATTAAGAATTGCAATTAGGAATTTTCTTCCGAATTAGTCGAATTGTAAGTAAATAAGATCGTACAGCATGATGTCATTCAAATATTTGAATAATGAATTGATCCATATTAAAACAATATCAACGATTCGAAATTGAAATATTTTTCATACAAATCAATGTACTCACATGTGAGGTCCGCCGTTGATTGACGTTCAGTATTGTTACCATCCCGCACTTGGCTGCGTTTCATGAATAGTTGGAATAGAGCGTTTATTACAGTCACATGCCAGCCATTCACAAACACAAACACTCGAACATTTTTTGCCACAATGGTCAACAATATTAACTTTCAGGCCCAATGTTCAATTCCATCGCACCAGTTCCACTACTGCGTGGACAGGACGACAGCCCATTCTCAACTAAGCTCCTGCAGGTTAAAATTTTGGCCACCAGAGCGCGCAATGAAAACAGTTGACTACATTTGTCCCCAGAGGTCGTACTTTAGGTGCAATATTTTGGAAGGAGCGAAGAAAAAAACGTTTTGTAAAAAATACTCCATCATTACGAAAGATAAGAGTAAGAAATCTATCTTTGACAGAAATGAAGTGAAAAGGAGTTGGGAGAGTCTTTTGTCAGGATATTTGAAAAGAGTTTGCTTTCCAAATACGTAACCAATATTTAGAAATAATGAAGTGAAAATATAGTATAAGAGTTAGCATAGTAAATAATATAATGGTTATTTACATACTTTAACTGGTGCTTCAAGAGAGGAAAATTTTTCGGTTTTAATGTATTGGATATCAAATTCAGATTCAAGAAATAAGGTTGTCTCATCACTAAAACAACAGGAGAACAAAATTTCTTCGAAGAGACGAAAATCTGAGTTTCCAAATTTTCTCGTCATTCGTTGATATGAATATTCGAAGACTCATGTGTCTCACCGATAATACGGATACAGGAACATATTACCGGGCGTTCCTCCAACTACGACCACCCTTATAACTTCTAAACGGTTCACGAAATCGAAATGTAATTTTAACTTAAACTTTTGACCTAACAATGCGCAATCATGGGGTAAATAATATGCCGTAGAGACATTGTAGTATACATAGTTTCTGGGAAATTTAATAATATTTAATTGTTTAAATTGATCAATGTATTTTTCTGACTGGCAATGGATAGATAATAAAGTGAGGAATACAATGATCTATGATAGGTTAATATTTCGAAAATAATTTGAGTAAAAAAAAACTTTCTGGCTTATGATTTTTAATTAAACGGACAAAATTTCCTGCAGTAGCTCTGCAAGTGCCACCTTTGGGTCGCAAGACTGTTATGTTGAGAGAGTGATACTCAGAGGGGTGGCAGTGATGGTACAGACCCAATTACAGCAATCTTGTCAAGACAAACACAATGACAATATTAACGATGAGAATGACACATTTTTCCAATGATTCATCAATGGAAGTGAACTTTTCTTCCAATGATTGAAATTCCTAAGCATCGATCATTGAATTGAACGATTTAAGAAATTGGTAACATAAGGAAGAAGCGAACAAAAGTCATTTTCAAACGTAAAAAGAATTGAGCTCGATGTCTAATAGCTGCCAGAACATGCCAGCCTTTTAAAATATTTCAAATAGGAGATGGAATGAAGAGTTGAAAATTTTCTAAAATCTCCAGATAATTCATTAGCAAATAGATATGTAGACATTTTGTTATTTTTACCGATACTCAAGTTCTGATATCAAATTTATGAAAATTAAATAAAACGAACATAACTATAGAAAATAGAATATAAATATGTGTATAAATTATTTACATGCATGCCCTATGCATCCCATCGACAGCAATTCATGTCAGCAGTCTTGTGTGCAGAGGCCGACGAACTGACTGGAGTGTTTTGTGGCACTATAAGTTAATGCATTGGAATTTTAGCCAGGAGAAAGAAAGTTAAATTTCGACGAATCAATGGAAAAAAAAATCTTCCATTCTTATCGTTAATATTGATTTTTCCTGCGTCCGTCGTGTCAGTCCCATATATTGCTCAATTACGCCTCTATCCCTCGTTGCCACTCAGTCTCTCCTTCCTCCACAAAAGTATCGGTCCCGCGAAGGTCACCTTCCCCAAAGAAAACCTGAAAAGGTAGCTACAGGAAATATTGTCCGGTTAATTCGAAATCATATTTCAGAAAGTAGAATTTTATACTCAAATTACTTTCCAAACATTAACGTATGATATATCATTGTATTTCTCTTTTATGATCTATCCATTGTTAGTGAGAAAAATATGTAGTTTCATTTAGAAAACCAAATATGATTAAATTTGCCAGAAAATAAAAATATATCAAACAATATCTTTAAGGCACGTATTACGTACTTCATTATTCCGCATTGTTGAGCGTAAACTGCATTTCGATATTGTGAACCGTTTAGAAGTTATGAGGGTGTCCCATAATTGGGACAGCCTGTATATTACAACAAACTAATTTTGGCACCTGTCCTTCTATCAGTACATCATCGATCAAGTTAATAAAACGTGGGATTGTACGCACGGACGTAAGTTCCAACACGAAGAAACTGAACTACAATTCAGAAAAGAAAACTGTACAATTGAGCGATATTTCAACTCACAAAATATTAAATAATCATAGAAACCAAAATTTAAAATAATCTCCCGAAATGTATAGTCACGTCGCCGGTGGCAGATACTCGACGCTAGCTATGTATAGTCCGATTTAAACGTATTGGCACTTTAAGGTCAATAGCTGGACGGAGAGGGGGGCATCGCCATCCAATCTGGAGCTCCATTACTAAAAATTTAACTTCAAACGATACTCCAGACAGCGACAGAACTCGACCTAGCTAGCGTAAAAAATCCTACCACTGCACCGTCGAGACTCGAACCTAGGACCTCCCGGTCAGAAGCACTTCAGTTGATGCCCTGAGCCACCTCTCCCGGTCCTAGAGAAGGAAATTCCTTGCAATCAGACAAGTAAGTCGGCGCCAGATTTCAGCGGGGCAGAAACACCACTACTTCCGCGACAAACCATCAACTTCAACGAGACGAATGACCACAGCAGTTGACTTGGCCAGAAATATGAAACATCCTGCGGACCCCTAACTGTTATTTCATTGAATTATTATATTGCATTCTATATCATATTGCGTTTTTTTCGCTGTTTGTATCCAATTTTTCATCCTGTTTAATTATTGTTAAAGAAGCTTCGCATAGAGAGTGATTTCACCTGACTCCACGTGTCAGGGGTGGAAACGTCGCGACTGAGACATCGGAAGGGGAGAAAGAATTAGAATGAAAGGAGATGCTTGGGGAGTGGAAGATTGGCAATATGGTCATGAAGAAAATCATGTAGTGCGCTAGAAAAATAGAAATAATTATAAACAACGCAGTAACCAGATATAAATTTTATTAAATATAAGTGAACTAAATACTAGGGTAGGAGTAATGTTCAAGGAGCAGTGCTTAGTTCACAAAGCCAATAGGCCGAAAGAAGGAAAGAGGAAAGTATACAAAAATAATAGTAGATTATGAAACGATGATGTAATGAAGGGTATTAATACACGAGTGTGAGATTGCGATACGAGCGAGGAACGAGCGAGTATCGTAAACTTCACACGAGTGTTTTAATACTCATTACATCGTGTTTCATACAGTACTTTTTCTACGACTTTTATAAGTTAAACTTTCACATTGAATAGTTTCGTGGCAGTTGAGTCAGCCAAGGCCTCCTAGCGGACAGCTACCTAAATCTACCCTCGCATGCTGTCGCAGGCGGCTGTGGTTACCTGTCCGCCTGCGAGGGACTACTGTTCTAGTCAAATAGGATCAAAGTGAAATTACGATCCAATTTATTTTAAATAATATTCCACGAAAAATACTAATAATAAAAGAAATTAAAAGCATTGAGCATAATATAATACCAAAAGCAATTTTAATGTACACAATCGAACGAAACATTTGCTAAAACGATTCTCAATGATTAATGAAGTGTCAATACTTGATCTGTAAACTTCTCTGTGATTGGTCAAGAACCTGTATCGTAATGAATCCTGTATCAAAATGAATATCATTATGAAACTGGTTGCAGCCATCAAATGACAGCATTATACAATGGGAGAAGACAAAAATAAAAATAAAATGACCCCTACCTCACTGGACGGCGCGCTGCGCGAGTGCACCGAAAGAAGTCTGTTGCTGCGCGGGCGGTGGCGGTCGCGGCCGCATCGATCTCCGCCCGCCACCTGCCGGCGCGCGGGGCGGACTGAGGGGCCGGGGCGGGGCGGGGCCGGGGCGGGGCGGGGCGGGGCGGGGAGGGAGGGAGTCGTTGGGGGCGCGAGCGACCCGGGCAGCGGGGCGCGCCGTGTCTGTGGGCAGGGCGCTGGCGCGGGCGTGGGCGAGGGCGAATACTTCGCCGCTCATGACGCATTCAGCTCAGGGTGTCTGCGGTGGCGGCGGCGGCGGCAGCCGGTTCGCGGTGTCGGACGGAGAGGAGCGGTTGACGATCGCGAGGCTGAAGGAAAAGTAGCTGGCGATGCTGCCAGCGAAAGAAGAGACAACTACGAGAAGGAGGGGTACTTCCAAATAGAGATTCTAGAATCTTGTGCGAAGAAGCTCATGCACATGTGAATGAATGGATCCACTGACGGCAATGATGATGGCGATGTCAATGGGGGATTAATTTTGAAAAGCTAGGATAAGGCAAAAGCCCAACAAAAATTACAGCTAACCAGCTTCGCTCATCTTAAATTCCACTGGAATTTATTCTAATAATAAACTTCTCAGATATGGGAAGAAAGCAGATTAGACCAACGCGTGGGTCTGAACGCGAAGGACTAGACGTGCACGGACTAGGGCGAGGGTAAGAGCAAGGTCGAGGGCGGCGGCAGGGTCAAGGGCAATGGCGAGTTCGAGGGCAAGGGCGAAGCGGACGGCGACGGAGGCAAGGGCGAGGACAAGGTCGACAGCGGAGGCGAGGACGAAGGTGACAGCGAGGGCGAGTGTGACGGCGGGAGCACGGAAGAAGACGAGGTCGAGGGCGACAGCGCGTGGGGCAAGGGCGAGGACGGCAGCGGGGGCAAGGACGAGGGCGAGAGCGACGGTGAGGGCACGGGACGAGACGAGGGCAATGGCGACGGCGGGCACGGGACGAGAGGGGGGCACGGGGCACGGGGGACGAGGGTGACGGCGAGGGCGAGGGCGCGAGCGAGGAAGTCGGCGCCGGAAAGAGCGCGAGGGCGAGCGGAGGACGAGGAATTGTCGCTCATGACTGCATTCAGCGCCAGGTGCCTGCGGTGGCAGTGGCGGCGGCAGCTGACGGAGATGAGAGGCTCACAATGCACGGGGAGGAGGTCGCAGCGGCTTGGGGATTGGCAATTAAGGATGAGAGGAGTAGACAGGAACTTGATCCAGGGATGTTAAGTGGAAATGATGAACACTAATTTGAATGAATGAAGGTACTGTGGTAAATATAATGTAATGTCATTAATACGTGTTTTTTTTCCTTCCTGGATTTTTTCCAACTTAAGAGGATGCAGATTTCGACTATCCACGCCGGTTATCATTATGTCCCTCATGGAGACACTTATTAATCTTTACACTAGACATGCATGCGGCCTATTATCATCAGACTCAGAGGTCCTTCAGCCACAATACACTTTCAAGAAACACAAGGGACAAACAACCATGCTCATGGCAGCACTCGAACCCGCGACTCTTCTGACCGAGTGGGTGCACATTCTAACCACCTCGGCCACTCAGATCAATATATTACAATTATGTAATAAATATAATTTCTAACATAATTTCCTGCGTACCCCAGACTACCTAATGTTTGAGCAACTGGAGGAAGATCCAAATATTTGTTCATATTAATGTTTACGGAAAGAAATGCCACCAAAATTCTATATTTTATTACATTTCTCGGATAGAACGTCCCCCTAGAACAGGGGTGTCCAACTTCCAAGGCCTCAAGGGCCACAAATCAAACATTTTATATGGTTGCAGTCTATATTTTCATTACTCGGTCAATCCACAGCGGACTTCCCCGTATTGTTGATTTCGGCATTTCTGCTCGTCGGCTGCTTCATCGGCAGCTCTGAAACGAGGAGGGGGAGGGATGGAACCATGCGTGATATCAGTTCGTACATGCATAACTACAACACATTGGTATGATTTTTGTATTTAAGAATTTACTAAAAAAGTCCTTAAATTTAAACTTCACCTACATTTACATTAAAGGAGGTGTTGACCCCGACAGGGCGCATGCGATATGGTCCGATTAAAATAGAGGTGGTAAAAAGTTGGTGATTGATAATTGTGCTTCTGAAGCTGTAGCTTCGAACAATATGAGTGTATGATTTGGTTACTTTAAAAAGTATTTATTTCAAATGTTTCTTTTCGTGTCCTGGGAGCATCTGCACAGTGGAACCCAAACTGTCAACGTCGTTCCCTTCCATTCGCAACTGTCAATCACCAACTTATTTTAATCAGACCATAGGCACACAATGTTGACATGGATGAAAGGGACTTTCACTTTGACTAATCATCTTTCGCGGGCCTCAATAAATGGCACCGCGAGCCGACAGTTGGACAGCCCTGCCCTACAGCAACAGAAAATTAAAAACGACAAGGTCGCTATAAAATGCGATGCCACGATGCGAACAACACGAAATAACACCTCGATGCGAACAGTTCGTATAGCTTTCGCGTCGCACAATTCAGACAAATTTGAGTGACTGGAGGGGCGGTGATCACCGGATGCGCGTTGGCACAGGAAGTAGGCGCCGTGAGCATGCGCGCACAATCTCACGCTTCAAAATTTGAGATCTGCGGAGGCAAAAGGATTATATGGCGATTTAAGCAGAATGACACTTTAAGGTCGTGAGCTGGAAGAAGAGGGGGACCCTGTCATCCAATCTTCTACTTCGTCGTGGTTTAAATTTTTATATTGGAGCTCCCGATTGAATGACAATGTCCCCCATCGTCTTCCAGCTCGTGACCTTAAAATGCCACTACGTTTAAATCGGAATATAATATATCTGGTCACCATTCGAGCTAGAGATTAAGAAAAGCTGTGATTGATATAAAAGTACAGATTCTCAATTGCGAAAGAAATTTCGAGAAAAACTAAATCCACTAGCAGCAAGTAAAATAATTATTCCAATATTCTCCTTTCATTATGGACAACCAGGTAAGAAGAAGTTTTTACACCCATTTAGTCAAACGAGTTTCTTTTAGACAATTCATTTAGACAAACGAGTCAAACGAGAGGCTGCTCTTCAACAACAGGGTAAACCATGGTTTCCATCAGCTTCAAGTATAGTCGTACACTGGGTACCAGTTGCACTTCTCTGAGAGACTCAAAATTGGAATGGATAAAAACTTAAATTTATAATTAAAGAAATTCAATAATGTTCTACTATTCTTAAAATGAATTATTACTATGAGAATTTGATTTCGACCCGTTAATTTTGACAAATTACTCTTATTTCATGTAACAAATTCTGTATGTTTTTGGCATTTTGGGTCGATTGTCCCACTTTGCCAATACTCCTCACTGGGCTTGGTTTAATTCCCAGGCTTGGGGGGGTAAGAGAAACATGTGGTGAACATGACATAAACTCTTAGCCACAACCAGCAAACTCCGCCTACCCGAGCATTTCTTCGTCACACAACTACAGTAAACCCGTGATATTTTAAGGAAAGCTACAACTCTACTTTTGTCCCGACCGGGAATCAAACCCGGGATCGCACCCAGGATCGCACCACGGAACACTCGTTCATTGCCCATGAGCCATTTTAGGGCTTACATGAAGTAATACAATATGATACATGATATACATATATAGATAGATATAAGCTTTATTCTACAATTAGGCAGATGTTGCCTGGTGGCAGAATGTAGAAACATGAAAGTACAGTTACCATTACGAACAAAATTTCAATAAAAACAAAATATGAAAAATCAATATAAAAACAAATTAAGTGTATCATTACCTAGAACATGCAAATGCATTCACATACATATACAACAAATGAAAATACATATATAAGTACAAATGACATGTATGAAATCCGTACAATATGAAAATACAAATATAAATACATATATTACATAAATAAACTTACTTATTACACAAATATTCATGCATACAAACATACATACGTATATACATATCATACAAAGACCTAGGAATCCTCGCATGCACACCAGCCTGCACCTACTCACTCAATCATATTCAGATAAAATATGGATAAAGATTTTTACCTAACACTACAATATAATAATACACAATAATTATACTAATTATTACATTTCTAACACGTAAAACACTCGTTAACATAATTCAATAAATACCAACGTTATCAGAATAACCTATAAAAGACGTTTTGGAGTTAAATATAATACAATATAATTTCTTTAATGTAATATATAATTTACTGGAGAGTTCATATCTAGTGATTTCGTCTTCTGAGCGAAGATATGCATCTATCACAGATTTCTTACACACATCACTCATCATAGCTGACACCCGGATTTTTATGAAACTTCGTCGGCAAATTGCGTATTTACTAAAACTTAAATAATCAAATTTTGAAATGCTTTTGATAATTAGCTAAAGACACAAGAGCAAAAATACTGTGTTGTGATGTCTCGATTGGCTGTTGGGCGGGCCCGACCAGGGTGCGGAAGGGGTCGTTGCGACTTTTAATAGGGAGTTTTTGCGCCCCGGAACGTTAAGAACTATCGATCTTCTGCGCATGCGCAGATGCACTAAAGCGATGCGAAACTTGAACTGCACATGAGTAGAAGATCGATAGTGCTTACCGTTCGAGGTGCCAAAAACTCCCTAATGCCTAGCGCGACCTTGGAACAACCCAGAGAGTTGACAGCAGGTCTCGCCCCCCAGATGTGCGAAAACTTTTCTCAGATGCTATCTGAGAACTGGATACGACATCAAGCTCGATATGCATTTACATGTAAACTCTCATTATACAATTATGTAATATTGTTTAATATACTATACATGACACCACAGTACCACATATTACTGGTATAACTATATTGTTGGTTTCGTATATTACTAATATAAGCCATAATTAAAAAGATATACAGTCCAAATTTGATGTGATTTAGCTTTTAGTTGGATTTACTCGTTTTTAGAGGTTCTTTTTAATGATAAAGGTTTGAACATTGCTACCAATAATGAACACCTGTCCAAAATAAGTTGCAAGCGTATCTTCAAGGAATATGATTATTATAATATTCACAAAAGAGATCATTGGGATGAACACATGTTCACATTAAAAATATTCTAAAAAATTTACTTATAAATCGTAACATGAAAAGAAATGAATGAATGATATTTTAATATGTGAAAAATTAAAATTAAATTTAATGTCATTAGTTTTTTTTCAAATTCTTTTATTATTAAATTGTTTCTAACTTAACCAAAAAAAATGTGAAGAGTTTAAAAGTGGAAAAGAAATGGAAAAGCAGCAGAAATGCACCACCCTGAAATATCGCGTTCAATCTGATTCGAGTTAAGTAATATGAAAGCACTATTTCGCACTTGAGCAGGTAAGTGACTGGTGTCATTGGCTTGAGTTGATCCTTCTCCTAGGGAGAAGCGCCTGTACGAGACTTAACATTTTTATTCATAACTCATCTTCTACTTGTCACACACACTTAGAAACCTACCTCTATGCGTTTTCGGTAAAGCGTTCTCTGCTGGTAGTTTCATAAAAATACGAGAGATCGACATCGTGAATGTTGCATGCTCGCCAAAACGCCGCCGTGACTATTCTGGCTTTTCAAAAGCCACCAATTTGGTCGAAACATCGACATGTAGAAGAAGGCGCCACTATGCCGCCAAATGCCAAGGAATAGGAAGTAGTGAAGCGGTAGTGATTCGTTGTGTAGTAACTTACTTACTACCAGTCACTATACATCACATTGCAATCCCAATCTCCTCATGGTGAATTTATGATGAACAAAGCATTTGTTGTATAATTCTCCCACTCGCTCATTCTCAGGCTGTTTCATATATAATTAACACTATGGTATTCGTTACCATGTGCTCGGCAAGTTCTTAATCAAAGCTGGTAAGTGCTCAAAATTAGAAAACTAAAGCAAATAAATTCTGAAAGTGGCGGTAGAAAACTTCGACCCCACGGCAAGTTTATGTTTCATAATAGTTCTCAAATGACATTACTTTCACACTCATGTTCATTTCATCATACACACCATAAATAATCAATTTTATTCATTAATTATTTTGTTGCAATGATAATTCTGGATAAGACTGTTCAGAGCTTAATATTCCACTGAAAATATAAAATATTCTTCTTTAAAATAATGTCCGACAAACAGAAAATTCAATCACTTGTGCATTTTCCTCCTCTTACCAAAGATCACTGAAACGTGTACTGTAATATAAACTTTCCATGAACCTAACCAGTCTACACTACGTACTCGTACTGCAACACCACCAAAATATCCACTTTTTTCTCTCTTCACTAACAAGAACTGTGTGTAGAACTGTGTAAGAACAACTGTGTAAGAACACACTTTTTTAAAGTTTCTGTTACAAACAGCGGAAAAGGCGTGTTCTGCTCGGATGCAAGGACTGCTGACCGCCTCTGAATGTTTTGCTCTCAAGACGTCTTTTTTTCTATTAAAACATGAAGTCCTTTCAAGGTCACGAGCTGAAGCTGAAACGAGAGGGGATTCTGCCATCGAATAGCGAACTTTGTTACCACTTAAATAGGGCATTCAAAAATAATTACTTTCTTATATTAAATGTTACATGTTTATTACAATTAGTATATCTTTATCTAATATTAAGTTTCGGGACTTGATATTTTCTCATCCTCAGGTAACATTACTATAATAAGATAACATTACAAGGTAACACACAAACTTCGAGAAGGTTGCTGTAAATTTCGTTAGATTGAAGAGAAACCCAGGCCTCTCTCCTCGACCTTGACAACCCGCCCCAACCGTGAGTCTAGCGCCTTCGCTTGCCGATAGCGTCGACGAGAGAAGCAAGTGTTGGCGCTAATGCAGTGGGGCCAACCGCGCCGACAGGGATGACGGACGCAGCGACAATTGCGAGGGCGGCCGGAGTGTCCAGTGGGGGAGAGCGCGGTCAAGGCGGAGAAGTGGAGCGGTGAAGCCGGCGTGCGATGGGGGGTGGGTGGAGAAAGAGGGAGGTCGCGGAGGGAGGAAAGGCTAAAGGGCCGAGCTGGAGGGGGGGGAGCGGCGCAGGTCACCGGGGGTAGAGACGCTGGGGTGTGATGGGCGACGCGACGTGACCAAGAAGCGAGGGTGGAGCGCTCTGGCGGAAAAGGTGACACGGACGTGAGGGTCCGCGTCAGGGGACGGGGAAGAGGTGACTGGCGGGCGTCAACTGGTTGGAAAACTGAGGCTGCCTCCCTCGATCGGGCGCTGGGATACTGCGAGTGCTTTTCGGGATTCTCGCGTCTCTGCCATATTATCCTCATTCCATCTTTGCACCATCCTCATCGTAATGTACGTATATATCATTTTATTGACCATTTCTGGCAAATGCTGTAATGAGCAACAATGAGAATGTATAGAATATATGCTTCATCTGAAACAGTAGTAAAAAATTGTAGATATTTATTTGACATATCAGTCTCTTCTTTCAATGAAATGTTTCTCCGCATTAAATATTGACATATTTCATTCTCGATTATTTTACATACTGTTCGAGGTGTATGTTAACTGTACGTAATTTTCAAATACTTATCACTGTACTTATAACTGTATGAAATTTTCCATTCTTTAACATTTGATTCGTTACCGTTTTAACAAAAAATAAATAAATTAGAAATTCATTATGTAGCATTATGCTTTTACTATTATTTGGCTCTATTTAAATTGTGATTTTTGATGTTGTTTGTCTTGAAATTTCTTTTAGGAAAATTTCTAGTTTGTTTTCCCTTTTTGAAAATATCTTTCTTTAGTTTTTTCAACAAATAATAAAGGTATTTGTGAGAATATGTTTTCTCACATGTATGATTGATTGACGGATTAGTGATTCCGGACGCGTCAATTGCTAAGGACATTAATCCCGAAACTGTAGTGCATTTTAATCGCGAGAGGTGGCAGTGATCTTCCTCCGCTGGTGGGTGATATCTGGCGCCGAACAACAAGTCGGCTTACGGAATTTCCCCAACGACGTATCTCCCACTAGCGGTGCACCGCCCCAACCGGCACAAGCTCTAAGCTCCCGACTGGCCTCCCGACATTTGTGATAGAATATTGCATGTCAGAGTTAATGTTCGTGGGGGTGAGGATAGGGCAAGGATTGGCAAGGAAAGATCACACGCGGTCCGTGGCTCGTTTGTTAGGGTACTGCTCTGGCATTCACCTGGTATTGATTGGAGAAAGCACGGAAAGCTACGGATCAGAACTGCCGACCGCCAGAACTCTCCTCCAGACAGTGGCTGAATTCGACCTTGCTATCTAGTGTCAAAAATCCTGCCGCCGCGGGGCGCCGTCAGAGCACAATCTCTAGGACCTCCCTGTCAGAAGCACTGCTGCGACATCAGTTGATGTCCTGAGCCACCTAAGCCTTTCTGACATGTATGAGGTCAAATAGCACGTGATTAATGTTTGGTCTACGAAGTACTGATCTAGAAAACATGGAATAATCCTCTGATTTTGTTGTTTGTTCGTAGTTTCTTTAATCAGTAGTAAGGAAACTTCTTTTATGTTATGTATCTGGTTGAATACGATGGATTTGCAATTAATCTTAGAAAATTATGTTTTTCAACAAGCATTGTTGAGTGGACTTCACCTGTGTTCAACTGCTTATAAGCCTCTTGTACTGTACTATACTTCACGATTATTAATGATTTTTCTTCGACTAGGCCAGAGTGTTGAAACTTGTGAGTCATCGAGCAGTTGCCGACCTGGATATTATCATATTAAAATTCCCATGAGTAGGATCACCCACAACGTTAACATGAAGTCGGTAACTAAGACAAGCAAAAACTTCTCATCTTGCTCGAGTACCATCTTAATCTCGTGGGAACCGTTAACTTCAGTAAGACAAAGTATTTTGCTTTACAACTTGGGTATTTTGCGAATGATCTTCATGGAATTTTTACAATCAAAAATTGATTAAATTCACTTTTAATTATTTTATAAATATATTTCTTGGATTTCACTAAACAAATGACGTCCTTTGAAGTGTGCCACTTTTCTTGCGCCCCGACGATATCAGACCGCATCCCCCTGCGCAGCCATCAAGGAAGGGATGTGCCCGGTCCTGCGCCTTGTGGGACTCCACCCGGGGCGAGGCGCCCGCGGCGACCGCACCTGGCTTCGATCTGGCGGCGCTGGGGGCGCGCAGGTGCCGCCCGGGGTGAAGCCGGGTCGTCGCAGGGGGTGGCCCCGGGGCGGCAGCCGGCCAAGGGCGAAGGCGGCGGCGGCGGTCGGGTCCCCGAGCGGGCGGCAGATTAACACAGGCGCCGCCCCCGCGCATGACCGGCCTCCCGATAGAACTCCTCTCTGCGCCACACCTCCGGCACCACCCCCGCCCTCGACCAACCGCCGAGTTGCACTTCGCTCGTGCCTCCGCGGTCGCTTCCAAAGTCTGGGTTCCGGAATACCGGAATGATTTATTCATGTCCATTGATTGATTCAATATTGCGTGTTTCCGGGTGTGTCACCTGCTTAGGTACTGTAAATGCAGTGCATGTTTCCTCGAGAGTGGAGGTGATCTTCCCCCGCTGATGACGAGGTCTGGCGTCGACATACGTTCTAGCTAGCGGGGGTTTCTCCAAACTGATATCTCCCACTATTGGGGCACCGCTCCAATCCCGACAAGCTCTAAGCTTCCGACTGATCTCCGGACAAGATAATAGTGTAGTGGATGTAATTGTACGTGTGTCTAAGTACGAGGTGAGAATAGGATAAGGGAGGGGAAGGAAAGATCGCGCGCGGTCCGTGGCTCGTTTGTTAGGGTACTGCTCCGGTATATTACTGGCTTACTCCGGTCCAGATTTCTCCATTATCACATGGTACTTTTATTCATGTCATCTCTTTGTAGAAAGGATGTTTCAGTAAAAAATTGCATATCACTGTTATAGCTTCCAGTGTTCATTTAAGAAGGGATCACTTCTCTCCCTCCCTGTTGTACGTTAACACAGCATACTTTCCTTTCTGTCAGCCGTGTGTTAACATTGGATTATTCATATCTATCATGGCGAGTCGAAAACGTGCTTTACTAAAGGTATATGTCAACTGTGTTAGTGAAATGTTTCTGGTTGTATTATTTCAAGAATTAATCAATTTACTTCAATGGTGTATATTATGAATCAGTAATTTACCCAGCTGGTTCCTAAAAATTATTTTTTAGTTTCAAGGTATGATGTTCATTTGCTTGCCGATCGTCCACAATACCCGAAGACTGGGAAACTCGTATGCCTCTTCAGTCTTATAAGTACGTTGCTGAATGCACTTATCAACTAATTAACAATTGGTTCTTTACGTTCTTTAACCTCTCAAGACAGAGAATTAAATTAGTCCCAGGAATGGAGATCACTGTTAGGTAGCCGGCAAAATCGAACAAACGACCCAAAATGTCAAAGATATACAATATAAATTTTATTCAATATAATACCAATATTTACAAAGATTTCAAATGATTGGTTAATTTAATACTTTTATAAAAATACCAATTCATAACTCACTAATTTTGTTTGTGGATAAGATTTAAATTTTGTAATATTTAAGTATGTATTATCATGTCAATCGAATTAAATAATTTGTTGAATCATGAGTCATGTTGAATCATGTTTTTAATAGTTTTGCATGTATTATTTTCTGACCTCAGATATTGAATGTGTAAGTATTAATTACATTAAATAGTTACAGTCCGTTCATTAATTAATACATCTAATTACACTCTCTCGTACAGTCTGCTTCATGCAGACGAAGGGAAGTTGTGAACACTCTAATAAAATGAAACTTTCTTTTAATAACCTAAATAGTATTAGAATGTGATTTTTAGGTTTGTAGATTGATGCTGTATGTGACGAATACGAAGATTATACTTACCCTAGAAGACAATTTTAAAATAAAACAACCTCGTATTTAGGGTCACGGTAGTTAAAAAGCAAACTACTTAGCGACATAGTGATAATTTCTATGATGGTTTCCTCCAGTTAGTATACTCAGTGATTCAGTAAATACTTTGCATCTAAATTATAATTCGATTCCCCGTTTTGTCCGCGATTGCACTGACTTCGAAGAACGAATTTTACACAGACATGATTATATGTGTTTTTTTGTAATGTTTTCTCTGCTACAAAGCAAATTCTTCCGGTGAACAAAAGAGCAAATGAAAACCTTCTGGAAATGAACCAACTACTGGAGTTCTTGCAGAGTTTATCGCTCCCAAACGGAGTTTGGATTGACCTAGCAATTTGTTTGCTTACAAGGAATATGGGAATACAGGTTCCAAACTTAACACGGTCCATATGCAGTAGCACTCGACATATATGCACCCAATCTCAGGAAGTGGATGTTCTGTCTATTACCATGTCAAGGCCATCACTTGGGCCGAAATTTACAGCAGATTCTGCTTAATTTATTTTTCACATTTCGCTTTGGAGGTCATCCTGGGACATTTACAGAAAGTCAGTAAAATATATTGGTAAAACTTCCTACTTTCTATCAAAAAGTACCTAAACGATTGAAGCCACTAAATGTATTAAATTACACACATATTTTAATCAAATTAAAATAAAATTAAAATTTATTCAACTGATCCCACTAAATTAACACTTTCAAGCGAGTGTCATTTAAGACACTACTAATGACATAAGAGGTTGACCTTGTTATAAAGAATTACTTGGGAAACTACAAGTTGCTCATGATTCCTTATCATTCCATTCAGTGAGAGTCGCTGCATTCGGGTGGAGAGCATGGTCTTCCCGGACACCAAACCCACTTCGACCTCGACCACGACTGCATTGAACATTGTACCTCCGCCGCTCGCCGGCGCTCCGACCGCCTGCGCCGACTCCCACACTCCACGTCCGCCGCCGCCAATATCATGATGCACTTCGGGGGTCGTCGGCTCAAATGTCTACCATCTCTCGGCACCGCACGACCGCCGACCGCCAAGCTGCATCTACATGCACCCCCGCCACCCCAACCTCCCCCGCACCCCTCAACTGCTCCAATGCCCAAATTCCTCCGCCGCACCCCCGCCCCACCGCCACCGCCCTCCACTTCTTTCGCCTCAGCCCCCGTCGCCCTCGCCTCCCTGCCATCTCCCGCCGCTCCTCCGTCCCCACCGCCCTCGTCGGCCTCGTCGCCCTCGCCGCCCTCGCCGCCCTCGCCGCCCTCGCCGTCCTCGCCACCCTCGCCACCCCCCGCTGCTCACAAACACCCCTGCCGCCTCCACCACCTCCACCGTCCCCGCGTCCCTCACAACTCCTACCACCGCCCCCGCCGCCCCTACCGTCCCCGTCACCCTCGCTGCTCGCCACCGTCCCCACCCTACTCAGCTCCCGCCTCACGAGGTGTCCCGTCTCCCCCCGGCCCTCGCCGCTCCCCCGCTGGCTCCACCACTCTCACAACTTCTTGCTTTCCCCGCTGCCCACCGCCGTCTGCCATCTGCCCCGCCCAAATCGCCCACGCCGCCCACGCCGGCCTCGGCGCCCACTCACCGCTGGCCCCCTACACTCCTCTCCGATATCTGCACGAAGCGCACTGGCTCTCTAGGGCTTTCCTGCTGCCCCTCCTGCACTTCGCGCTGCGTTCCTCTTCCACGCGCCAATTTCTAGGCGCTGCTCATGTTCCTGCAGCCCGCCGCAACCGCCGCTAGGTACTCAACGCATCCCTACCTCTAAGGCCCGTGCTCTGGCTCCTTTACATCCACTGTCTACTAGCCTTCGAAACCGGATTACACGCTTTTGCTGTCGCATGTATAGCCATACCCATTTCTAATACTCACTCTTAATTTCTGAATGCACAAGAATGCAATTTCGTAATATCATTGTGAGACCGATTCTAACGTAGGTATGCCTGAGATGAAAAAAACCTAATCCCTAGCTATTCATGAACATTTCAAATAACAAAAATTAATTTATAAAAAATATAATTAATACAAGTTACTGCAACATAATGAAAGTAAATACATGTAACTTCTCAGTTTCCTCTCGCCGTATTTAAATAATCTTCATTAATTCATAAAACAACAACATGGACGAAACTAAATATTTCAGCAACAAATATACGATAAACAATATACATTTAGTAAAATGAAATAAGTAAAACTCAGATAATTTGCCAAAGAATTCTTATGTTTACTTCTACAATATTGTAAAACGTGTGAAAAAGAAAATTAATTTAAAAAAGGTCTGTTTTGTAGGAAGAAAATTTAGCTTTTAAAAAAAACAACTGTTGTGATATAACTATTTGTTTTGTAATCGCGTCGTACGTCTTTAAATCCACAAATTTAAAGGAGTTCCAAATTACTATTAACAAAATAACAAATTTCAGCTAAAGAGTTGCATTTTTTAGACGTAGTTGATGATTATTTGACGCAGATGAAGCCTTGAATTAGGCGCAGTTAATTATTTCTTCTTGGATAAAGTCTAGGTTGACGTGCAGTTTGATGTTTTCTGGAGCGGATGAACCTTTGAATGAGGGGCAGTTATTATTTTTTATACTCTCCGGATGATTGTCTGGATTGAGACATTGTTGACGTTCTCTGGAGCAGCTGAATTCATGAAGTGCCGTTGACATCAGCGGGCGATGAGCGACGAACAGCGTCTCGCAAGGTCTGTTTCTCATCCAGCCCAACGTCTGCTATTTTGGCGACCGGCCACCGACTGTTGATATTTTTAGCACGAATTAAAACGATGTTGAGGTTTCTAGATAAAAAATGTTTTAGCTTGGATGAAAGCATGGTTGAGGTGCAATTGAAAAAAATATTTTGTGACGCGAATGAAGTCATGGTTTAGACACAGCTGATATTTGTTTTGACGCAAATGATAGCATGCATACTCATGCTGCAGTTGATAAATTCTCTTTTGGTGCGGCTGGAAGCATGGTTGAGGTGCAGCTTATACTTTTCTGGCGGTTGAAGGCATGGATAAAGTGCAGTTGATTAAATTATTTCTCTGCGAATTAAGTCTGTGCAAGGTTATGTTTTCTGGAGTGGATGAAGGCTTCATTGAGGCGCAGTTGATTAAATGTTTCTCCGCAGATAAACCGCGAGTTGATGCTTCCTAGAGCGGATGAAATTTTAAATGAGAAACAGTTGATTAATTTTTTTACGCTCCGCGTATGAAGTCAGAGTTGAGGCACTGTTGATGTATTCTGGAGTGAATGAAAGCATGAATGATACACAGTTGATTTTTTTTCCTTCTTGGATGAAATCTGAGTTGAGGCACAGTTGATGTTGTCTGGAATGGATGAAGGTTTAAAGAAGGCGCAGGTGATTTTTTTTCTATTATTCGTGAATGCAGTCTGGGACGAGACAAAGTTTTTTTCCCGGGCCGAAGAAGGTTTGAATGAGTCACAATTGATTAAATGTTTCTGCCTAGATGAAGTCTGGGTTGAGGCGCAGTTGAACGTTCCCTGGCGCGGCTGAATTCCTGAGGCGCCGTTGACACCAGCGGCGGTGAGCGACGTCCTGCGCCTCATCCGCCTCGTCGTCCGCTCCGTGGGCGCCCGCCCGCCCGCCGGCGCTGCGGCCCACGCGCGTTCAATAATGCACGCGGCCGCCGCTCGGCCGTGACCGCGGGCGCCCCCGCCGCCCAAGACACCGCCCGGCGGGACGCATCGCCCGCGAGGGGCGACCCGCCCGCCGCCCGCATTCCGCCGCTGGGACCGCCCTTCAATTCCCGGGCGACCCACGCGCACAACTTCAATATTGAAGCTGGGCACTTCTTTCGTGCATTCGTGCCATTCGTCCTCGGTATTAGACCTTTAGTTATTTTGTGTACACTTGAAAATATTAGGTGTTCCCTCGTAATTGTCAATTAGGATATCGATTGCGATTTTTCAGTTAATGGTTGAATATTTGTAGGATAGTAGGTGCTATATAATAGTACGTAACATTTCTTTCGTACATGCGTGCCATTCGGCCTCTGTATTAGACCCTTAGGTATTTTGTGTACACTTGAAAATATTAGGTGTTCCCTCGTAATCGTCAATTAGTATATCGATTGCGATTTTTCAGTGATGGGTGAATATTTGTAGGATAATAGGTGCAATATAATATTACATAACCGTTACCTGTAAAATAAATTATTCACTGATGTAGCACCACTAGTTTTCTTTATTTCATTTACCCTCCTCGTACTATTTTCGGGCCAGATCTCACCTATTTGCGCCCAAGGACCGCTTCAGTGAAATCAATACGTTCTCCCCATAGCCCGACAGATACACGCGTTACAACTACTATCATCATCAGCTCGCTGAGAACTGCGGACAGATTCGCGTAATTGTGTCGTCGGTTCCGAATACCTCGACTCAACTACGTATACTGCTTGTTCTAAATTCTCGCAAACTGACTCCAGAAGGGAACCGACCGATACAAACATTCCAAATCAGACGTTCACTAGACTCCGCACATATTCACGACTCCGAACAGAACTGACGTTGGCAAGACGTAATCCACTTCGAGGATCCCCGCAAACCAATATCCGCCTTTATCCGGTATCAGACAGGCATCAACAAGGTCTCTCGCAACGCTCCACGCAAATAGTTCAAGGACAATACATAGTATCAAAAACTATTACAGGTGGCCACTTTCAGTGACATTTCAAACTGCGCGCGAGTTAAGCCAAGTTCAAACCCATGTACGGATATGTAGGGTTCGTCGGATACGACGAAACATAAACAACTGATCCATGTGCGACGATCAATATGTTCAAGGTGACTTGTAATTCATCACCGTCCAATCGTTTACTGTCAGTACCGCCTTCGTCCGTTATTCGCGCCTGCTGGCACTCCGGCGTGCCACGCATTTTCAGAAGTAGATTAACGTTACTATCTTGGATATTTATAAAAGTATTCTGTCGTTTTGTTTAAAAACAGACATTCCGCCATCATCCCGTCGTCACTTATATCATTTCTTCATAATCACTAAATTATCGAATCAATCATACATTTCACTTATGCACATAAGGCTTAGGTTCTTTCTCATTAACAAGATTAACATAATAAAATTTATTTGAATTGCAACAATTGTTCATGTACTTTACAGAGGAACATTATACGATTTCGAAAAATGTAAGTAAAAAGCAGACTATGTGACGCAGGAATTTTGAAAAATAATTGAGTTAGTGCTATTCTCAAACTCATACGCGCGTACAAAGTGTTGTGCAAACGTCCTGACTCTCTAAATAAATTTCTTTGATGAACAGTATCCTCTCTGAGAGTCACCTTGGTGACGGGCAGTTTACTGGCATGGTAAGAAAATGGTATATTAGGAAAATAAAATAAAACTACAATATATCCTTATACACACTTATACACATATTTATAACACAGAGGACACGGCTAGCAAAAGATATATTATGGTGGAAGAAAAAGAGTAATGATTTGTGAGTGATAAAACAGACAAGTAATAAATGAGAAATGAAGTTCACGTGAAATAGGACTGAGTGCATGTAAATGAACTAAATTCAGTTTAAAAAGACTAAGCAAATAATAACATAGGATTGTATAGTTTTAATGTTCTTAATGATTAGATTTTTATAAAAAATATGCTTGTGTTAACATACAGCTAACGCAAGTTAAAAAATTTGATAACACGTACTATCAACCCATAATATCAGAAGTGGCTGCTCTGATATCTACTCAGATGTAACATATTACCGGAAATCAGTTTTTAAAACATGTTGTTTAAGTAATAGGGAAGAATGGTGGATGTGAAATGATACATAAAATTAATAGAACTTATTAATTTATACTCTGTGTGAATCGCTGAAGAGGGAAGGTGGCTCTTCGTTACAGGAAAGTTTATATTGTACTCACGTTTTTGAAGACGCTGGAACTGTTCACTGCGTCTCTGATACATCCTTGGCTTGGTATTAAAGAGATATGTTCCTATAGATTGAGTTCAATTCTTCTTCTGAGAGAATTTGTCGCATTTACAGTACGCAAACTTTCAGAAAACCCCTAAGAAAGAAATCGCGCGGAGACAGGTCAGAAGAGCATGGAGGTCACAAACCACGTGTGATAATTCTGTTTTTATAAACGGCATGTAAACTCTTAAGAAAACTGAAGCAGTGTCTGCGGTTGCAGAGTCTTGTAGAAAATGACCGTAATTACACTGTTCATTTGTCAACATTTAGAAGAATGGCTCCAGGATAAGATTGCACACATAATAAAATAGTCGCACTGTAGTAAATGTTTCATTCGATTGTGTACATTAAAACTGCATTGAATATTATGCTTATCAGTTTTAATTTATTTTATTATTAGTAATTTTTTACTTGAAATATTAGTTAAAATAAATTGTATCGTATTTTCACCTTCAATGATTTGACTAGCGCAGTTGTAAACCAAAGCCATCTGTGGTAGTTTAGGGAGGGAGGTGATCGCCAGGTGGCCTTGGTTGAATCCTGCATGTCACTTGACCCGAAACCATTCAATGTAAAAGTTTAACACATACAAGTTACCATAAGTGGTAGAAAAAGTGTCAGAAGAAACTCAATGTAATGGGTATTATACAATCGTGTGAATTTCATAATACTCGCTCGATCGGTAATATCACACTCGTGTATTAATAACATCATTACATCATTGTTTCGTAATGCACTATTATTCTGAAAATATCCCTATGTGCCACAATAAGCTACGAAATATATGTATTAAAATAATAAATTTCCACACACGTTACTCTTGAAACAAGGTATATTCCATAATATTTTTGTATTTTCTGATCAGAATCAATCTTGGTATCTTATAGATAAAAATATAAACTGTATTGCCATTACGAAATTGAAATTCACGTTGGTAAAAGAAGAAAATGTAACAGAAACTGTAACAGACAAAGTAACTTAATTGATTTCTCATAATTCTGCCTGACGATGTAATGCAAGAATACATTACGTTCCGTATTTAGAGAATATTTATGAATGAAAAATGGGCAAGTCAAGGACAAATATTGTATACCTGAATATTAGAATATTAAAGCGATATCCAATTCTTGTGTTTGTACTCATACAGGGTAAAAATTAATAAATTCTATTTGTTTTATATTCCATTTCCCATCCACGATTTTTTAACCAACATGTTTTAAAAACTGATTCCCGGTCACATTTTCCCAAATAGGTCCAAATGCAAATGATGAAATACGATGGTGTGATTGTTCCCTTTATGTTTTGCACATTGCATTCAGCGGTCAGAACAAATAAATTATGCTGAATTATATACTTAAATTGCAACCGTAATATTGTAGAACACCACAGTACACCGTATATATTCATAATACCGAGTTCTACGTTAGGATTAATGGAAATGGATGGCAATGTTCGAATAAATAGAATAGATGCGCTTATTAAGATGGAAATTGATAGGAATGGTTTTCTGTCACTGTTCAATAATCCTAATAAAAGGAACAATATGATTTAAAATTCACATTTAATTTATAGTCGCTATTAAAGCACATAAATATACGGACAAATTAAATTTATGTGCTAATTTGCTCTCGTATGAGAGACCTGCGTTTAACCCTAGGATGCATGGACCCGGGAAACTACATGAATACGTATGTAGGTCTTCTGAGACTACGCAATATGCTTGCGAAAAATTCACATCAAATTGCTTTTTTTTATTCTTCATAATTTCAAGAAAAGACAACTCTTTATATCAAGAAAATAATTATGTATTTAAATAATTGTTAGTGATCAGCACATGCCTTTATAAAAATAATCACGCACGTCCACGCATCATATTTTTTTATATTGGCGAATGCAAAAAGTCAAAAATATTCCGACCGTTTGATTATTGTTTTTCCGGAAATATGTACTACCCTTACCGAAAATGTTTTTATCAACCTTTATTTATTATTTATTAATTATATTTGTATTTCTTGTCAATACACAGTTGAAAGCTGATGTGACGTTGGGAAAGGGAGAATAATTTGTGGATTTTTTCCTTTATTTTATTTTATTTTACGTCAAAAATATTTAAAAACTGTGTGTGACGTGTTACGGGAAGAAGAGTATTCTTAAGTTCCTCCTCTTTTCTTTCCAGCCTTCCCTCCCCAGATCTTTTAACAAACTAGGTTTCATTGTAATTAAAGGGTATAATGAAATTAAATAAAGTAGCAAACTTTTCATGTGGAGATATCACCAAAAGATCGCTTCGATCAAGATCACAACACCACTGACGATATATACCGCAGATGCGAACTGGAAACACACCACCGATTACACCATGGCCCATCATCCCCAAAACTACAATCGTAATATCTTCGATGTAAAATCTGCGTTGACTCATCGCACTAATTGATCATACATATAGGTTTGCTTTGTGCAATGTATTATGTAATTTTTTGCAGTATACATATTTTCAATTTACATTAAAATGCAATTCAATTAATCGTAGAAGATTAGCCAGTGAGCATAATTTGCTGGATTTGTCAAATACAAAAAATAAATAATTGAATCCCAAGTTCAGGTTGGTGTAATATTTCAAAGACACGGAAAGATAAAGGCAATTTGAAAATTAACTCCAATGGATTTATCTTCCTTTTCCTTAGTAAAAAATCATTAGACTATTAATAATTCTTTCACAATTGGCATTACAAATTAAAAACTCATTTGCTTTGCCGTTCACAATAACTGTTAACACATGTTTAAATTCGATACATGTATTTCTTGAAGAAATGTCAAAGCTCTTCCTGTCTGCAAATATTTCCTACTGATGGTATTTATTTCGACATTATTTAAAGTTAAGTATGACTCCAAATTATATTGATAACAGTTTCGTTCCGTTTTGTAGACTTGATGTCGCTAGCTAGTAATGCAGGGAAATATTTTACTCCGAGAATGACTGAGAAAGAATAAAAGACAGGTTGACAAGAAGGCACTGTCAACGCATATTGTAAAGGAACGTAATTCAAAATATTCTATTACAGGTGGTAAAAATGAAAACCATTGTAAACCTGCGTATATGAATAATGAATACCAAACAAACTCGATTTATTGTTTTGTCACAGGTTGATGTTTTCGTTGTTTGTGTGATCGGTGAATAGGTATATTCGAAAACTGGGCTTTAGATGAAATTTTTTTAATAATAATTCTGTGTATTTAAAAAAATGTTATGTACCAAAAGAAAGGCAACACAAGAAACAATAAGATTTTTATTCACAGCCGGAACGCAATCCATAAAATAACAGTGTCTATCACTTAACCACTACAATAATTCAGGCAGAATTACAATTTTTTAGTTTGATCACTGCAAGTCTGTAAAAATAACTAAGTCAACACATTTCTGAATACAGTAATATTGCTCACTAATTCTTCACTGCCGGCTGGGTGAATGTGCGACGGGAAGGGATGAGACAGGAGTGTGCGGTGCAAAACAGTAGTCAGCACGAGGCGGAACAAAACGGAGGTGACATAATGGAAGGATCTAGGTTGAGGCAGGTCGGGATTTGGTCCGAAAGGACAGGAGAGAGTGAAGACAGGAGAGAGTGAAGTGGAACAGAACGAGGAGTAAAGGCAGGAGCATATCAAGATGAGATGATACTGGAAAGGACGGGGCGGGGTAGGACGGAGGAAGACAGGATAGGAGAGAACCGTGAGAATCAGATTGCAACGAGCAGGAAAGCAGCAGTGCAGGCAAGGCAGGGTGCAACAGAGTAGAGTAAGAGAAGGCGTGGCGAACCTTGGTGGAGGAACACTAGATGGGAAAGGCAGGTTGCTACTGGACAATAAGGCTGATGTGGGAAGGGAGGGACCGAATAGTCCCTCATATGGAGTCATATGGAGCTGGGCAAGGGATGACAAGGCGAGGTGGGGGCGGAATAGGAAGAGGCGAGGTGGGAAGTTGTCATGGGGTGGGTTGGGACGGGGCGAAGAGGGTCAAGGCTGATCGAGGTGGAGTGAGACGGGCCAGGGCGAGCCAAGGCAGGGCGGAAAGAGCCGTGGTGGGGTAAGGCAGGACCTGGCCGAGGTGGGGGCTTGGTGGGGCAGGACAACGAAAAAAAAAAGGGCGGGGTGGAGAGGATAGGTTTAGGGGAGGTGGTAAAGCGGTATGGCGTGGCGTGACGGGGAAGGACGAGGCGAGGCGTGGAGAGATGAGGCGGGCGCATGGCGGGGGCGAAGTGATAGGAGGCATTAAGACGCGATAAGGTGGCATGGCGAGGGGTGTGGTGGGGTGGGGCGAGGCGAGACGGGGCGAGTCGAGGTGAGGTGGTGTGTTACGAGTCAGGACGGGGCAAGACAGGACGGCGGGCCGAGGCGTGGTGTGACGTGATGGAGTGATGCGCGACGGGGCGTGGCGTGGCGGGAGAAGGCAGCGCGGGGTGGGGCGCTGCGGGGCAAGGAGGATAGGGTAGGGGAGGTTGGAAAGGGGTGCGGCGGAGTGGGATGAAGCGAAGTGGGGTGAGGTGATGCGAAGCGAGATGAGGCGAGGTGGAGCGGGGTGGGGCTGTGAGACACAGGGCGGGAAGATGCGATGGGGTGGGTAAGGCGAGGTGAGAAGGGTCGAGTCGGGGTGAGATGAGGTGTGACGGGTCATGACCGGGTGAAGGAGGGAGGGGTCCAAGACGTGGTGAGTCGTGGCGGGGAGGAGTGAAGCGCGACGGGGCGGAGGAGGTAGGCTAGGAGAGGTAGTAAAGGGTGTGGCGGGGCGTGGCGGGGATTTGCGAGGCGTGGTGAGGCGTGGCGAGGCGGAGGTCATGCGAAGCAAGGTAAAACGAGGTGGGGCGAGGCGGTAATGTGACATACGGGGCGCGAAGACGCGATAGGGTGGTGAGGCGTGGGGCGAGGCAAGACGAAGCGAGTCGTAGTGAGGTGGGTAGGAAGGGGTTGGGGGCGGCGGGGCAGGGTGGGGTGAGGCGAAGCCGGGCGTGGCGGGTCGGCGTGGGCTTGTGTTGGGCGGTCGCGACGCGGCGTCGCGAGCAGCAGGAGTGGACACGCAGATGGACGTGATGGGACGGGGTGGCGTGGGGAGGTTAGGGTAGGAGAGGATGGAACGAAATGCGGCGGAGCGCGGCATGGCGCGGCGGGGCGCGGTGAGGCAAAGCGAGATGACACGAGGGGGGGGCGGGGAAGTGAGACACGGGGCGGGAAGATGTGACGGTGTGGGGTGGTGTGGGGCGTGGCGAGACGGGACGAGTCGACGTCAGGTGGGCCGGTGGCGGTTCAGAACGGAGCGAGTGGCGGCGGGGCAGGGTGGGGCGAGGCGAAGCCGGGCGTGGCAGATCGAGGAGGGCTTGTGTCGGGCGGGTCGCGACGCGACGTGGCGTCGCGTGCAGCGGGGGCGGAGGCGTGGATGGACATGAAGGGACGGGGGTGGTGTGGGGAGGTTAGGGTAGGGGAGGGTGGAACGAGATGCGACGGAGCGGAGCATGGCACGGTGCGGTGAGATGAGGCAAAGCGTGATGGCACGAGGTGGGGCGGGGCGGGCTTGTGAGACACGGAGCGGGAAGATGTGATGGTGTGGGGCGAGGCGAGACGGGACGAGTCGAGGTGAGGTGGGTCTGGGGCGGGTCAGAACGGGGCGAGGGGCGACGGGGCAGGGGGGGCGAGGCGAAGCCGGGCGTGGCGAGTCGAGGACGGCTTGTGTCGGGCGTGGCGTGGCGGGACAAGATGAGGCAAAGCGAGATGAGACGAAGTGGGGTGGGGCAGGGCGAGGATGTGAGACACGGGGCGGGAAGATGTGATGGTGTGGGACGAGGCGAGACGAGTCGACGTGAGGTGGGCCCGGGGCGGGTCAGACCGGAGCGAGGGGCGGCAGGGCAGGATGGGAAGCCGGCGTGGCGGGTCGAGGAGGGCTTGTGGCGGGCGGTCGCGACGCGGCGTCGGGCGCTGCAGAGATCAGAGGTGGGGAGGGAGGAGCCGGGTGGGGACGGGGTGGAGACGGGGCGGGGATGGGGCGGGGCGGGAACGGGGCGGGGCGGGGACGCGGCGGGAAGGAGCGTGGCGTGGCGGGGCGTGGCGGGACCGGAGATGTGACGAACGGGGCTACAAGAAGCGATAGGGTTGGGTGGCGTTGGGCGAGGCGAGACGGGACGAGTCGAGGTGAGGTAGACCTGGGGCGGGTCCCAACGAGGCGGGGGGTGGCGGGGCAGAATAAGGCAAGGCGAATCCGCGCGTGGCGGGTCGAGGAGGGCTTGTGTCGGGCGGTCGCGACGCGGCGTCGCGCGCAGCGGGGGCGGGGGTGCGGGTGGACGCGAGGGGGCGCGCCGGACGTGGCCGGAATGCAGCGAGCGCCAAAAGCGAATAAGCGCGCGCGGTCTCGACCGGCAGCTGGGCGGGCGAGGCGCGGTCAAATATTCGCCCTAATAACGCCCCCTGCTCTTAATTCCACTTGGGAACGCGAGGGCGCGGGGGCGTGGAAGGCGATCAAATGGGACGTTTCCTGCCGAGGTATTTCGCGCACTGGCCAAAGTGATTTAGGACCGCTCCAAACGCGCAAAATTGAAACGTAAAATTCTATTGTGATTTTCCTCGCCCGCCAGAGTTTTCGGAGCGGATGCGATATTTTTTTATGGCCGAACACCATTGACGAATGTTATACCTTCGAACTAGATCTTTCAATAACGACGATATACTTAGTCAATTTATGACTTCATTTGTATTATACGTAATGAGCATGAACAAATAACGTTTAGCCTTTGCAAATATTGTTCATGAAGTACGATTCTGAACCTAAATACGTAGTAATATGTCCTCCCCATTGGAGCAATTATCGTATGAAAGAGTCCGAATATCACGTTATTTCAAATTGACAAGATATTTTTACGTAAGTACCTCGCAAATGAATAAGGAAAACTACAGAAGAATGATGCGCTATTTTTCATACCACGTGCATTCTGTCATGTAACGTTACAAAGGTTGCTAGAAATGGGAAATATATGTGTTTATTTGCACTTTGGTTTGTTCGCTAATACGCGAAGTCTACAAACGGGTACAGAGATTGCAACAAAGTGTTAAAGTGTGATGAGTTTCATGTTTACTAATGCAAGAAGTGCTTACAAAACAGACAACTTTGAAGATAGGCTCTAATCACCATTGATAACATTGTAACATTGAAATCTGAAGTACTAATGGAACACATGGTAAAGATCAGATAGTAAGTAAACGGTATAGATTCCAGGATTTGAAACTATTATAACAAACATAAATCAGTAGACCTACATTTAAAAAACATAACTAGTGCATTGTAGCAAACGCAGGATATACTTACATTAAGTTGTCACTCACATTTTCATTTTCTTCCATCTTTTTTTATTTTCACGCCTTACTTCATACCAAGAGAAAATATTGCGATCGTGTGATCGGAATCGGTGATTTTTCGACAGGGGCACTGGGGACGAAAAATTGGATAAATTTTGTACTTTGTATTAAGCACTCCTTGTAACTGAGGCATCCAGTGATAGAGGGGAATGTTTCTTGCACATACCATGTGAGCATGCTTTCTTGTTACTGGGAGTGAAAACGCGTTTGCATAGAAATCCGGTCCCTATACTGCGATTTTTCTAAACTTTGCCCCTCAGGGCCCGTCTTCAGGATGGAATATGCCACGGTATTTCGCGACGTTCTCAGTCGTACCGCCAGGTATCACATGATCGCGACCGTATCAAGCAGTGCTGGCGATCACGTGACTTCTAGCGGCTCGAGGGAGAAAGACGCGAAATGCCGTGAAATATTCCATCATGGCCATAGGGGCTTGAGGGGCAGAGTTAGAAAAATCACACTATAGTAATCAGCCACACCGCTCCGTCTCCTCGTCGTAGTCCGCGTAGCCCGTGCCTTTAGAGGCTGAGATGGGGCAGCCTCTCGCAGACGGTAGCTGCTGCGGCTGCTGTTGCGGCGACGGGGAGCAGCGTCCGCGTTCTTGCCGGCCGCCCGGGCGACCCGGGCCCGCTAAGTCCATCGTCGGGTCTTGTCGGCGCATCTGGCGCGACGGGCCTTGCGGCGGCCATGCACCCTGCGACGCCGACCCCTCCCTCCTCGACCGTCGGCTGCTGCAGCTTGCAGGTGCAAAAACGGATCCTCCGCTCTGCTTCGTTTTGCAAATTAACTGCGGCGGTGCAAGTGGGCTTTGCCAAGGAGAATTAAGAGCATTGTCGGTGGAAGAGACCCATCGGTACAAATGAGAGAGAGAGAGAGAGAGGAGAGAGAGAGAGAGGGAGAGGAAGGGAAAGAGAAAGCGAGAGGAATTGAGGCGTCCAGTGAGAGATAAACTACAAAATTCAAAATATCGATTTCTGAACGTATTCAATTACAAACACATTGAATATGTCAATACATTGATGTTTTGTGGGTTCGTTATCCAATTATATAAACACGATTTTATGATATTTAACTTGCATACTTTACCTATTTTCTTAATAGGCATCACATTTTAGTAAAATGCTCGTTATTCTGCATATTATGATTAAAAACGTTTATCGTTACTCACATTCCTTTACTACCTTTATTTTAATTAATTTTAAATTTTGTAATGTGTGTTTATGCATACGGGGCCACGTTGCATGCCATGTCAATTTCCTGTATCTGAATTATGCATGCTATTTTTACGCGATTGATTAGAGTATTTCGTGTCATCCAGTCCATCATGAAAATCGGTAACGCCAATAAACTAGCACACGTAACTAGAAATCGCACAACATTCAGTGTGGGATCCCCCTTAAAATGTGTGTTGGCTGCTCAACTGGTTCTCGAAATTATGTTCATGGTTCTGATGGTAATTGTTATGTATTAAGCGGCAGACATTCCATTGTGTAATGTAACTAATACTATAAATGAATACTACTCTTCGAAATTTCTTTGAGTGTTATACTAAGAGTAATGTCCAGATTAATGAATTTGAATTCATAAATGTTAGCAAACTTCATATATTACTTATCACGTACATCTGGTGCCTACCGATTATGTCTGGCTGATTACACGATCATTTTTGCTTTGTTGTTCGTAGTAGCAAGAGTGCAAGAATTTATCGCTGTGATACCAGAATCTTCACATAGAAACTTTTCCAAAGATTCTTAACTATACCGCGATTTGACTATGCTCGGGTTAACAAATTGTCCCAAACAGTTTTCTCTGCGATGGAAAGAATGAAAAACAAAGGAGATCCTTACTTCTGGACTCGACAGTGCAGAGCGTTCTACACATCCCAACAGCTGCTCAGCCGCTTGGGCTGAGGAGCTGACCATCGCGAGAAGGGACCCCAAAGACTTTTAAATCAGACCATAATAATTGTGAGCTCCATGGTAGTTAAATAGTTAAGCATTTTATCAGCTAAGTTATACAATGATCACTGATTTTAAAAATAATTTCTTGTAAGATTTTAGTTTTAACTGGAGGTTATTGACACTATGTCGTATACATACATACGTATGCCAAGTAATGTGATTATTTAAATGTTTAATACTTCTTAGCTAATTTTTAACATTAATTTACAATTTAAGTTACTTCTTATTTAACAAATGAATATAACCGAAAAAAATATAAATTGGATGTTAAAATGAGAGCAAAGTAAAATTTTATTTATTTATATTACTTTGTGGGAACATTTATATTTTTATATTAATGTATAAATATTCCACATGAGTAAAGTTAAATATTATGCATCATACTGTGCAAGATTTAGATTTATTTAGCTAATAAAATGAAGTGATTGTTGACTGACCGATTGTCTGATGTTTCCAGGCATGTCAAATGCTATGTTATTTAGTATAGTGTTTTATTGATGGTTCCTGCCCCCGCTCGATGGTGAGATTCAACACCGACTCACACGTCATTTGTATGGGATCACATCCTCCAGGAATCTCCCACGAGCGGGGCACCGTTCCAGAGAGTACAAGCTCTAAACTCCCGATTGATCTCCCGGCATGCGTGATAGTGTAGTGTGTGAAAGTGAGAGGTGAGGATAGGACAATGAAGAGGAAGGAAAGATCGCGCGCGGTCCTTCATTTGTTAGGGACACTGCTCTGGTATTCATCTGGCATTGCATTGATCTGTGACTACGTTGATCTGTGAGTACGTCGATCTGTGAAGAGGAAGGAAAGATCGCGCGCAGCTTTCGCACCAGGGATCCCAGACGTCCTACCTCTCTCCGTCGTCTGCTTCTTCAGCCTCCCGCGCGCGCCAACCACACCCCCACGCGCCGCGCCTCCTCGCCTCTCCCGGCACGCGAGTCTCCAGCTCCGACCTCGTGCAAGATTCAGGGCCCCGAACTTCTCGCCCGGGCCCCGCCCCCCTCCCAGCCCGCGCTACATGAATCCCATTGTCTCGCCCTTTGTTTTTTTAAGCCGCCTGCACTCGGGCGCGGCCTCTAACGGGCTCCGGAGCGGCTCGTGCATCTTTTATTGCCAATCTGAGGAGGTCGGATCGCCTGTTAAGAAGACTTCCGGAGGCGCCCCGAGATGCGGTTCGGTCCGCGAGCACGCTGCGGTGGAAGAGGCGCCACGCGGGCCGCAAGAAGTGCAGGCCATGATCGAATCATAAGGGCGCTCGCGTTCCAGGCGGATTTTGTTTTCGAATGGCGTCGTGCCTCTATTTCGTTCCGGAGTTCCAATTCTTGTGAAATCTCTATGTGTGCATGTGTGCGCGTGTGGGTGCGCGCATATGTGTCGTGTGTTTGTGTGTACAGGTGTGGGAAAATTTTTGTCAAGCAATGAATTCTAAAAAGTGTTAAGGTTTTCCCTTTCTCCCTGAATAAAACTGTGGTATAAGAAACCGTATTGGGATATAAGTAGATAGTAAAAAGTGTGCATGTGTGTTTGCGTGCGCAGACATGTGCGTGTGTGCGCGTGTGTGTGTGCGTGTGTGTGTGTATGTGTATGTGTGGGAGATTTCTTGACTAACCAAGAGTTCTCAAAAGTTTTTGGGTGTTTTCTTTCTCTTTCCCTGAATGAAACTGGGGAATAAGTAAACACCTGTATGTTTCCTTTCACTCGTGCTAGTTTGTAACAGATAGCAAGGCACAACTAAAAAACCTGATTCTTATTATCCTTCATAGGATATTTGAATACTGTTGTCGGGGATGATAAACGAAAATATATCTGTTCTTGAATGAAACCAAATTTAATTTATACATAAAACAGCCACATGTAAGTTTCTCAATGTGGATAATTGCATTATGAAGACTGGACATAGCTGCTAAAAATATATTACGAACGTTATTACGCAATCCGTTCTTTAGTAACTCTTACTCACCTACAAATTATGTTATCAAAGGTAATCTTCATAACAAAATCGTATAATCTCTTGATAAATGTGCCATTCATATTATAAAGAGAAGCATACAAACATTTTCAACTTATAATATGACACATTCTATTTTTATATTTAGAATGCACAACAAGTCACACGAGTTATTGTTTATAACTTTTTCTCTCTTACTGCACATCTATAATAAAGTCTTTATATTTCAGAGAAAATGAGGAACATTTTTGAACTGTGAAGGGTAGAAATAGGTTTAGAACATAAAACTACGATGGATATTGTCTGAGCATGTGATATCATCTGCCTCAGCATTTCTTTTACACCAGGAGTGAATTTTGTAATGGATTATTCAATCATGAAAATTTAGAATGAAACTGATTTTTTTGAGATTTACTTTTTGTGTGTTTTAAATTGTTAACAGAAGTTGAAAACAGGTATCAATTAAATCTTACTTTGTAAACTACATGTTCTTTAAGAGGTTAGTAAATTTACCGTTATCACTACACATACGTAACTTACATTTAACACATTAACTAATATCCTTCACATATATTCCTCTCACTAATAAGCCGTACAAATGTATTTCATAAACGGAAGGGCTGTCACAGATCAACTGACCCAGCCCCAACAATATGAGCGTTGATTACCTGTACTGCAAAGAAACCTTCCTCCCCTCTTTAATCATTTCAGAACCCTCACATTTTTTTTAGAAAAGTTAGTAAATACTAACAAGTTTCTTTTCATCCAAACAAAATTAATTTTCTCCTCTCCCGCTTTTCGACATAATAAAGACATTCATCATGTTACGAGTTCTTTTTTTTCAGAAATGTATTATATATCCTGTTCCCCTTGCTAGCGCCAGATTAATTTTTCCCCGCCTCTCTGCTCCAAGAAGCGATCTGCCGTAATATCATTCCTGCGCTCCGAACCGTTTCAGTATTTTCTGCGTTCCCACCCTTCGTCTTCATATTGCACTTAGGCCTCACTTGGAGATGTTGCTCGGCTTGCAACAGCTTATCAACTCTTCATAGATATATTCATACGTAACGTTTAAGATACTACTTTTCAGCTTCGTTTTTAGCCGACTGTTCCGCAGGATGTGGATTTCCTTTTCAACATGATCTTTGGACAAGTTTCCCATAAGTTTCAAACAAATAAGCGACTTTCTATGCTCGAAGAAGAAAAGTCGCTTTTCGGCTTAATGTGATTTACAATGTTCTTAACAATACTACTAATAAACCAAACTGGTCCCAGCATGTGGAGTATTGGCAAGAAAATGCAACAGAATTTTTTTTATCCTAATATGTATTTTTTATTGGATTTGAAAAAAATACAAATGAAGGTCTGATAGTTGAGACTGTAAAAGTACATTAGGTCCAGAATAGGTTTTGACCGTTATCAAAATAGAACAAACAAATGTAGCGATCCTGAGCTCGCTCAGTCACTATTTGGCGATAAGAAAGACCTCGTCTGCGTGCTTCGCCGCGCGATTACGTAACCCGTCGCCTTATCAGCGGTCGCTGGAGGGGTGGCGGGGGAAGACAGTTGTTCCCTCCCCTACGCGGAAAAGAAGGGGTTGTAACGGCGGTGTCTGGAAAGTGCGCAGAATGTTTCGAGAAGCGGCAGCGTGAGGTTGCAGCGTGAATTTGGAAGCTGATGGTGTGGGGCCGCGAGCTCCAGTTAGCGAGAAAGAGGTTTGGCCCAGTGGTGGCTAAATTCACACCGCAGATGCGCGTTCGACGAAGGCATCTGGTCTTGCAGTAAGACGTGGTTGCAGAGAGAACCCGTGCTTAGGCCCAAGACAGAGCGTCGGCAGCCGCATTAGTTCGCTGTGAGTTGTGCGCTGGTGGCGAACGCCACGGTCACCGAAATAAGGTCGGTGTTAAAGACAAAACAATTTTGTATGTGATACTATAAAAAGTACTGAGAATTTGGAAGCAATTGACTGTAGAATGCAGGTTGAAGTGTTGTTCCTGTAGTTCACTGTCAGATTGTTTAATATTTTTTTTGGCCATTAACACTCTTGCATAATGTATGATATACCCGACCATTGATATTTCCATAATCATTGTGGACTATTTTCAAAAGATATTTGAAGTAGTGTGTCTTTCTAAGGGGAGAACATCACTTATTTATGATAGAATCTTGTCATGTTAATACACTACAAGTGCAGTTTCTGTCTTTAAATCAAAAAGAACATTTTGATGATAGTGTAAAATCCAAATCAAGTTAGAAACAATTTGGGTTATTTATGAACAATTAAAAGGTTATAAAAGTATATTTGCAATGAACTGTTGAATTTAAGTGAACTTAAATATCTTGAAATATTTATTGAAATTTGGATGCCTGTTGAGTAAAAATACAACATATTTTTTTAATTTCAACCAAAGGTGTAGGTTGAAATAAATGTTTCACATTTATGGTGTAAACACACATGTTTAGTTTTTTTTTTTTGCAATTTCTTTTGAATATTCTGTGTTTTCAAAACTATGTTTATTCATCTTAATTGTACACAACATATGTCTTTGTAATTGAAGTGAATTGTTTTGCAAGAAACTACTATGTATGCTAATGCAGTGTATGTTGAGGAAGGGTTAATTGCAACTTTTGTAAACAGAAAGTGCTGAGGCATTTTGTCATCCGAAATGCCTGTGCTCTACCCTCTGATGTACTATTATGTGTACTCATCTCCCCAGAGATATCTTTGATTCAATTTGTTGGATTTCAATTTATTTTTGTCACAGAAGATGTTGCTGTGATGCTAGTTTGTGTCAACTTTGAAATTCATAATTTCTGCAGTTGATTTTTCCTCAAAAAGTTTTTTTTTTACGCTGTTCATTGTTGTATTTTTCTTTGTTCATTTGTTTATCTGTGCATGTTAGGTAATTTTGCAATTTGTGTTTCTTTTTTTTTTGAGATTCAATTATATTAATGTTTGTGGCTTTCAACTTTGTGTTTTTTTTTCAAAATTTCAACAAGAGCCAAATTACCCACGAAATTTCCCCACGGCCGACCTACACGAACGGTCACATAAATGGCGCCCAACTGGCTGGCTTGAAATTTTGAGAAATTTACACTATAGCCAAAGCTATTGGTGGTTCCAGCAGTGTTTTTTAGTATCTTTGATGTTTGACAAGGTTGTGTTGTGTTTGTTAAAGGTATGCATTTCTATAGATATTGTAGGTGGTAAAATACTCACTGAATAGTTAATATTAATTTTTTGTCAATTTGAACTCAAATTAAGACTGGTTCATTTTGTTAGATAAAATGGCTGATAAATACAACCAAGCTAGGGATTTGGGAGATCTTTCTTCAAATGAGGATGATGGGGAGACTACAGTCAGGGAAATAGTTCAACAGGTAGAATCACCGGTTGCTACCGAAGAATATGCTACTCTTGGTACGTCGGGAACTGAATCTGCGTCTCCTCAAGATCCAACGACATCAGAAATTGACATTGATAGGGCGAATAATATGATGATAAGATTAATGTCGCAGTTTATGATTCAGATAGATGAGAAACTTAGATCCTCGAATTCGGAATTAAAAGACAGTTTATCTTCTCAATTAAATGATAAATTAGCTGAACAGTCCTGTCAATTAAATGATAAATTAGCGGATCAATCTAATCAATTAAAAGACAGTCTATCCGCTCAGTTAAATGATAAATTAGCGGATCAATCTATTCAATTAAAGACAGTCTATCCGCTCAGTTAAATGATAAATTAGCGGATCAATCTAATCAATTAAAAGACAGTCTATCCGCTCAGTTAAATGAAAAATTTGCGGAACAATCTACTCAGTTGGAAGATAGATTAACTGCTAGTTTTAATGCAAGACTAGTTCACTTAGAACAAGCCATAATAGAAAAGACTTCGCAACTTTCATTAGAAACAAAACAACTATCTGAAAATATAGTACAGATGGAAAAGAATTTTCAAGATAGGACGGAACATTTGTCAAGAGATCTTTCGGACAAAACTTCACAATTGGAACAAAAGTTAACCGATACGACCTCTCAAATTAGAACTGAATTAGAAGAAAAGCTGGAGGAACAGATGTTACGTTTGAATATTAATTTTGAAACAAAAGTTGATAAGGTCAAAACAGAAGTCGACAAAAACGTTTCTGATATAAGGGCAGAAATAGTAGACAACGAGCACAAAATTTTTGTCGCAATTAGACTCAAGGAAACGGGAATTAGAAGCTAAGGTAAACGACCTCCAAGAGAAGATTGATGGTTTACCTGCGGGCCCTATGACTACACATCCTATGATGGTTAGCTTACCGCAAGGTTTAACTTTTGGAGCCCATGGGAAGGAGAACCCCTGCGCATTCATAAGGCAGTAGAAAATTTTTTTACATTGTATAATCTGCCTGAAAGCAAGAAAGTCAGATTGGTTTATCAGATGCTAGTGAGTAATGCGAAAATTTGGGCGGACACTCTGGATCCATTACCGACTTCAATGGAGGGATTTAAAGAAAAGTTCTTCATGAGGTACTGGAATCACGAAACCCAGGTTAATTTTCGGTTGAAGCTTATGTGTAGTACCTGGAAAAAAGGTCAGAGCATGCAAGACTACGCTACGGAAAAGCTAGCAGGCTTCAGATTATGCTCTCCCACGATTCCAGAAAGTGAAACCGTTTGCCTTATAATTAGACATTTTCCAATAGGCATTCAGAATTTGCTAAAAAGTCAACTGCCCATGACAGCAGAAAAGTTAGTGACGCAGTTAGGTCTGTATGATGCAACTTATGAGATGTCGGGTAAGCAGGATACAACAAAACCGACAAGCATTTCATCAGCAGCCATCATACAAACTTCTGGCACTAATATGGAAAATGGAAATGTGAAGAAAAAGGGAAAGAAACACGAGATATCAGGAGATCATGAAGACACTTCTACTTCGTCGAAAGTTGCTAAATCGGCTTATTATCAACCTGAAGCAGCTGCACAACTGTACAACGCAGAAAAGGGAAAGCAGAAAATGGGCAAGGATAATCCAACACCATCTACTTCAAAAGATCCTGGACGAGGGTTAAACTAATGAGGTTTGTCTCGTGTGGTCACCCCGAAACAAACCAAGAAATCAAGGAAGTAGAAGAGGTGACGATACAGTCTGTGACGTGTTTGCAACCATACTCAGAATCTGAAAGGATGCCGTTTACCAGTGTCAACGCAACCAGACGTAGGTGCCCGATGATCAACATAATATGCGAAGGAAAAGAAATCTCAGCATTGGTTGATACAGGGTGCACATGCTCTGTGATTGTAGAAGATCTGTTAAATGAAATCTCTAAATTGAATCCGAATATACCGCAATTCCCTATGCACAAATCATATATTGTTGGAGCGAACAAAAAGAGGTCGCGTCCAATATCTCGACAGGTCCTATTGCAGTTGACAATTGGCTTAAAGATGTATGATGTTGTCTGCATAGTAGCAAAGGAATTGCTGTATCCACTCATATTAGGGATGGATTTTCTGCACGACTACGGAGTGGTGATTGACCTATCTAGGAATGCTATACAATTCCCGTTGGACAACACTGTAAACTGTAATCCAGAAGACGACGAGCAGTGCATGGATCTTCACATCAACTGTGTTACTTCTACTAACTTATTAACATCCATTGAAGATACTATCCACAAGAATGAGAACCTGAATCAACTACAACAGACTCAACTGTCTCGATTACTTGTTGAAAATAAGAAAGTATTTGAAAAATGCGACCAACCCATCAAGAATTTCGAATTCACTTTAGAATTAACCGATGAGGATCCGTTTGTGGGGCACAACTATCCTATTCCGGTTGCGTATAGGGAATCATTGGACGAGTTAATACAGTCTATGGTAGCTGAAGGAATAATTAAGAAGATGAAAACCCCATATATAAATCCTATCGTGGTAGTTAAGAAGAAAAATGGACAGCTTCGGTTATGTTTAGACGCAAGGAAGAAGGGCGTTGAATTTCAAGATTATTTTTTCTTACCATTTCAAGACGTTGATGATGCGAAAAAAAAATCTTATTCATTGGGGGGCTATGTAGCGATCCTGAGCTCGCTCAGTCACTATTTGGCGATAAGAAAGACCTCGTCTGCGTGCTTCGCCGCGCGATTACGTAACCCGTCGCCTTATCAGCGGTCGCTGGAGGGGTGGCGGGGGAAGACAGTTGTTCCCTCCCCTACGCGGAAAAGAAGGGGTTGTAACGGCGGTGTCTGGAAAGTGCGCAGAATGTTTCGAGAAGCGGCAGCGTGAGGTAGCAGCGTGAATTTGGAAGCTGATGGTGTGGGGCCGCGAGCTCCAGTTAGCGAGAAAGAGGTTTGGCCCAGTGGTGGCTAAATTCACACCGCAGATGCGCGTTCGACGAAGGCATCTGGTCTTGCAGTAAGACGTGGTTGCAGAGAGAACCCGTGCTTAGGCCCAAGACAGAGCGTCGGCAGCCGCATTAGTTCGCTGTGAGTTGTGCGCTGGTGGCGAACGCCACGGTCACCGAAATAAGGTCGGTGTTAAAGACAAAACAATTTTGTATGTGATACTATAAAAAGTACTGAGAATTTGGAAGCAATTGACTGTAGAATGCAGGTTGAAGTGTTGTTCCTGTAGTTCACTGTCAGATTGTTTAATATTTTTTTTGGCCATTAACACTCTTGCATAATGTATGATATACCCGACCATTGATATTTCCATAATCATTGTGGACTATTTTCAAAAGATATTTGAAGTAGTGTGTCTTTCTAAGGGGAGAACATCACTTATTTATGATAGAATCTTGTCATGTTAATACACTACAAGTGCAGTTTCTGTCTTTAAATCAAAAAGAACATTTTGATGATAGTGTAAAATCCAAATCAAGTTAGAAACAATTTGGGTTATTTATGAACAATTAAAAGGTTATAAAAGTATATTTGCAATGAACTGTTGAATTTAAGTGAACTTAAATATCTTGAAATATTTATTGAAATTTGGATGCCTGTTGAGTAAAAATACAACATATTTTTTTAATTTCAACCAAAGGTGTAGGTTGAAATAAATGTTTCACATTTATGGTGTAAACACACATGTTTAGTTTTTTTTTTTTGCAATTTCTTTTGAATATTCTGTGTTTTTCAAAACTATGTTTATTCATCTTAATTGTACACAACATATGTCTTTGTAATTGAAGTGAATTGTTTGCAAGAAACTACTATGTATGCTAATGCAGTGTATGTTGAGGAAGGGTTAATTGCAACTTTTGTAAACAGAAAGTGCTGAGGCATTTTGTCATCCGAAATGCCTGTGCTCTACCCTCTGATGTACTATTATGTGTACTCATCTCCCCAGAGATATCTTTGATTCAATTTGTTGGATTTCAATTTATTTTTGTCACAGAAGATGTTGCTGTGATGCTAGTTTGTGTCAACTTTGAAATTCATAATTTCTGCAGTTGATTTTTCCTCAAAAAGTTTTTTTTTTACGCTGTTCATTGTTGTATTTTTCTTTGTTCATTGTTTATCTGTGCATGTTAGGTAATTTTGCAATTTGTGTTTCTTTTTTTTTTGAGATTCAATTATATTAATGTTTGTGGCTTTCAACTTTGTGTTTTTTTTTTCAAAATTTCAACAAGAGCCAAATTACCCACGAAATTTCCCCACGGCCGACCTACACGAACGGTCACACAAACTCCGTGAGTTAACAAATGTATTACTGAAGAGTTACCGGAACTCGTTAAAGAATTCTTGATCATTTCTGAGTTAACAACTTCTTGCTATGATTTCCATTTGTTATAGATGAGTGTTCACAAGGTAAAGTATTCAAGAGTTTGATATCTTAAAATTTAACAAAGTTCTTTTGCTAACATAAAATAAAAGTTACAAAAAAGTCGTGAGTAATAAAACGTTTATTACTTCATCCACAGCGGTTACATTTTCAAGGAAAACGCATCATCACTTGCACGTTCAGTGCCACAATAGTCAAGATAATGACGTACTCTCTGGCTGTGCTAACTGTGCTAACTCATCATGGCTGAGAATCAATTGTTGATGAACAAAGCCATACTGATAAATTCAGTATCACGTTATGCTTCTCACGGCAGCCAACGCATTCTTTCAGTTCATTAAATTTTCTCTAAAGGGATCTTATCAGGGATTATTAATAAGGAGTTTCTTCCAATAAATGACTCATTTTATAAAACATCAATTCTTATATTTATTTACATTCTAATATTTGCAATGAACCACACAATTATCTGCAGCGGTGTGTATTTTCTCCAAATTGCCCTTTTTTGTACTGAATGCACAATATGTATATTTTTATTATTCACTTTATTTCTTGGATATGAGCATTGAGTAAAAACTTGCTAGAATATTTTTATAGACAACTCTCATAATACTTTACACCGACATTCACGTTACATTAACACATTCGCTTTTTTGGCGTGAAGTCCAACATCCACAAATACACAGACTCACCTGCGCAATGATTCACCACTTTTGGGCACGCCAATCCATCCCGATAAACAACGCATTACGTAAGTGCTATTACGTGAGCGTAGTAAACACAGCAACACACACCCAGGCGAATACTTGGGGGGTATACTTGGATTTATTTAAAGCTGCCTCTGACAAAAATCAGCTGTTACTGTGTCATCCAAGCGGAAGGATGAACGTCTACATAGTGACGTCACTGTAGTGACGTGTAAGCTCCCGACTGGATGACACCATAACGGCTGATGACCTGTCAGAGGCAGCCGTAAATAAACCGCAGTAGTGTAGCGGAGTGCCTAGCTCAGTGTTGTCAAGGTCGATGCCACGAGCGGGAGTCCGTGGCATGAGTGCCACAATGAAATCGCCTCTCCACGAAGTTCATAACCCAGCCGCAAGAGACAACGCCATCACTATTGTAAAACGGCGGAGGTACTAATAGGTTCCTCTCCCGAGGCTAGTAGCGCAGAGAAGCTCGTGGCACAGCATGGTGACGCGAGGCGTGCCTCTGCCACCAGTAGGAGACCTTGACACCACTGGCCTAGCCGCTCGTGCCGTCAGGAGGGGCCCCTCAGCAGACGGCGTCGTTCAGCTTGGTGACGGTGAGGTGCATGCCGCCCTTGCTGGCCAGGAGGAAGGACTTGGGGTCGAACTCCACGGGCACCACCGTGTGCTTGCTGGGCCGCACCTCGTAGTGGTTGAGGAAGTGCGCCAGGCCCACCTTCACTTGCATCAACCCCATCCGCATCCCTGGGAGCCGAAAAGCCTCGTTAGAACTTTTTATTCTCGCTACCACGTATACAGTGTTTTACACCCATTTTTGAGAACTGAAAAAATAGCGTTTTTTGAAAATCTGTAGCATGTTTGGTAATTGGTTTCGAAAAAATGTTTCATACAAAAGATGTAAGTAATTGTATTATCTTTAAAATTAATTGAAATCATTTTTCTACATGACGTAAGGTTAAAGAGCTGTAAAGAAGAAACCGAAACAAGCCAGAAAAATACCGATTTTTCGGGCCTCCCAGAGTTAGCACAGGGTCTGGGAGGTAAAAATTTGGGGTTTTAACTAGTGCCAAATGCATACACTCAAAGAAAAAGTTTTTATGACCTTTTTTCAGGGGTAAAAACATACCGACTGGACTACTACTGTTTTGTTCTTTCGCACACTTAATGTTCTAAAACTCGAATCTTAATTACCAAAATCTCTCTCTTCTAGAAATAGTGATATTTGGTCGTCATTCGTCGTGTCAACTCAAAAGCATTGAACATGGAAAACCCTTTTTCGTTATCATCATTTGGCGGTTGCATCAAAGACGATACTCAGAATGACTTAACGAATGTGTTATCATTTTAGAAATCCCAAAATACCAGTTATAAACTATTGAATATGATAAAGAAAACTGATGTTATTTCTATTAAGTTTGAATCGATTAACTGAGGTTCTAGAAAAGTAGTGACTTTCCACATTCTATATTTAACAGTTCACACGACCCAACATATTATGTTCACTTTAATTTTCGTTCATATTAATAAAATGACACGACTTCTAAAATACCTGACACAAAAATACATCGATTTGTTTGGGAAAGAGCACGCTCAAATGCATTTCTCTTAAGATCACTCACTGACGTATGCCGGTAATGAAGGAGAGTATTTGGGAAGCACACCCGCACATACTAATTGTGAGTCTTAGACTGTATTGAGGGATATGGTTAGGAAGGGAAGACAATGAGAATGAGAAGAGAATATGGCACGCGGAACACGGTGCGTTTCTATAACGTGCTGACCCGACATTTGTCTGGAACTGATCACGGGAATCATGAAAGCCGCCGATCAGAACCGTCGGCCTTGCAGTGACTTGCGACATCGATATCAAAACAAAACATCGTTCAAAATTAAGTCTATGGCGGGCGCGTAGCGGCACTCGGTGCCGCATTCTTACATTTTGGTTGATTTCATGTAAATAATTGGTATCGCACTATTGAGCTCATAGTTATTCTTCATTCATTATATTTTCAACCGGATGACACTCAAATCACGATTTTAGACACTGCCGATGGACCGCTATTCATTAGTAATTCAAACTCTTCAACGGTTGCAGCACTCCGTACCGCACGCGCTTTGTCAATGAAATTATAATATTTGCGTATTTCATCCATTTAATTCTTACTGTTTTCTTATTGAGCTTTGTGAGAGATTTTAGAGTACTAACTACTAATTCTTATTTAAATGCGTTGTTTCCGAAGAAACGTTATAGGGCACGTCTGCACCATATTCATTCCCCGACACGCAACACGTACCAAGACACGGAGGGAGCGAGTGTGGGATCAAATTCTTCTTAATATTATTTCGTTTGGTATTTAGTTAGTTATTATGAAATAAGATGTATAAAAACATAAATAATGAATATTTCCTTCACATTCCCTAACAAAAATTATAACTATTGACGCGAAAATCTAAGTTGAGTGCGGAGTGCCGCAGGCGCCTGCTTTGTGAGAAATGATAGGACGTGGCGGCCGGGGGGTTAAAACATCAATGCCAATAATACACCGCTCGAGAAAATCGATGTTTTCATACATCAATATTTTTGAAACTGGTTTAGTTACATCTAACATTACCGTACGCAAAGGGAAAATTTATTTTCACAATTGTCTTGTTCATTAATTTATAATTATACAGATTGAAACTAATAAAAATTAAAAATAATAAGAACAATTGACAAAACTGTTCCTGAAATCCTGAGCGCTCAGTGTGATCATGAGGAGTCAGAGCTTCCTCAGTTCGCTGGAGTCTGGTACTGGAAGATTTTTTTTCTAAAAAAAATTTATGTTTTGAAAACCTAGACATCGATGTTGCTTACTTACCCTGCAGACACTACAAACTGTCACGTCAATGCAATTTCTAACACTTGTCCGGGATCGAACCGCAATTTCTGTCATCACCCTCCCTAGTCTGGCATCGACGCAACCGATTTGTTTCTGGTTGGGATTTTGACTTCCTAAATTTCCACAACATACTAGTGTAATAAATCATTCTGGATTGAAAATTGCAGGAAAAATTCTAAAGAAAGACCATATGACTGATTTTGACAGGGAAAGGACATCCCTACTTTTTGCTACATTTTATCCCCAGATTCTCCTCGCGGAAGTCTTTATAATTTACCTTCATTCATTGGGCGAAACATGGTCGCAATGCAGCTGAAAAGGTTTTTTCTCACATTAAATTTACAATAAGATGTTACTCTTTGGATTTGTTCAACAAATGTCAGAAACGTCTTACTATATACCATTCTATTTCGCTCTACTGACACTGAAGACTACTCGCCAAAATGGACAACTGTTGACTTAATATTCTTAAATTTGCGACATATCCTCCTTTTCAAATCAATTAATCAAGTGCGTCCGGACGGAAGCCTTTGGAAAATGCAGAATTTCTTTGTGTTAGACAAAGCAACCAATTATTATCTGACTATATTACAAACGGCAATGGCAACTTACCAACCACTATATTTGTTGTATAGTTTTTAGCTTACTTGCTTGACATCCATTTCTTTTAGTACATTTTTGTAAAATAGTTTATATCACTTTTAATTGGATTAGTCGTAGGTCAATGATATAATACTGATATTTGCATTTACACACCGTACCTTATTTATTTCAATGAAACATCGTTATTACGTTTGTTATTTTTTAGGCAATAAAGCTACAATAAAAACCATCGTGGAAATCATCAAAATAAGCATCGAGGAAACATTGCATTACAATACGAGACCGGAAAATTATCAAACGAGGCATTTATGCTGAGCCGGAAACCAATCGCGTATTATAACGAGGTTCGATTTTAATATCGAAAGTTTACTCACTTTCTATAATATTGCGATGTACTAAAACATTCGTTTAAATATAATAACATCTGACTATTTATCCTGAAAAAAAAAGAGACAGAGTAATGTTGGTAGTTTATGAAAGGCCATGGATTATTAAAACACTTCTTTTCTACTCCCCTATATTTCATAGGCTAAGTGAAAAATCACGGTTTTCAATCATTTATACCATGAAAACAAAAGTCCCAAAATACGCTACAACCAAGTATGGTCTCCATCCAAGGTCCTGTACCAAACAGAATAAAGGCGAAAAAATTGAAAGTTCGCAGATTACGATATGAGGGAAACAGCAGGTGAATGCTTCTGAAACAATGCGTCCTAGACCCCCAAAACCAGTTTTTCGTGTCTTTGGAAGAGTTGATGTATGTTTATTACGCCGAAATCTACAATGTTTTCAAACGTTCTACTACATTTTAGTAATTGGGTACACCTATTCCGAAGCACATGTTACCTGAAACTTCCAAATTTGCTTTCTAATACGGCCCTGTAAACATTTTTCACAACGATTTAAAAAGTGCGAATTGTTCAATTCGTAACACTTACTTGGAAACTTATCTCAGATTCGTATAAGTTTCACTTTAGGTAATCTAGGAGGACAAAATAAATATTACGTGCGCATGTACAAGGTGTGGGGAAGTGGTTGATTTAGATCTAGACTAAGAAACCGAAATGGGATTTCTTCCCGCCTGCAATAGAGGTAAGTATAATATTTAAGGTTAGCAAGACAGTCTATAAACACATATGTACAATTATATATTGAGGTATAATAATAATAATAATAATAATAATAATAATAATGGCTTTATTAATGACGAGGCTCAGACCATAGGGCCTGCTCTTCCGCCTAACCACTCAATCTACATTAATACTGGGTAGTAACCTTTTAAGAGGGGGAGGTCCAGTTGTACATTTACGTCTTGGAGAGCAAAACTAGGGATCATGCCGGCATACGCCTTAAGCGATTGAGTAAACCCAGAAAACCTCAATCAGGATGGCAGTTTAAGGGCGAACATTTTAAAAAACGAAGAGAGAAGTAGAACAGAGGGAAAACATAGATGGAAATGAAGAAGAAAATCCGAAAGTGAAAAAAGAAATGAGAGAGACTAAGAGGACGGTACATTCATGAAGTATGTATTTTTCTTTAAAAAAATAAACAAAAAAGAGGTGGGGATGGGGAGAAACTTACCTATGCAGATGCGCGGCCCTTCGCCGAAGGGGAGGTGGGTGAAGGGCGGCAGGGGGCCCTTGCTCTCGTCGAAGCGGTCTGGCCGGAAGGCGTTGGGCTCCTCGAAGAACTCGGGGTCGCGCTGGATGCCCAGGATGGGGATCATGACCGTCGTGCCCTTGTCCAGGGTGATGTTGGTGTTGGGGAGCTTGTAATCAGCCAAACTGACGCGGTCCAGAAACGGCAATACCGGGTACAGCCGGAGGACCTCTGCGACATAGATATTTGTTGAATGATCTGAACTGAATGTAAAAGGATCTTTGTAATAGAATAGTACATGTAGCCCATTCCACGTCAAATCGCACAAATTTAAAGAAAATTTGACTTTCATGTCCCAGATTTTTCAGTTTTTTTTCTGCGAAGAGGACAAGCAAAAGTATGAAACCCATATTTTTCATTTTTTTCCAAATATTAATTTTCAAGATTATATTAATTTTCAAATTGTTCTAAAAATGCTCGCGTCGCTAAAGTAAATCATTTTTAACTCGTGTTGTAATTGTGACAGAAATTTAATATATTGCGACATTAAAGAATAAAAGATGCTCTTTCGTTTGAGGTATTATTGAATTCATTAATTGTTTTAAAAATAATTTTTTACAATTTTTGTGCAATTGTAGACTTTCATATTGAAACAACGCAAATAACAATAATATTAATATTATTGTAAGGCAATCTCTAGTTACTAAGTTCACAGAACAACGCTCATGTTTCTCGGATTCCTCTTTACGTAACCCACTCAGTATATCTGAGAAAGAAGGCTGCTCGGTTTCAGACAGACCTTAGCAATGTCAGTTGTTTATAAATACACTTCATAGTCGCATTTCGTCATAAGACTTCCATTTGAGACCGTAAGTGTGTTTCTGCGATTCATGACATGGCAGAAGTATCACGGTTACTTAACGTTTGGGCGTCACGATGCGTCGAGTCATTGCCGCCCCGCAGTTCGAGCGGCGAGTCCGGCGGACAGTGGGCTGTTACAACTATATAAAAATGTAATTTATGTGTGTCTTACTTTGAAATTTGGCTGATGAATAGAAATTTAGTGTAGAAATGCACGAGTATATTTTACAATTAATTTAAGCGGCGATCTAATGTAAAAATCGCATTACTGATGACATTTTAGACTTACATTGGGAACTCAGAAGATGAAATAAAATGCATTGATGTTACTGGTTTGTCATTACATTTCTCAGAATATCTCTTTGTGTAAATTCCCGGCAAAATTTGACAATTATGTCTGCAACCGTGAAACCGTACGACTACCAAATATGAAAACAATTTTACGATGTTTTTATACTGTGCATTCAAAGTCTCGTCTTGGAAGGAAAATATTAACAAGGTATACTTTTAGGTAGGGCCTTATGTAGAAAAATAAAGATAACTGGAAAATAATGGTAAAGGGAAACGTAAGTTTAAGATGATTATAACAGACTTGATTTACCTTTATCAGTGAATATACGATTCAAAATTATGATTTCCTTTTGAAATATACTGATAATCATGGAACATTTTAATGCAGAATCACTGGGTTAAGAAGTTGAAGTAGCGCAAAGTACAAACACTTCAATAAAGATACAATATCATACATTTGTAGCATTTGCATTATATTTATCTCTGATTAGATCTATGCATTTTTATGCCCATCGTGTTATCATATATTACGCAACAAAGCAAAAATCCACAGAACTTGAAAGAAGATAAACTATGAATATTTTATTTCAATATTAAACAAACGAATACCAATCACGATGAGCATGAATGAAAAAATACCTTAAAACCAACAAATCTTCAGTACGTTTCTTATTTAACAAAATTTCATTTATTTAAACACACTAAAAATTATTAGTCTTCATCACCTGAATCCTATGAACAAAAACTTTGCAGATTTTTTTACCAATAAGTAGGCTGTTTGCAACGTCACATTAATTGGAGAGCAATGGATCAATCAAAATGCACGATCGATCGAACGTACGTTCAATTCCTAGTGACAAACAGACGCCACGAGATACATTCCATGCAGACATTCCCATTGACTGAATTGTCTTGTTTACTGCACATCACGAGGAATGCCTCGTGATGCGCAGTAAACAAGAAACTTTGAAACAGGCGCGGGGGGCATTGCTGAAGGAAGGCATCGCCTTGCTGAGCGTGGTGTGACGTAGCAGGTGGTGTGTTATTCCCTTTTGGACTAATAATATTAAATTACGCAACAGTTTCATGTTGTGTTTCTGCACATGTAAAATTTTCACACACGCATTTAACATTAAGAAAAAGAATTCAAATACATACGAGTATAACAAATTCACGTACGAGTTTGATACACTGTTTGCAAAAAACATCATTGTAATATTTGTTTAGTAGTGAGGTGTTGTACTTGGAAGTTTAAATAATTCGTGTGTCTTACCAACAACTACATTTAGATCTGGAGATTATATGTTTACAGTCAAAAGCTGTTAATTAAATCAATATTAACAGTGATATAAAATATAGTTTCTTCGAAGATCAGCACTGCAATTCTATTAGGAACGTATCTATACCATCTAATCAATGAGAAATAATCAATGAGATCACTAACTAATCAATGAGAATTAATTAAATAAATGATATGTCGTTACTAACAACTAGACTTAGATCTGAAGATACATCTTTGCCGTCGAAAGCTGTTATTTAATTAATATACATTGGTAGCCAATATATTTTATGTAAAAATCATTGCAAATTAACTAGGAAGGATGTCTACACCAGCTAACATAATAAATAAGAATTAAGTAAAATTGATATATAATTGTTTGCCTTCTTTCTAGAAATATAACTGGAAGGACCCAGGTTCGAGTCCTGTCTGTCGAAGCGTTTTCGATACACTCTAGATCGAATTCAGACGCTGTCTGGAGGAGAATTCTAGCGGCCAGCTGCCCCGGCCGATAATTTCTCCAGGTTTCTCCGATCAACACCAGGCGAATACTGGAGCAATACACTAAGAAACGGGTCACGGACCGCGGGCGATCGTTCCTTCCCCTTCCTTGCCCTATCCTCACCCCTTACATACACTTACATGCACTACACTACCACACATGCCGGAAGACCGGTTAGAGCTTGTCCCAGCTGGGGCGGTGCCCCGCTGGCGGGAGATACCTCGTTTAGGAAAATGCCGCTAGCCGACGGTAGGTCGGCGCCGGATTTCACCATCCAGAAGGGAAAGACTACCGCCACCTCCAAAGTAAAACATCCACTACACTTACGGGGCTAATGACAAGCAGTTGACGTCCCAGGAATCATCAATCAATCGATATTGCCAATTCCAAAACGTCTCTTGTCCACTTTGTAATACTTACGACAAATCACGTTTTTCTCGATAAAGTTTATTTCTCACCTTAGTCCATTCCGAAAGATATCGCCTGACAAAAGATAAGCACATATTTTACGAAATGGACTAAAGTGAGAAAATCTCTAACAAAAAAAACGTGATTTCCCGTAAGTTTTATAATGTGGACAAGAGACGGTTTGAATTGGCAGACTCAATTTAGATAATTATTTGCGGATTGTAATAATCTCAGCCCATACCGACCGCAGGTAAAAATTCTGGAGAGAGGCAACTGCACGTCACCCACATCCAACCCAGCAGAAAGCAACCGCTCAGTTGCGTACCTTGCACGACCTGGTGCATGTAGGTCATGTTGGTCATGGCGTCGTAGGTGAGGCGGCCGCCGTTGGCGCGCAAGGCGTCGCGGATCTCGTGGCGCAGGCGCGTCTGCACGTCGGGGTGGCAGGCCAGTTCGTACATGGCGAACGTCTGCGTGGTGGAGGACGTCTCGAAGCCCGCCGCCAGGAACACGAAGGCCTGCGCCGCGAACAGGTCGCCGTCGAACTCTGCAACAAGCGCGGGGGGCATTGCTGAAGGAAGGCTTCGCCTTATTGAGGGTGGTGTGATTTTTCGAGAGTGGTTCGCGTGGAGGGTGTTGGGTTGCAGATGGTGTGGCGCAGCTTTTGGCGAGATGCAGAGGATTAATGTGCCGTAGATATAATGCAGTCTGTCAGAGAGGGTGGTGTACTGTAAAGGATGGTGTGATGTAGAGGGTGGTGTGCTGTAGAGGCTGGTGTGATGTAGAGGGTGATGTGCTGTAGAGGGTGGTGTGATGTAGAGGGTTGTGTGATGTAGAGGGTGGTGTGATGTAGAGGGTGGTGTGATGTAGAGGGTGGTGTGATGTAGAGGGTGGTGTGATGTAGAGGGTGGTGTGATGTAGAGGGTGGTGTGATGTAGAGGGTGGTGTGATGTAGAGAGTGGTGTGATGTAGAGGGTGGTGTGATGTAGAGAGTGGTGTGATGTAGAGAGTGGTGTGATGTGGAGGGTGATGTGATGTAGAGGGTGGTGTGATATAGAGGGTGGTGTGATATAGAGGGTGGTGATATAGAGGGTGGTGTGATATAGAGGGTGATGTGATGTAGAGAGTGGATGTGATGTAGAGAGTGGTGTGATGTAGAGGGTGATGTGATGTAGAGGGTGGTGTGATGTAGAGGGTGGTGTGATGTAGAGGGTGGTGTGATGTAGAGGGTGGTATGTGATGTAGAGGGTGGTGTGATGTAGAGGGTGGTGTGATGTAGAGGGTGGTGTGATGTAGAGGGTGGTGTGATGTAGAGGGTGGTGTGATGTAGAGGGTGGTGTGATGTAGAGGGTGATGTGATGTAGAGGGTGGTGTGATGTAGAGGGTGGTGTGATGTAGAGGGTGGTGTGATGTAGAGGGTGGTGTGATGTAGAGGGTGGTGTGATGTAGAGGGTGATGTGATGTAGAGGGTGGTGTGTCGTAGAGGGTGGTGTAAAGCAAAGGTTGGTGTAACTTGAAGGGTAGTTGATGTGGAGTGACAGAGGCGACATGATGTTGAAAATGATGTGGTGACCTAGATGGTGGTGTGACGTAGACATGACACCTAGAGGGGATATCAAGTAAAAATGATTTGATGTAATGAGAGGTGTGATGTAGATTTAATCAGAGACTTTATCGTGTTTCTTTATAACATTGTGATTTACAAACCTGTGAAAAACATTTGTAATCCTAGTTTGTTGCACCAAACAAATTGTTTTTGTAAAACGTTACATGGTTTTGATTGTTTTAGAGAGAATAGTTCTCACACTGTTAAAGAAGAAACATCTTGAAGTACTACGTATTTCAACACTGTTTCATTGTTGCATTTGTAACTCAATCGAAGACCGTGAAAAATATTCAAAAAAGAGGAGAGAGTAAAAGAAACTACTGAAAGAAAAAAGAAAAGCACACATAGAAAAAGAAGCTACGCAAAGGATGCAACAAGAAAACCATTCAATGCACTGTCCTGCAAAAGAAATATACAAGGCTCAACAATTCAAATGAGCACATGGGAAAATCACTTCGCAAACATCCTAAACGCACAACACATAACCCTAGGCGACAAAACCCCAAAGTTAGAAACCGAAAACAACATTCAACTTACTAAAGCTGAAGTAAGACAAATAATAATGAAGACAGAAAACAAGAAAGCGGCAGGTCCAAACGGAATATACCATAAACATATCAAAGCTACGGAAAATCAGTTAATGGAAACGAGGACAGAAATGTTCAATAAATGCATAGAAAACGGAGAAATGCTGGAAGATGGAGAAAATCCACCATAAAAGTATTAGACAAAGGAAAAGGGGACTCAGCTGACCCCAACTCTTACCGGGGAATTGCACTCGAAAACCATGATTTCAAAATATTCGCAAAACTAATCACGGAGAGACTTGTGAAAGAGACGGACCACCTAATTCCAGAACAACAATACGGATTCATAAAACAGAGAAGCACCCTCCAGACGATCGGTAATTAGACGAAATAGAAGAAGCTCTGAAACAGCTAAAAGAAAAATACTACGCAGTCTTTATTGATTAAACAAAGGCTTTTCATCTCCTGAACAGAAAAAGGGTATTGGAAAAGCTCACAAACATTATAGGAGAAACGCACAATCACAAGAATACTAGAGAATGTTCTGGCTTACATCAAAGTAAACACATAGGACGGAGTCTGTTTCTCTAAAGACATCGTTCAAACAAACGGAGTAATGCAGGGGGAGCCAACAAGCCCCATTCTGTTCAACATACTAACCGCAGACACAACAAGGATAACAGAGCACAATTAGGAAAATCCCTACACATGTATGCAAATGATATGGTGCTAGGCTCAACCCCACTAACAAGCCTCCAACAAGCCATAGACAATTTAGAAGCGTGGGCAGAAGAAAACTATCTCCAAATCAATTAAAATAAGTGCATATGACATTCCGAAAAGTAGGAAAAACAGCAGCAAGTGAGAAAATAAAATTCAAGAGCAAACATCTCGAAAAAGCTCAATATTACAGATAATTAGGAATAACACTTCAGACAACAAGCAGCTCATTCAGAATTTATATAAAGAAAATCGCAGCACCGACGATTAGAGCCATGTTCTCAATTAAAAAAAGATCCACAAACTGTACACTAGAATCAGCAATCAAAATATTTCATGCAGTCATTAGTCCAATCATAACATATGGAATACTAATTAATATGGAAAAATATTAATACCTGATATACGGTCCATAGAGAAACCTAAGACAAGGTGCCTGAAGAGAGTCCTGTGTCTTCCAAAGAATACACAATCAAGATTAGTATATGAACTGACCGGAGAACCATTCTACATTGAGGACTTAAGATACCAATTACTGCTACCATTCACCAGGCAAAGTACATAAATGCTAGAAGAGAGAAAAAAAAGAGAGAAATATGGCCAGAATTTTACTCAATAGATGCAATGATGGAAAGAAAATGAACGAAAACAAATCAGGAATTAAGGCACGTGATCATAAGATGACTCATGGATTTCATCACAAAGTCTGCGCGACCAAACATTAACACAAAATGAAAAAAAGATTGTGTGTGCTCTCTGTGTGGTGAACAGTGTGAACGACATCATATTCAAAGATGCAAGAAAATGGCTAAAACAGTGACAAAATATAGCAAATTTTATGCACTTTCGTGAGCACTCTATTATACAAATTGGAGTTTCACTTTATTTATTGTTGCATTTTTATAAGATACTTATCATTTTCAGACCACTTCAGTAGAAATGATAATGCAAAACAAATTCTTATCTTTCTCCTACAACAAACATTTTCGGCGGAGAAAACTTAACTGATAAGAGAACGTCGAGTTCTTTGATTAATATTTGTGTCCGGAAAATCTAAAACCTCCTTCTGTGTTTACATTTACACTGATCAATTAAGCATACTCACACTTCTTATGAAGCTAAAAATAACCAACTATTTTGATTTTAGATTATTTCGAATATAACAGCGAAATGCCTTTTCTCTGCACTTGAGGACAATAAATATTGTGTCTCAAACGTTTATGTCTTTCATTCTATTTCTCTGAAGATCTTTTTCTGTCTTTAGATACTGTTCGGGGAAATGGTTGGTTTTGTAACTACTTGTAATGACAACGTTTAAAGTATTGATTAGGCTGGAATGTATGTTAGTTTGACCCTAAACTGCGTAAGTAGAGACCCCCGAAATGTAGAAATCGGCGAGATGAGAATAACGCGCAACAGCAACACTTACGTAACCCAACAGAGAACTGCTTCTCGACACTGTGTTTGACGCCTAAATTGGAATGGAAATTTCATTCCAAGTAAGAAAAAATTGAATACATTCCTTTCTGGAAATATGTTCGTGAAAATCTCCTTCGTAGCTCCCATCTTTTTATACTGAGCCAGGTGTAGATGCTATCACCTCTGGATTTCTCGAAAGAAATATTTGAAAACTTTTGAAAAAAAAAATACTTTTCCGACTGTTTTAACACTCCTGGAGTGGAAATCTAGAGCGATCTAGATTTAGAGCGACGGGCGTTCACGTAATGGGAGTCCCAAAGCGCCCACGCCCCCTTTCGCCACACACACACACACACACACACACACACACACACACACACACACACACACACACCTAAACATTGCGTGCGCCGCGGCTCACAGACGTTAGTCTTGACTAATCACGGCCTTGGCGTGCCCGGCCAACAATAATTAGTCAACAGGGTGTCACTTATTTTCCAAGGTGTTAGTTTTTAAGTCCCAACTCCAATTTTTTTTCATAAAAAGTCAATAATGACTTATATTACTTTGTTTCAAATATTAACGGAGTGAATGGTATTTTCATTATTGGCGTTTAGTTCTCTAATATTTTCTGAAAGGATCCATCTAATTGTTTCAGAGGCTTTAGAGGTAAAGTAGTAAATACTTTTCATAATTCCCTGATCCTTGAGCTAATGCTGAGATGGTCCATTGTTTTGCTTCTGGACATAAATGTAACTTCATTATTTGTGCACGTCTTCTGAATTTCAGTGGGAAATATAGTTATACAAATTATCGTTTTCCATATTATCGCGGCAAAAAGTATTATTCTTTCATGAAGAACATGAGGGTTCAGGGAAGGAATTTATAGCTAATTTACCTTTGAAAATATATTTTATTATATAGAAGCGAATATTTTCTCAACAAAACTTGAAAGAAAAACGCTCTTTTCTGTTTTCAAAATTCGACTACAATATGGTTTAGGATAGAGATCACAGAATTATGAAAACGTGCTCAAAATTCACTTCTCCCCATAGCTCGTCACACAGTTTTTAACTGTTTTTGACGTAAATAAAATAAAATAAAATAAATTATAACTGTGGAATGTGGATAATGTGTATTTGATCTTTGCGCCACAAGTTATATCCTAACATTGCAAGAGTTCGATCTCGAGAACTTAAAAAGGCAGAAAGAATAAATACAACGCAACAAGGTTTGCCTTATGTAGTTCCAAATATGTTTCTACTTCTGTTCTTTACACCTTTCGGTGATTGTAGAACTGTAACTTCGTCTTAATTCCGGGCGCAATTGCATGGATGCTTTCACCAGTCTCGTGTGGCTTAGCAGATGTTGGAGACAGTACCTACTTAGTCTGTAGATACTTAATAGATCGTCTGTTCATGACTGCTTAGACCGAGTTAGAGGTAGGGAGTTCAGGTTACTCTTAGAGCGCATTAGCAGCAGCTATAGATTCGATGTATAGCCCATGTCAGATGTAATATTCTCTTACACTTGTTACCGCGCTACTGAAGGAATTACGGGAAGCAATCGGGTTCAGAGATGGTAATCTGGGGTTGCTCACCATGCGGCAACACAACTGACAACATTCACGGCAGAGTGGAATTCGATTCCACAACGTTCGTGTAAGGCGTCCCCCAAAGATCCAGTTCCTCTGCCCCACCAGGCCGGCAATTCTAAACATGTAAGGAAAGTGAAAGGGGTTGAAGATAATTTGTAATATCAAGGACTTTGAATTATCGCTGTAATTACAACTTATTACTCGTTCACTACACATTTGCAGAAAGAGCGCTGCGATCTGTTTACATGAGGTCACCGCCGAATGAATGAGAATCCCATGTCTACAGTAGATACTGGTTGATTAGATATGATAAAGAGGGCGGTGAGTGGGATACAGGCGGGTTCATAGCACGATATGGCAGTGTAGAAGCGGACAAGAACATGCATACTGTGTAATAGATACGTGCAAAGGAGAAATAAAAATATTTTCCGTTCTTTTTGGGAACAGCATGCATTGTCGATGACAAAATGTATTGTACTTCAGGTCTGTTCGTAGGTCTTCGTAGGTGTTCGGTTCAGGTCTGTTCGTAGGGTTCGTAGGTGTATTAATAATCCCTTTTTTTCCTCACGGCAATAGTTCACGACATTATTTATTGTCACACGAATTTACTGTCAGAACCCACTCTCGCATACCGAAGTGGATTTTATTTTTCCGCAGACTTTACAGAAACTACAAAAACAAAACAAGCACTTTTCCCAGACAGTCTCAGCTGGCGTCAGCACTGATCAGATTTTGTGCATTTTGGCACTTTTCATGCGTTCTCGGATGCGTGTTCGGGCTCTAGCTTTCAAAACAACAGTAGTTCGTAATTCTCCCTCTGCAAATGTATAATGAACGAGTAATACACTACTACGCGAATCAGAGACGGATCGAAATAGGTGTGTAGGGGAGAAACAATTTTCATTTCAGAGCCGTAAATCGTTATCTTAAAATTAAAACGATGTTTATTCTTAATATGAATACTTCTTGGGATGTGATGCGATTAATAAATGAAATTATCTTGAAGAAATCGAGTAAAGTTACAAAAAATGTTGGGTAGCTGCATGACTCATGGTCCTTCCCAGGATATGCCACTGGTCGCAATAAGCAAATTTACGAACATAAAAAGAATGAAATATAATAAGAATGTGTTTAAATAATGAAGATGTTATGATTTTGAAATTCGAAGATCTTTTCTCAAATGAAAACACTCGCGCTTTTGTCTGAAAAATAATGAGACTTTCGAGGTGCAAATTGATCGTCGTCATGAGTTGTGGATGGCCGATAAGACAGATAAGAGCAACATTTTAAAGTTGTTTATAATTTGTTGTAAATGAATTTACTTTCTAGTGCAATCTTTGAGTCAACGAAACGAAAATCAATGCACTTCTTACTCTCGAACAGAGTTGTTGAGTTCACTGCTAATAATTCACAACGATAATGAAAATGTAAATGCCTACTAGCAACGAAAAGTAAAGAATGATACCATAAATCAAGAGTTGAGATTTATCTACACGTAACGCGCAATAAGTCATACTTGGAAAACTGACAGACACGACAAAAGCAAACCAAAGACCATATTTTTAGTGTTTTGCATACACCATTTTTTCCAAAGGATCAAGAAACAAGATCTGCTGTAAGCAACAATATAATTACGTGCTGTGGAAATGAACACATAAACTATCACATTCCAACACTGATCCTGTTTTTTTCGAAAAAAACTTAAAGCATGTTCATAACCAGTGGTGCTACAGAATGGCACAGACTTTCCCGTATTAGTTTTCTATTTCCTTGGGTCTTCGCTAGCTATTCGGAATTGCCACATACTCTTTCTTGCCCACTGTCATCTATCACCGCCAAATGTACATTTTTTTGTCATGTTCTTAATTTTTCGGTTTCCTATTGGTAGAACGGAAACTTAATTTTAGAATATTAAATGGCAATTTTCTTTTGAAAATTGTGCCGTTTAAGAGGAAATGGCGTTTTAGCGCTACTAGAAATGCGAAATTTGAAGCTCATTTTCACAGAAAATTGATAGAGTTTTCAAAATACTTTATTCGAAGTACTTACACTCACAAATATAATATTCTTTACAAATTGCGGATAATGTGCATAATGAAGATGTGAGAGATCTTTCAAAAAATTTTCATTTTTATAATTTTGAAAAAACAAAGAAATAACTCAAAATAATCTTTACGTCATATTAAAGAGTGTAATTATCACTATCCCTTACAAAAGTTCGAAGAAAAAATTTGCAACCATATATGAGAAAATGGCGTTTGAGCATTTCTGAAAATGCCGAAATTTGAGCTACTTTTCACAGAAAACGGTAGTGTTTTCGAGAAACTTTACTTGACATTATTTAAAGCATATATACTCGTAAATATAGTAATGTGAAAAAATCGCCGATAATGTAAATATTAACGACGTGAGAGACAAGTAAAAAAATTTACATTTTTGTAATTTTTGAAAAAACCAACCGATAGACCAATATGCCTTTATGTCATCTGATAGAGTAAATTTACCACTATCCCTACCAAAAGTTTAAAGAAAAAATTTGGAGCCGTTTTTGAGAAAATCTTGTTTTTGTATTTTTTTAAAATTGCTCTTATTGCACGCAATATTGCATGAAAACTACTAAAATGTTGAAAAACATTTACTTGACCTTTATGAAAAAACTCAAAATGCAGAATAAATTTTATTTGAAAGAAAAAATCTCTATCTTCAATTTTGTAGTTGGAGAAAGACGCCGAAAAAATTTAAACTTTCAAAATTTTTGAAAATTCAGAGTTATCCGTGAAAATCGGACCTATGTCATGTTAATAAGTGTATTTTACTCTATTCATAAAAGAAATTTAAAAAAAAATTTGGAGCCGTTTTTGAGAAAATTTTGAAAATCCCCGGAGAGCTTCATATAAAGTACCCCCAAATTTTGAAGAATCTTTTTCAAAATCTCAAAGCTTCGACTAGAATCAGATCGACTGGGGAATATCCATTTTGGAAGACATCGTACGGATGGTTTAGGTGCTATCAGTGTTCACAGACGGACAGACAGACGGACAGACGGACGTTTTCCTTGAATTGGGTTTTCGGTATCAAGGACCTAGAAATTAGGGTTTCTGGCTACACCACGTGTTAGGGGATATTTTTTCTTAATTTAGCAACTGGTTGTATCCCCTTATTCGTTTTCACGGCCCGGCAATTAATTTTTTTCCGCCGAAAATTGGCCATTTTTTCGCGCAGCATTACATAACTTTCTCTGTACTACGTATATCACTCCGTGTATACGTACGTATACGAGAAAGTAAAAATGGAACGCGTGTGGTATGCAAAGTTCAGATTGTGGTGATGCAAATATTACAACGCTTTTAAAGATACGTATTCAGTTAGGAACTTAAGTTAGTAAAATTATCGTTCGTAAATTGACTAAAACGTAGGCTATATACGATGCAACGATGAGGCGAATTTACAAAAAACATGTGGAATTCTAGGAATATGTGAAGGTGAGTTTATTTCATTTCATAGAAATAGTTCAGTAATACTTGCACGAGAGAAGCATGATAAATGAGAGCATATTCGTATTTTGTTACAAAATGCATTGAAAATTGACTAGGATAGACTTAAAAAGGTTTTATGTTAATGAAATCTTACAACTGGCTTCGAAATGCATGAGAGAAGTTAATAAAATTTGCAGTTACAAATTGTAGTTTTTTGGTCAATCAACTAACTTAACTACCTTAATACGTGCGACGTTTTGAACAACCGCCACTATATTTAGAAACCATTTCATTCGTATTCAATTAATGCAGGTTTAGCCATTGGTCAAAAGAACCCCTCATCCCAGGCAATAGCAAACAAAAAACTGAAAAGCACGACCAACTGCAGCACGCCTGTCTCGTCTGCAAGTTTCTCTTATTTTCTGCGCAAATGAGGATGAAACTTCACATCCTGCCCGCCCATTAGTTGCAATGACAAGTCTCCAGTCGCAACCGACGACGTCGCAAAAACCTTCCACAAGGCCGGTGCCCACTACCAAAGGCAAAAGAGGTAAAATGACTAAAACGTAGGCTATATACGATGCAACGATGATGCGAATTTAGAAAAAAAAACATTTGGAATTCTAGGAATATGTGAAGATGAGTTTATTTCATTTCATGGAAAAACTTCAGTAATATTTGTACATGCACGAGAGAAGCATGATAAATACACACATTTACTCTATGGCACTACTCACCGATGTTGCCGTCCGCGTCCTTGGCGTGTCCGTTCGTCTTGCCGTTGGCGGCGGCGTGGCCGTTGGCGGCGGCGGCGGGCTGGTCTCCGTCCACGTGCCCCTTGGCCCTGATCTGCATGAGCAGGTCGAGGAAGTCCTTGCGCACCAGGCCGGTCTTCTCGCGGTGCTCCACCGCCTGCCACACGACGCGGCGGGTGAAGTCGGTCACCTCGGGGTCCCACACGCGCACGCGGAACGTGGAGAGGATGCCCGGAGCGAAGAAGGCGATGGCGGACTTGAGCCCCAGCCAGAAGTCGAAGTCCACCACTTTGCGGAGCACGCGCCGAAACTCGGCGTCGGGGTCCTTGAGGGCGTTGCCCTGGATGCCGAAGCCCACCGACGCGATGGTGTCCGTGGTGTAGCGTGCCAGCACCTCGCGCATCTCCAGCACGCCGCTCTCTGGCGCGCAGCGCGAGCACCACTTGGTTATTTGGTTGCTTGTTTACTCGTGTAGTGCGAATTTTCTAACTCTGACTTCAAGCCCCGATGGCCGTAATGGAATATCACGTGGCATTTCGCGTCTTTCCAGCTTGTCCCGACTGGGGCGGTGCCCCGCTGGTGGGAGATACCTGGTTGAGGGGAAACCCCGCTGGTCGACGGTAGGTCGGCGCCAGATCTAGCCATCCAGCGGGGAAAAGATCATCGCCACCTCCCGAGAAAAACACGCACTATACTTACGGGACTAATGACCTAAGTAGTTGACGCGCCCGGAAACACGAATCAATCAATCAATCAATCAATCGCGTCTTTCTCCATCGTACCGCTAGAAGTCGCATGATCGCAAGCACTGCTTGATACGGTCGCGATCATGCAATATCTGGCGGCATGACTGAGAACGTCGCGAAATACCGTGACATATTCCATCGTGAAGACGGGACTTGAGGGGCAAAGTTAGAAAAAATTGCAGTTATACCTACAGGCTTTGGCGAATCCAAAAGAGGAGCCATGGGGGCCATGTCCCTCCCCTAAAAAGCCTAGTTTTCGTTTATCTTCCTTTATTTGGCCTGGTTGATTTAAATATTTATGGTCGAATTACGTAATTATTTAAACAATAGTGTATAGTATCATATCTACAGTACGTAAATAATGTACAATAGAATAACATACATGCATAGGCTTATTATTTAACAATAATCTACGATGCCCCCCTCCCCCAAATGATCGGATGGATCCACCCCTGACTACATGCGTGGATTTTTGTTCCACTTATACAGGCATGCGGTCAAAGAGATTCAGCTATAAATCAATTAATTTTTTCAAAAACAAAACAATCAAATATTGTAAAAAGGACTATTTCTAATGTTATTTATGCATTAGAAATGCAATAGAAAAATATTTTATTACGGTTTTTTGAATGACAAAAAAGCTGACATTTAAAAACTGCAATTGCAGCTTTGTTACAATAGATGATCTTCGTTCAATTCTAACTAAGGTATTGATATAAAAAAAAATATTTTTACATAATTAAATAGACAAAAAAACGGGAAATAAAATGAACCGAAAATAAAAATATGTTTGTAGAAAATATGACTGTCAACATGACTAATTGAAAACACTAACACAGATATGCGGTTTACGAGATGGCTCCAAAAGTTCAAAGTGTCACGAACTTCTTCAGTGGAATCCAAACAGGAAACTAATAGTCGTGACTGTTAAGGAGCGATGAGAAATGAAGGTAGCGAGAACGACAGTATCTCCACGCAGCGGGAAATTATTGAAATACAACCTTAGAAATTCGTTGCGGTCTCCCTGTCCATATACCTGTAGTTACGGGTTAATACCGTAAGACTCATGATATCACAGTATAAATTAAAGTTTGGTTATAGGGATATCAGGGTTGCGGGCAAGGTAACTATAGGCGGTTCCACAGTTTTCAGGCCTGACCGAGATGTAGCTCATCACTGACAAGACCTTCTGAGCACATTATAGTCTTATCATTACCTTTTGTAATGCCAAAGTTTACGCCCCACGCCCCACTTAGTTTTGTGCAGGGAGGTACATGATTTGGATGCAGTCACGGTGTTTAGCGTCTTCACCAGAACTCATCTGTGCTTGCTACTCTGATTGCAAAGAATTTTGTGAAGAGACCATTGCATTAAGGAGTTGAACCATTTATACTGAAGACCAAATTGGGCACCCTGCGACCTATACCACTTATCAAAAATGAATAAAAACCTTCGGGGAAGAAAAGTTTCTGACAAGTTAGGTGAAAGAAGCGTTTTTTACTATTTTGCAAAGAAAAATGTGGTGTATTTTTTCAAAGGCCTAGAAATGTTAATTTACAGATGTGAAAAGCAAATTGAAAAGTTACGTAATTTCTTTCTTTCCATCAAAAATAGAAGTTAGCGAGGACAGAAACATATGGAACCTCCTTCTGTGAAATTAATTCATTTACTAACAAGTAATGCATTATTTCCATTGTAGGAAAAGTATAATGCAGAGTAGTTTGTGTGTGGTTTGTTTCAATGTCATCGCCAACAGTCTCTTTAAAAATTTTATTCCCTTAAAAAGAACTAGTGGTATTATTCGCGGGTGTTTTCTTGAGCCCTCTTTTCGTTAGATACGAGAATTGGAGGGTTGGTTATTTGAACGACAGGACTGTTACGTCTAATCTGTTGATCGTTTTAAAAATAGTTTATGTTACACGAGAGCGAACATTTCTGGTCGTCAAATTTTGTCAACAACGCTCGTTGCTATTTATGCGCAATTCAACTAATATTAGCAAAACTTTGGAGAAGTTATTCCGGGGCTCAAGAAAACGTGCGCATATAAAACGATTCAAACTAATCCAATTGTGACGATTTATTTACGTCTCATATGTCTCAATAATTCCATTAATACAATAAATAGACTTGTTCTAGATGATGGATTACATAATATTTAGATATTATTTTAATATTTATCTAAATATCTAAATATTAATAATATTTAGGTATTTAGATAATAATAATTATTTAATATTTAGATATATCAATTCGTTAGTGGAAATAAATATTTATAACTTCCAGTGCAAGAGAATGTAATACGCCTGCGTTCACGAGTAAGAAAATTTAGTCCTCCAATTGTCGTCTAAGTGTAAAAAGCACATTATTGAACATCGCACCTTATTTTTCTTTTATTACTAAATAAATGAATATTCGAATGTTTTGATGAAATGTCTCATTAAATTAGTATCCACAAACGTCTTTTATTGTTTTAATTCCATTGTGAAAGAGACGTACACAAATTGACACGACACGGTGTATTTTCACATGTATCAATTTACGAATTGAAGCGGTGAAATAAATTTATCTGCTGTGAATTTAAAAATTAGTTATCACAATAGAATAAAATTGGTGTTTATATTGCTATTAATGTAGAAATAAATGATACTTTACAAAACTGTAAATAACAAAATAATACATGACTGATAAATAATTGTATAGTATATGAGTGAGTAAATTTAAATTACATCTTGAAATTAGCACCCTAGGCAATTATATTAGCCCCTCAAGCTAAACGCGCTAAATTTGATTCGATTATTTCGTTACTATCATTACAAAATTAAGGATAAATAATAATTAACCGTTACGAAATTAATAAATTTAAATCAATAAATTCCTTAATGTATACCTTTTATTACTTATAATTCTATTAATAATGTTACTGTAGGACAGCATATTTGTTATGAATTTCTGTAAATAATCAAGAGTAACATTTTTGCATATTCTTAAACGTTAATTGTAATCACGACTTTCTTTGGTAACACTTGTTTTCCTTAACGTGTGCACAAATGTGCCAGACACTTGTCGCATCTCTGTATATTGTATAATCAATATAAATTCTATGAAAAATGTTGTTCTTATTATTTAATTTTAAGACTAAGTAAGAACTTGTTATAGATCAGAGACTTTATTTGCGTATTTCTTTCCAACACAATATGTTGTGTGTTGACAGAACAATTTCATTACTATTGTCTCACAATATTATTGCATTAAGATATATTTAACTTTGTATCGAGTTCCTAAGAAAGATTGCTTACCTCCTCCTCCAATTTCACGGTTAACGAGTTGAACCATTTCCTTTCCACATTCGTTGACGAATTCGAACATAAGCTTCATCTTCCCTGAAGTGAACGTGGGTGTCAATTTTACGCGGATGTGCCTCCATCTGGGCCCACTCAAACCGAAGAGATTCTTGGTAAACATGGGGTCCAATTTCTCGTCAGGGCTAAAAGTGCGATCACGAAAGTAGTTGAAATCTTTCACCAAAATGCTTTTGATGGCTTCTTTGTCTCTGACAAGCAGTATGGGGCGATGGAAGCCGAACATGCCAATGTACGGTTTTCCTACTGCGTCGAAGTAAAACTTTGAGAGAAGTTCGCCCATGCTAGTTTTCCCAAGAGTCATATCTTGAAGATTACCAATAAATGGCTTGGGTTCTATATAAGGCACGCCTTTTTTTCGCCAGTGTCCGAAATTCTTGGTGGCGAGCCAGTAGAATATTCCTAAAACGCCTACCACAAGAATGGACAAGTCCATCAGGAAGGAGTCAGTTAACAGCACCATGGTTGCTGTGTTCTGTGCCTAGAAAGAGAGTGAGAATCTTCAGAAACTGATAATGTAGCTATAACAAAGGCTTTTAAATATATCTATTAATTTATTAGGTTTAGGATTCTTGTTTCAGTAATTGGTAAATGAAAATGCCTCAAGGAATATGTAAAATTGTAACACGTTACTACAATGATCCCTTATTCTAATCAAAATTATAAGCCATGTTTAAATGGTGGTTTATATAAGCATTGCATGACAAATATGTTTTAGAGTTACTGTCGAAAAGAGTTACTGTTTTACAGTTACTGTCGTTATATTTGTCTTTCAATCAAATATATTCGATCATTGCTAGTAAATGTAAATATATTTGTTATAGTATCTTCCCAGTTTCTAGTAATGACTTCTTCTGTCAATATAAATTGTTTATTATATATTATAAATTGGGCCATCATTGATAAGACAGAAATCATTTAATCAGCTTTATATGCAAATTTTTTTCACAACGTTTCGGAAATATTTGGTTTCCATCATCAGGTGACAAATAATTATAATATATTAAAATATTATAAATATTATAATAAAATATTAAAATATTATAAATATATAAATATTATATTATTATATATTGTTTTTCCAATTTCTTTCATACTGTTTGTAATATGTCTTTAAATTTTCTAAAGATTTTAACAAGGTGCATTCTGTTGACTCGTGTATATATTAATTTTTTTTTGTAATTCTTCTGTTTGGCACTTTGCAATTGTTTTTTAATATATTATAATTATTTTTCACCTGATGATGGAAACCAAATGTTTCCGAAACGTTGTGAAAAAAATTTGCATATAAAGCTGATTAAATGATTTCTGTCTTATCAATGATGGACCAATTTATAATATATAATACGTAATATAGGCAGAAAAGAAAAATATTAAAATACAACTAAATTGTTTATTAATTACTCGATCTTTTAGACTTCTATCATCCTATTAGACTTGCATGACAATTCAAAATTTACCAACAAGTAAACATCTCTAACTGTCCGTCCCCTTATGTGCTAAAATTTAACAATGTTTAAGGGATTAAGAAATAAGTTTTATGGATATTTTTTCTGCAAATAAGCGTTTGAAAGGGCCGAAATTGCCCTACAAAAGGGAGGGCGCAGGAAGTTCTTTTAGTGTTTGCCAAGAAAATTTCATTATATTCGATGAGACATTGACCATTTTGTACAATTCGGAAAATCTGTCGTAGTTCTCATTATTCCACGTAACGTGGTATGTAAGTCTTTGACCTTAACCTGTACCCGGGGATAGGCAAGAAGCAGCTGTTTGTAGTCTTTTTGTAAAAACATAATGATACATTAACATTCAAGGTGAAACCAAAAGACTTATTAAAAACAAACTAGGATTTTCTTGCTCTCTTATTTTCTGTAGTATATTTTACTCATTACTTCCGGAAAACTCAAGTTGTGTGCGCAGTACGCTGACTTTTAAATTAATCAGAATTTGCACTTACAGCCTCTTTAATTAGAAATATGTTCGCATGTTTTACGCAGGCAATAACTTAATCATTTAGCAAATAAATCTTTCTAAGATTTGCTGAACATTTTATCCATCTCGATTCAAGTTCTTATGAATCGAAAACAAGGCAGCAGCAAAACGGTTTATTTTTCGTCAATTAGCGCAACTTGGAACAACAAGTGCAACTTGCACGGCCTTCTCGGTGTTGCAAACAAACAAAAATACCAAATACGCCCAAAACCGAAGCTTTGTTTGGAGAGAGATGGAAGTACACATTTAATTAACGGAAGGAAATATTCAAGAAATGTCCTTGTCTAATGTTTCTTCTCCATCTCTGAAACATGGTACTACACGTGGCTGTAGGATATTTCCCGAGTGGACGAACACTCACATATTGCACTTAATTGTGTAAATTGTAAAGAATGATAATGTTTTCGCATAATATTATAATATTCGAAAAAAAACAAAAACTATGACCCATAAAATATAAGAGTTAAGTTTGCGAGCTCACAACACGTCGGTATTGATTTCAACTGTTGAAAGAAACAAGTTAGGCTGCTATTTCTGTTTCCTCTGGTCAGAAAACGTGGTATTAATCTTCACTACAGTACATGCTTCGTTATAGTGTAATATATACACACAGAATCAGCACGAAATTGCCTTAATAATATTAAATGTTGATAGTTCCTAAATTATTTGAACTAAATTCCCGACACAAATTGCGAAACAAATTACTGGCATGTTGATGATTCACAGAATAGAACGGTCAATTTGTTACACTTCTATAGGTAATTTCATTATGAACATGGGATATTTCGTTACACATATTGTTGATAGAAGTATTTCGAAAAACTATAAAATGTTATACATGGAAACTAATTTTGTGCATACAGGGAGTTACAGTTAATTCGACGTCTCTTGGTCAATGCATTTACAAACCATTACACGAAACGGAAATACTGATTTAAAATGCTAAGGCAATTGAAGGAATAGGTAGTCTAAAAGCACAGACAAATTAATGTTCTAAATCAAATTTCCTACGAACATTCCACAGCGGTGGCATATCCCATTTCGTTAGCACAGACATACCTGTTATTGGTCCCCCAGCTCCTCCTTCACAAGCAGAAAACGATCTGCAACCGAGTCTGTCTGGAAGCAATCTTATACTAGATACGAGCCCTTCCGACGTCTCTCCCCGCCACTGCGCTGGCGGCCAAAACTTCTCTCCCTCCACTCCTACTCCATCACCTTCTTCCTCCTACTCCATCTGCCTTCCACAAAGCGGCGCCGCCACCTCTGTTCCCTTCTCTTTCGCCTCCGCCATCTCCTTCCTTCCCCCGACGTTCTCCCTCCAGTCGCCCGCCTCTCTCCGCCGCAATCGTCACCTTCTTCACGGCCGTTGCTGCGTCGACGTCATCTCTCCTCCGCCAATGTCCCGAACTCCATGGTCCGATTAAAATAAGTTGGTGATTGACAGTTGCGAATGGAAGGGAGCGACGCTGGCAGTTTGCGTACCACTGAGCACGTGCTCCCGGGACAAGAAAATAAACATTTGAAAGAAATACTTATTAAAGTAATCAAATAATACACTCATACTGTATGAAGTTACAGGTTCAGAAGCACAACTGTCAATTACCAACTTATTTTAATCGGATCATACTATCCGACATTCGGGATGCCCTCAAAGAACTCACGATTGGGATAAATGCGTAGCTCATGTTGTCAAGGGCTTGAGTGCCAACGCACAGTCCTAAGTTCAAGTAACATTCCGTTGCATCTCAACATACCAGAAAGTACTTATCACAACAAGATTAGGATTGCTTTTAAGGCAGGTTTAAATCTCACGATGACAAAGCGCAAGTGTTATTATTACGCGTTGAATTATATATATTTCTTTGACGCATAATCTAAAATTTAGGTTACGCGGCAAAGAAATCAATTTAATCAACAAAGCGCGTTCGATTGCTTTCCCTTGATTACGAATGCATGCATGAAGAAATGACAGAGATAACGAAAAACGAAACAAAACCTATTATCTGATAAAGAGAAGGGCAGTGTCTTACAGAACAAACACGAAGCGATAACGGAAGGCCACTTTCACACACGTCACGATGGCATTGTAACGACCAGGTCATTGTCAAGACCTTGTTGTTATTGTCTTACTGTCTCGGCTCTATTGTAGATTTGTTTTCATCAGTGGTAAAGTTGTAATAGATATCATTTCTAGTTCTGCAGTTGATTCTATTTTTACCGACTGAGTTGGCTCAGAGTATCTCTTCAGCGACTGACGAAAAGTTCTAGAATTCGATTCAGTGGTATATATTCAGCACTAGTTATGTATATACAGTTGGTAACAGTATTGTTTGTACAGTCCATAATTTGCTCGAAAAACATTTATTTTAAGTGGAAAATTAATACTAATGAAAAATACATTACAAGATAATTGAATAATTCCAGTTAAATAAAATGTAACTTTGTACACCTAGACGAAACGGCCTTGAATTTGAAATTCACCAGCACATTTAGTCGCTCGGGAACTAGCCACTAGGAAGGTTTCCAAACAACAAAATGTGCTGGTGAACTTCAAATTCAAGGCCGTTTTGTCTAGATGTACAAAGGTACATTTTATTTACCTGGAATTATTCAATTATCTTGTAATAAATTTTTCATAGGTATTAATTTGCCACTTAAAATTAAAGATTTTCGAGCAAATTATGGACTGTACAAACAAGACTGTTACTAACTGTACCTAGGTCGAATTTAGCCACTTTCTGGAGAAGAATGCCAGTTGCTGACCGTCCTGACCGTTAGTTTAACATTTTGTTTGTTTGTTTGTTTTTGTTCGCGTATAGGCCGTCTCGGACCACGCGTAGATGCATAGTGCCTTGACCGGGGCTCAGAAACATTTTCTTGGCGGCAGGGCATGAATCACTACTACTAGGGGGGATCTGCATTTAGCTGAATCCCATTTTTATCTCCCAGGGTCGTTAGCCCTGGGAGTATGGGAGATGAAATGATGATGATAGTGAGGGGTGAAAGGACAGCACACACAATAGATATACACAAACACAGCCATGTCCGAGGAAGGACTCGAACCCGCGACCCTGCGGTTCGAGATCGCCACGACACTATTGACTTAGCAATCTCGGCCACGGGGCCGACTTGTTATTCTTTTTTATTTTATTATATTTTTAATTAAATACCAGGCAAATACTGGCGGAGTACCTTAATAAAAGGGCCCACATCCGCGGGCTATATTCCCTTCCTTCTACTTTCCTCTCCATTTTCTCCATGGACACATACATGCACTTACACTTACATAAAAATACATTCACTACACTACCACTAGTGTCGGGAGACAAGCCGGTCATGGGGAGCTCGTCGTGGGTGGGGAGATACGTGAAAAAAACAAACAAACAAAAAACAAGGTGACATGGTTATTGGCGGTGCATCTGACGGTCCAAAGGGGAAATACCTCCACGAACTCCTGGGCTACAACATCAACTACATTTGTGGGACTTATTACTCTAGTAGCTGACGCGCTCAGAAAAAAATCAATCAATCATTCTGATAATATTATTTCGCTTATCAATGAACATGAATTATAATGATTTTTTATTGTATTACCGGTAACTTTTATGTGGCCACATCCGTTACTGACTCATTGATCAACCATTTTTTATTTCATTACATTCTGTACCTTACAATTCAATATGTAAAGCAGAAGAAGTTTTGTAGTAGCCTTGGTAGCAGCAGCACCTGCGGCAACAGCAACAGCAGCATTTCGCTGAATTTGAAACTACACTAAGCAGACAGTAAATCTTGAAGGCTCCGGGCTCACTAATTCTTGAAGTAATGGAGAAATGAAAGCAGAAAATTATTATTTTGTACACGTTTGTATAGCAATGCAGCTATCATTTTGTTTATGAAAGTAGCCCAATATGCAATAGATTGGGAAGGCTAATATCGGATCCATACATCCGTTTCTGAACAGGCTGTACTGAACTCGGCAAAGCTGAGTACGAAGAAAAAGTGCGCGACTAGAAATTAATACATGAAAGTTACGCTGTCATGACGTGATGTCATAAGTAATAGGGAAAAAAAGGCAAGTATAGGTCACGGTCATATCATATCTGAAAATGACCAAGCAAATGAGCATTATTCAAAATAAAAAAGGAACCATGATTGCATTTTTATTTGTTCATGACAGTTAAATACACATGCATCTCAAAAAACGTTCGGAAATATATACGGAAATCACGAATTTACCGTAACAATTCCCTCTAATCAATATATTATGGATTTTAGTAAGTTCCTTTTTTTAAACTGACGAACAACTTTGATACGAGAGCAAAGTAAGTTTTATGCGATGAAAAATACGTGTTAACGAGTCGGGTGATTACGTACGTACGGCAATTTGAGAGTAACTATATCTGTATTTTGTTCATTGATTTTCCTATTAAATATTATTAACAGTAAAACCTGGAGTGGATTGTCAGTGGTAGATGGCTCAATAGTTATTTTCAATATTTACAAGACCGACAGCAAAAAATACTTTATGATATTAGAGACCATTTTCGAGAAAATTAGTCAACATCTTTGTAACTAATTTCCAATGAGATCAGAAATTGAAAAAAACGTTTAAACATTCGACGATGCAAAAGGTAGTTATGGTTTCGTTAGATACCCAGGAGCTTGAGAAAAACGCATTAGAGTTACAACTTTCGCGAAATATTTTTGGTATACAAACATTTGTTGTAATTTGTTGAAACATGAAAACAGTTTTTACAAAAATAATATCAATTATCCCGTTTTCCTTTAAACTCAACGACCTCTTCTGAAGCTTCGTATGCCGTGAGGTCTTCCTCGATTCGAAACTCGATGGTGGCACGGTATTAGATATCAGCCAAATATCTGGGTAGATAACCTTCATGAAAATTCTAAAGGCCAGCTACTCTATTCACTGTTCTTCTGATCAATAAATTCTATGCATCAGGACAAAAAAACAATGAAACAATAAAAAAGACACCTCTATTTTTGCATTTAAATAAACAAAGATTGGAGTTGACCCTATAAAGCAAATGGACCACAATATTGTACATTATTAAGGCAAACTCGTCGATGGACAATGAGGTTATTGTATAACGCTACTTTGAATACATACATACTAAATCTTCACAAGAATGCACATAGGCTATCAACATAATGTTTGCGGGAAAAGGCGTATATTTTTTTAGGCAATTGGCAGAAGAATTATCTCGTGGTTGCACGAAAACAAGACAGGGAACCATAACATCCACAAAAGAACCCTAAATGCTCTTCAAGTCTTCAGTATACACAGGAACAAATTTCTAAAATCCTTGAGAGAAAATCTCCAAAGAAAAGGAAGAGATAAGGCGAATATTTGCACATGTTAATATCGCCGTAAAAGTATTACAAATTCATTCCATTTCTGTCGTTACTTTCTTTTCAGGTACTGTTACAAGAAATTCTCTAACAAGAAAGACAGAAGAAAAAAATCACAGGGCTCCAAGTGCAAAATAATCGTTTGCTAAGAACATTAAAACAACGTGATTTTTTGCTCTAATTGCAAAGAAAATGTGTAACATTTCTTATTGTGTTAAAGGTTTAAAATACAAATTAACTTAATAATAAAAATACTTCATTCATTACTTCTTTCTTTCGGCTTTTAATCAGTGTATTGTTCAGACCAAGCCTCTCAGGCCCATTAAGTGGAGAGTCACAAAATCTAAGCTCCATATATGGAAGAGATAAAAATAAATCTCAGATCAGTATGGTAAACAAATGGGCTTTGGATCGACTTTTACTAATCTTTTGTGAGAAGTTTTGTTTAAGTAAGTTTATATAAATTCAATAGGTAGATGTTGAATCAGTAGGAGACTTAAAGTTCTTGTTAACAGACCACAGAGGTACCTTGTGGTTTTTGTTTGCGAAACACACTTCAGTTCACGTTCCAACTTTCTCCTGTGTCATTATTTTCATTAGGATGAAGTCGCGAATGTGTTAGTTGACTCAGAGGGAACGCTTTTACAAAGTAGATGTACTGTATTTAGAAGATAGCTATGAAATTTTGTTAATAAAGCACAAGATACACAGGAGAAACACAAGAACCTTGTAAGAGAGACTTACGCACTGAGTAGCATACAGCAATCGACATCAGTATCGATTTTCTTGCACACGCACAGATGTTGAAACGTAATAATAGGCGCCATTCTGGAAGGTCTTTAACATTGGAACAAAAATGTCACAAACGGCAAAGTATATTTCTATGATAGTTTTTTAAATTTTCGTGAATTCAAAATAGGAAATTTGTGTTACAAAATGTTGTAAAAGTTGTGCTACAAAATGTTATATCTTTTGATGGAACTATTATTTTTAGAATTTCTTTTACCGCAAAATTGTAGTTCTTTTTTCCAAAATGCTCCGTTTTCTTGCTTGTTCTTACTCCGTTGCTCGTAATTAGTGAAGGTTTGTAAAATTATTCATTTCCGCGCTTATAAAAATCAAACTGAATCTAATTTTGTTTCCGTATTCAATATCTTTTTCAATTTCCGTGTTCTGTATTATTTTTTTCTGTATTCAAAATTTGACTAGAATATAGGCTTAGTATAGAGGTGTATATATAGTATAGAGGTCGCCTAATTATGAAAACGTGCACAGAATTCACGTCTCCCCGTAGCTCGTCACACACGAGTTTTTAACTGTTTTTGACGTAATAAATAAATAAATAATAAATAAATAAATAAATAGAATCTAATTTACAAAAAACTTTAAATGAGATGTCGTTGTAGACAAAAATTATGCCGCTTTCACACTGTTTGTCCCGTGAATATTACAGTTAACTAAACCATCTAATATAAGTGTAATTTTGATTGTAACTTTGGGATTTTGAGAGAAAAATCATATTTGCTCTTTTAACCTTTGGCGGGTCCTCAATATTTAACTGATACTAATTTAATTAACATTAGCGCATGTCTATCTGTCCTTGATAGCATGAGGTGCTTGCTCGCCTGGAAAGCCGGGTGGTCCTAGATCACAACTTCCTCTTAATCCGTTCCCACTCCCATTCCAAATCCAAGGTGTATACGCACTAAGCGGATGTGGCACGAGGCGGGGAATAGTGGCTTCGTACGAAAATATGTTTGCCAGATTCGTTCTACCAAACAATCGAGAATTCACTTACGACTATTTTCTTTAACATTTACTACTATTTTATGTTTGTTTTAAAATACTGCATTGTTTAAACGTTTTTGCTAAAGAGGAAGAATACGTTTGAATGGAAAATTCTTTCAATATTTTAGTTTTGAGTTATGTTTCATTAAATCATTGAGTTATTTGTTATATATATATATATATATATATATATATATATATATATATATATATATTATATATATATATAGACAGAACTGCACTGACTTACAGCGCGATAATCTCTGAATCTACTGAACCAATACTGATGAAACTTTTGTACTAGCTTCCTTTAAAGGTCTGGAGTAACATAGGCTATGATTTACAATCGCAAACCTTATGATATTCACAAAATAATTACTTTTCCGGACATTTTTCGCCTGGCTTTACATCACAGATTCAATAGTGGATCAATGTCAATAGTTTAGCTGCGCGCCACCAGAGGATGAGGTCCCAGGTCTTCTATTGTTTTCATCAATGTCCAGAATTATTACGAAATTTATGGGGTTTGAACAACGCTATGTAAAGTCCGTGAGTGATCGTTGGTGATTTGTTTGTTTTCAACGTTGGTGTAAAAACTAAACACTATATTTTTATTAAGCGTGCAAAAATCGATTTACAATTTAATGTGACTTACAACTTATACACATAAACACACCAAATAATAACTTTTTAATGCTTATATATATATACAGGGTGAGTCACGTAACTTTAGCACCTCCTGTAACTTTTGAACGGTTGAAGATATTGCAATGCAGTTTTCACGGAAGTGAATGAGGGAATAGGGCTAATTGATTTGTGTATTGATTTCTCTTTTATCACTTTTATTTTACGAGATATTTGAGGTAACTTTGTTTTTTCAAATGGGACTATACATATTTTTTCAGTCTATCATGACAAGCGTAAAAAGACGAATCCAAAGATATAAATATTGTCATATGTTAGATAAGCATTTTTTGAGTAATTGTGATTTTTTTGCGACTAGTGTTTAACGGATATTTTCATTGTAACTGTCAGCCCCACAAGGTCACGCAGCGCTCCCCCAGCAAACGCGGGGTCGGGGAAGGGAAGGGATTTAAGTACTTGAGGATACGAAAAATATTCACAAAACTGTTGCACTTTTTCCTGAACTCTCCTTTTCATCTTAATCCATTTTCAGTAATTTGGGTTTCTTAGGGATTGAAAATACGGATTTGTCTTAAGTAGTATTTATTGAAATAAGATTATTTCTATCCCTAAGTTATTATTATATTCGTATTAACATTGAAATTGTTTGCTCAAAATATACAATATATTTTTGTACAGTTTTAATTATTTATTCTTATTGTGCTTTGTTTCAAGATCCCATTACTACGTATCTTATGAAATCCCATTAAATGGAGTTGAAGTTATAAACAATTTTATTACAATACAAACTTATGACAAATCCTTATTTTCCATCCTTTAATTCCTTCAATCAAAGAAAGACGAAAATGTGAAAATGCAGAAGGATGGAAAGCACAGTTCAGGAAAAAACTGCAATGGTTTTGTGAATACTTGGAATACTATGTTTCGTATTTTCAAATAAGATCCCTCCCCTTCCCTTCCCTTCGCCGGGCGCACGTGTGCTGGTGGTGCGCTGCATGACCTTGTGTGGTGGACTATTCAAAACGTCCGTTAAACCCCGGTCGCAAAAATCAAAATTAATCAAAAAAATCCTTATCTAACATATGACAATATGTACATCATTGGATTTGTCTTTTTACGTTCGTCATGGTGGACTGAAAAAATATGTATAGTTCCGTTTGAAAAAACAAAGTTACCTAAAAATCTCGTAAAATACAAGTGATAAAATAGAAATTAATGCACGTATCAATTAGCCCCTTTCCCTCATGCACTTTCGTGAAAACTGCATTGCGATAACTTCAACCGTTCAAAAGTTACAGGAGGTGCTAAAGTTACGTGACTCACCCTGTATATATATATATATATATATATATATATATATATATATATATATATATATATATATTCGCCTTCAGAACAAAAATCAGACCAAGTTTGTAGAGGTTTAAAATCTTTTAAAATAGGGGACAAAATATGGAAGTGTTAAGCAACTCAGGGGAATCAAATGTAGTTGTAGAAGATTTTGCGTTCGAATTTTCCGAACTAATGGAAAATTATATTATATTAGCATTAGGGAATAACGCAGAACAACAACTTACAGGTGATAATTTATGTTCATATCAGAAAACAAAACGTAAAGAATATAGCTGTGCTGTCGCATCATTCATATACCTGTATTTTTTTACAGCGATTATAAATTGGCTATTGAGTGTTGGAAATGTTTGAACTGGAGTATAGCATTAACAGATACTACGATTCATTATTAAGTCCAATGCCAGGTACTTTAAGACATATTTGAACTTAGCTACGCATGAAAGAAATGAAGTACGAAAGCAATTTTCAACACGAATATATTTTTAAAATAGTTTACAGCGTCGGCGACGCCACATTCAACTAGTATATGTAGTAATACAGTAAGTGGAATAAATTAACAAGTCTCTATGAATTAACGCTTCTCTCACACGGGGCAGATTTTTAAAGCATATAAATATCTTTTTCGTGTACCAGTATTGTAAACAATCATTTCTAATGCCAGAAATCGTTCATAATCGGGCATTATTATTGGGCACAAATGATGACGTATTAGTATTTTACGGCACGAATGATTGCGTCATCACAAATTCAGCCCATCACAGGGAGAAAATCGTGGGGAGGTAAAGGTAAATGGAAAATCCGACCCTCGTTTTCTCGAACAGATGTCAAATACCCGCGACAAGAAAGTTGTTTTGCAAAATTAAGTTCGATTATATTATAAATTTATAATGCTGTTATACAAAAAATAGCGTATGCAACTCTTTTATAATGTTTCTTTATTGCATTTGTACAAATTTGAAAACTCGCCCCAATATCGCCCCCAATATTATTTCTCTGTATTAATGTAGATTGAGTGGTTAGGCGGAAGAGCAGGCCCTATGGCCTGAGCCACGCCATTAATAAAGGCATTTTTATTATTATTATTATTATTAATATCGCTCGTTTTCAAAACATGTACTCATACAATAAAGCTTAACATTATAAACTAATTGCATAAAATACTATTGTATGTTAAACGTAACCTGAACGCAGTAAATGCAATTATTGGACTCTTAAGCGAACCTGATTACAAAATGAGGGTACTTTAGATTCAAAATGTTTAATATTACTCTCGATTGACTAGTAGACATCTGTCTGATGTATTATATATTTTTAAAGGATAATCTATTTAGTACTTTATTAGAGGAAATGGAAATTAATGTAGCTATATTTGGGAGAATAACTGTTAATTGACTTCTCCAAAAGAGTGTCATGGGTCAGGTACCAAATGTTGTCCCGCAATTCCGGAGCTTTATGTATACCCTTTACTTTTCAATTTCGTGCCAGTTGCTCTGAACGCAGTGCCTGAGAATTCCAAGAAGCTAATTGCCTTGTCCGCGACCTCGACATGCATACACTAGCAGCAGCTAGAGAACAAGAAAAAGAGGAAAGCGGATAAGGCATAGAAAGGTTTGAAGCGGATAAGGTTGAAAAAGAATGTTACCTCGAATGATTGAAGATGTCATATCACGCAAAGAGTAAAATATAATTTTTCTATTTACTTATCCATTTTTATAACAGTTTTTAATTTGTTAGTGCCATGTTTTGCAGAAGATGGCATAGAACTCAAAAGCACACATTGCTCCAGATTATGATCCAGTGTAATGTTCTTGTAATTTTCGTAATTTTCTTTTGAGGACACTATCCGCATGAATAAGGGAATCAAACATTGATATTATGTTTGCTGCATTCTTGTGCAAGCAAGGGGGAAATGGCATTTAACAAATTCATTTCTATTTTTATTGAATTTTGCTCCCCAGTCCCAATTACAAGTAAATTACTTAAATTTCACCTCATGTCAAGTAGGATCCATCATTAATAGAGAAAAGGAAGACTAACAGATTGAATTTCGGTTCTAAATACCCATAAATAAGGTATAAAAATCAATATTGAAACTTTCTTAAATACTGCGTAGGAGTTTGATAGAAGCTCATTTTTTTTACTTTCTTTCTGTTGCAAAGATAGTAATGTACCAACTTCTTGACGAAAACAAGCCACTTGAAGACAAACTGTTTATGATTATGAACAACGTACGAGTAAATATGTAAGTAACAGGTTGAAAGTTCTTCCGCGGATGACGCAACTATCCTGCAGCCAGGAACCCCTCCACGTCCCCAACCCCATCTCACACGTCGTAAATGGGTTCAGGAGAATCCATGGGGTGCGTCACTCCGTGGCAACGGTGACAGCGACATTTCGCGCATTTAGACTTTCCATGGCAGTTGACCACCCCTTCTTAACACATACATGGCGGTAAGCCCTGAAAGATACTCGTATCAGGTCGAATTTCAGACTCTCAAAAGTCTTCCTGTTAAAGTATTGAAACGACAGTTTCTGGAAAATATCTTCAATTTTCTTCTCGGAAAATATCATATCAAGAAATGTTAATATGATTTTTAGAATAACGACTTTAGATAATATATTCCTAAAAATCAAGAAAATGACAAACCGATTGAGATGTTTGTTGACAAAGTACTGTAATAGTATTGATAAAACAACGAAAACGGAAGAACTTGGATAATTGAAATTTCTAAATATTACTCTACAACATTTTCTGAGAGTGTGCACATTTCACGACAATGCTTTTTTTTATCAAAGTGAAGACAAATGTATTTGAAAACGAAAAGTCTTTGAAGCATTATTTTAATGGGAACATATTTTGTTGAACGATGTTCGACGCACATATTCAGTGTTGATAAATAAATTCCTTTGGAAGTGATGTTAGAATGTGATGAAGCTAATGTGTGAATGACTATAATTCGCGAATTAGATGGTAAATGTGAGAATGAACCAAAATGGATGGATAGTTTAAAGAAGAAACAGTTTCAGTCTATTTCGGACTTTTGCCGAACCACTTTGAGGTAAATTCTAATTCGACATGCGTTTAGCTTAATTCAAATAGCCTTGAACAACCACGCTAATTAGCGAATTATCCATATTTCCGATTTCAGCCGTAACACATGAAAAAAGAAGTCATCTTTCCTTAAGTACTTTGTTTTAATATTGCAAAAAAGACATTGTGTCATAGGTCTCAATCGACTCTCCACGAGTGATTTGCAACAGATGATTTGAGTATTACCAGAACTACATGTATTTGAAGAGAATTATGAAATTTATTGAATTTCTGTACAGATAATACGAGAATGTTAATTTTTGTACCAAATGTACACGAGTGGTAGGATTCGTACTGTACATTATAAAATAGTCATGATTTTTCAGTTTGAAATTGTCATGTAACCGACTCTTGGCAATAGACTTTAATGATAATGCAAGAGAAATAGATTGACAATGAGTTGTGAAGAGTAAGGACTCAATTAGAAAAACTCAAGTCGAAAGTGAAATGAACCTGGACGCTATTATTATGTGATTAATGCAAAGGAATGGTTCTATACGAGACTGTTCGTCGAGACATTAATATTTGCGTGATATATTACATGACAAATGTTTACAACATTTCAGATATTGAAATGAAATAATTAATTTTGTGGTCTGCAATTGAGAGAGTGGGTAGGTAGAAGGACGTTACACAATGCATTTGGCCGTATATTCATTGTAGAAGAGAACAAAGCGAGTTATGTAAAACAACAAGATTTTAAAATTGTTGTTCATTAATAACTTGAAATGAAAAAGCAAAATCGTTATCCAACCATATTCACTTATTTATAACAAATGGAATTATGACAAAGAAATTATATGTCCAACGCTATTTGCATGGATGCTCCTGCTAATGAATAGTAAGAAACGCAGCAATCAGTAAATTCGAAGAACTTGGAAGTAGCTACGAGGAAGAGGTAAATACGTTCCATGACACACAAGATGGTCATTAGTAGTCAACTATAGGTTAGGCTAACTTTACGCTTCTTCAGGAATATATCCATGATCATGAGAAAGGAAAGAAAAGTCTCACATTATAACATACACAAAAATATCATGAGAAAGAAAAGAGTTTTGAAAAAAGTATTATATATTTATACATTCTCTGCAGGAGCATAGAAGACAGCATATGTCCACCCTTTCAAATTAAAATTAGAGGTGCTACCAAATCACATACTTTCTCGCACTGTTTCTACAGGGTCTAAACGCTATTACACTACTACATAAACTAGCAAAAGTGTTTTCTACCAGCAAATTCTTTTTCCGTTCCGCGACCCCAACTGAGATCCTCAGAGCAAACTTTCTCTCCTTTAGTAATAGTTGTGTAATACTATTATACTATTATACCATAATTTATCTCCTAATTAATATATCTCCGTCATTTTTTGTAAAACTCATTACAAATGGTAGAAAATTTGCGCAAAAACTAAATATTTTCAAGCAAATATAAACACAAATTTGACAATTAAAACTCTTTTCAAACAGGTAAATCATGTCCCAATAAATTGACGAAATTGACAGAAATTAGCTTCCTAATCGTTGTTACAGAACCATTGTTGCTTTCCAAATATTAAATTCCCTGAAGGCTAGCCATGGTCATTTCATATATTTCAAGTACGTTTTAAATAATTCTAAAAGGTTAATGTGTAAATGTATAACAAAAGCTGTATTATAAGAAACGAACAAAGAAATATGAAGTAAAAAAACAAATTCTAACTTACTGAGAGCTAAGTCTTAGCATCCAACTTCCCTGTAATTATGATCACAAAGAGTGTAGCGGGCGAGCATTCGGAGCGGGCGACTATGTTTGTCTCTTAATTACACAAAAAATACACATATTTTCAAAAAAAAATTCAACATGACCATATTTGAAGACCTGTTTCTGATGAACACATTTCAATAAAAGAATTAGTGGTGCTGAAACAGCACGTGCTTTCTCGCCTTTAGTAATGGTTATCTAATAATATTATAGCACAATTTCTTTCCATATTAGCACATCTCAGTATTCTTCTTTTGTAATACTCATTTGAAATCGGAGAACACTTTTTCAAATGGTTTTAATTTTTTGGTGCGAACATTAAATAATTTCAAGTAAGAGACTTTTTTATTCAAAACTTTAAATGAAAAAGCGTGAGAAAGTTAAAATATATTTTTGAATTTGCTTTGAATTCATTGTATAAGGTGTAGTATGCAGTGTATTCACGAATATAAATAATAGTAACATATAACATTTATTATTAAACTCTATGGAATTCTATTATTCTACAAATATATAAAAGTATTAGTTTATATTACCGCGAACAAAATACAGCAGTCATTGTTGTCTTATCAGTGCGGCATGGGTTACAACAATTGGTTACAATAACCGACAATGACCGCTCATCTACTCGTTTTCATATTTAACATAATTAAAGGACGCAATTTAAAATCAAATAACAGAAATATAATATAAATATAATAAATAATAATAAAATTAAATAAGAAATAATATATAAACTCCAACTTAAGTAGCATCCAACTGCGTAATTTGGGAGCGGTATTAAGTATATATTGTAATATAATGAGTTCATAGTAGAAAGATAACTAAGAGCAACAGATTTTACGCAAGAACAGTCTAATATGTTTTGTAAAAATTCTAAATAAAGTAAATATTTTATATTACACAATATTGATTCCAACCATTTTTTTGAAAATATGTGTGAAGATCACTGTTCAGTTATAGCCGAAACGTCACAGTTGTAAGAACAATAAAAATTGAATGTCTAAAATTCGGAATGGAACTGTCTCTAAAAAAATGTATCTTCAAAATTGTATTTATAGGAAGATACCGAAAAACTTTTGAATTTTTTCAATTTTTGAAAAATCAGAGTTTTTAACCAACATCAGACCTAAGCCATTCTTTTAAACGTGCTTTAGCTTATCTAACAACAAAATTTAGTTAAAAATGTGGCACCAGTTTTTTTGAAAATTTTGAAAATGCCCCAGGGGCTCATGAAAAGTACCCCCCCCCCAAAATTAAAATATTGATTTCAAATTTAAGGGGCCACGACATTAGCCAGATCAATCAAGGAATATCAATTTTGGAGAAAATTTGCTGAATGGTTTAGTCCCTAACGTTGTTCACAGATATATTTATAGACGTTTTGCCGTCAATCAATTTTTCGCAATCAAAGAGCCATAAAACATAGATTATTGCTTCACCACGTGTTAAAGGATTTTTTTCTAAATTTAGCAAGTGAATTTATTTACTTTTTCCAGGGGCCTGTAATAAGAGTTTTTCTGCCGAAAATTTGCTGTTTTTTTCGCGCAGCATTACATAACTTTCTCTTCTTAAGCGCGAAGAAGTAAAAATAGTTTCATGTCGTTCAGCACTTAATATTAACAAAATGGAACAGATTTACAAATTCTGGAAAAATACATTCACTATTCACTTTGAAAACAATTTAAAACATCTTTTGAAAATACAATTGAAATATTTTATATTTACCTATTGAACTTAATTTTAAAAATGTAATGAATCACATGTAATTATAGTCAATGAATTGATTTTGTAAAGGGATCAAATGATTGTTGGACATTGCGTTTAGATGCACTCACTAATCTTTGCTTTTAAAACCACTCGACAACGAGTCAAATAACTCGTTATCATCGCTTCGCGATCTATAACCTCAGATACATACGCTCGCTCGGGCTAGATCAAGAGCTTCTTGAAGGTCTTGGTATAAACAAGCGTCGTAAGGAATAAATTATAGCAGTCAAGGCTTCATTGAATTAATTTTTATTAAAATTTAGTATTATTCTATAAAACCGATTAGCAAGCGATAACACTTTTGACGCCCACTAACATTCATTTGAAGCAAAGCACGAAAATTCAAAATGTCAGAGGACTGAATGAAAATCGAAAGTACACCATGCCATGCTTCCTTCTATTTCAGCAAAAGAGTTAAAGGAAAAAAAACATTTTCCAGAAAACTTTGAAATTATTGGTTTGATTTAAACTACCACCAAAAATTAAAATATCTTAATGATTTCAGGCCCGGTGCAACTAGATAAACTGCCATATTTATCAATTTTCAGCTCAAAAGCATCTAAACTGATAAAGTTATGCATCACACACTTCCACCCATCCAACCATTGTGACATCCCGATTTTAGGATCAAAATTGCGTGTAACTCCACACCACCTGCGCCAATCTGAAACATCTTTGGAACAGATTCCTTCGCCCATCGTTATAGTCCTTCGTCCTGACATGTGTGCAGAGATACAGCTAAAAAAAACCTTAAACACGAGTTTTGAAGGGAAATGAAGTGGGAAAAGTAAAAACAATGCGTGAGTCAGTCCAGCACCGTCCATGCGACTATTAATCATGTTAAATTCAAATTACAGTTTACAAGAACACAACTTTTCGGGAGCTATCGAAATAGAAAATAAGCTCTCATTTCTCTTCATAAAACACTTTCCCTTAAAAAAAGAATGAGACTGTATACTTAATATTCACCCATGGCACTTTACACTGCACAACACATTCTTGTCGTAAGCCTTTCAACTCAGCAGAAACGTGGTGGTTATGCTTGCTACCAACTTGTGCTACTTTTCCATACAGCATAAACCATTCGAAAAGTCATTCGTAAAGTCATTCGAAGCTTAAGTCTCACAGCAAAATCTCTGCAAATTCTTTCCTGAGGAGGGCGTACCGTCACAAGGAATCTGAAATGCGAGGAAACGCTCAAACCAATCCTCATGAAAGAGGATTGGCGAAAGGCTCGGGAGGGCCTTTCGCGTTTCCGTGAGCAAAAAGCCGGCCTTCCCACCACGCAACGGCGTGGAGGCGAGGCTCTTCGACGCGGTGCGTGGGAATGAGAAGAAAGGCAATAATCAACAAATTCAGAAGTAGGAAAGAATGTGAAAGAAAATAAGCTCTTAGAATGTGTTGAACAAATGAAATGGGAAAAATGTACGTGGGATCCAATGGAGAAAGAACGCGAACAGAAGTTGAATGCAGAAGTTGAAGTTCAATGCAGTTAGATTTTTGTTTGTAAATAAAGAGAGGTTTGAAAAAACTTGTGCTTGTGAATTCATACGAAAGTATTGTTAAATGTTTGAAATGTTTGGAACAATAAATTGAATTGTGAACGCATTGAATTTCAATTTTTAATTTTCCTTTGATAAAAGTAATTTTTCATTTGAAAAAAAAGAGTACTTTTTTGTTTCAAAAACCGAAATGTTAATTTAAAATATTTTCCTGGTTTCACCGTTGAGCTTCAACAATATGAAATTCGCTATTATAAGATTGTTGAGCTTTTTACAAAAAGTGAAAAAAATTATGTTGGTATAAAGTATCCTTCTTTAAATAATATCCTTTTACTCATTCAAAATAAAAGTGAAAACACGAGCAGGTAAGACCTCCTAGAGTAGTGGTGTCAAGGTTTTCTACTGGTGGCAGTGGCACGCGTCGTGGCATCGTAGCATGCTTCGAGCTTCTCTGCGCAACTAGCGTCGGGAAAGGGAACTATTAGTAACCCCGCCGTTTTACAATACGAATAGTGTTGTCTCTGGTGGCGGGGTAATGAACTGCGTGGAGGGGTGATTTCGTCGTGGCACTCGTAACACAGACTCCCGCTCGTGGCATAGACCTTGACAACACTCCCCTAGAGGCTCAGGATTACCTGTAGAATTAGCAAGATTACCGATGTCAGATGTTTTGAGCTGATACCTTTTGAACGTGCACTTACCATCAAGTACTTGTAGCGTCATGTGTCCTTGATTTTCTTCCCAACCTCCCAATAAACACCCCAACGTACGGTCCTTCACAATAACTTGCTGAGCCCCGCTTCTGCTTACGTGTTCAGCACGTGCTGCTCCTTGGGCCGGAGGAAGAAGTGTCCCCGGCGCACGTGGCGTCGTGGGAGACGCAACGCGACGCGGCGCAACGCCTCTGGATAATTCAGGGCAGCGGCGGCGGCGGCGGCACGAGGCGAGGGTGGCACGGCGGCGGGGCGCAGCTGAGCTGCAGGGGGCTCTGGCACCCGCAGCTGCGCCTAAGACACGCCCACGCCGCGGTGTGACTCAGCGCGCCTCAACAGTCCACCAAATTACGAAAACGTGGCCGTAAAATGTATATTTATTTTGATTTTATTTGCAATGTTGTTTGCAAGAATTATAGGCTTTTAAATCATACTTACAGAAATTGTCTCCCATTTTTATTGCTCATACTGTTCAGCAAGTCTATTGTGTAATCTACGTCACCCGCGGTGAGCGAAATAAGCACGCATGATACTGAAAATAATTAATCTTATTTACTTATTTAAGCAAATCAAAATGGTTGCCGTTCTAATAGATATGTAAAGTATTTTAATATTATATATCAAATATTTTGATATCAATGTATATTATTTTTTAATAATAAATATTACCAAAAATACGCAGTATTATTATGAAATATTCAATAATTTACTATAAAATCTTCAAGTGATACGTAGCGGACCCTTCCGGACTAAACTAGTTTACTGGCAATACGCAAGGGCGCCGCCGAGCCTCGCAGCGTTGATCTGGAAGAACTGGACTTCTTCCACACTTATAGCACAGGCCCGTAATTTTTTTTTTCTGTGACACAGGGTTTAACAAGTCTCTAAATCAAATTTTGGTGTGCTGAATTGAAATATGATTGACTGTTGTTTGTTTCACGTACGGTTTTGAAGCCGTGCAGAAAAGGAAAATTTAGTGTCATGTTAGTAATTTCTTGATAGTAACCGTGTTTCGCAATGTTTAAAACACTGTAAAATATTACAAAACATTAATAGCACTGATACACTATTTTAAAAAGAATAGTGAAATAGTTTAACGAATTGCTACATTATTTTACATTCAGTCTTTGCTCTTAAACTTTTTTAATTACGTATGCCTTTATTTAAGTAAATAAGTATAACATATTTCAACGAGAATGAAATAATAACTTAAATATATTAATAAGATCAATTGATTTCATGCTTATTCATGTACAGGTAGTCAAACAGCTCGAAGAATATCATCAAATGTAACAATTCCTCAAATTGTTAGTTTAAAATGTAGGAAATGAAGTATTGAACATATTTATGAAAATAAATGTTTTAATTACGTTAAGATATAGGACCCCTTTCACATTCTTTAGCATGGCCACGGCCCTCCTTTTGCGTACGACGATGCTTCCATTTAAAACGATTTCAACGTAAGGCAGCAAACTTATTAGTGTTGCGAATGCCGATTATGCAAAATATGGGTTGCTTGACACAGCAGAACAAGTGTCATTTTCTAAATTATGACTTTCGATATGAAGTAAAGACCATAAAATATTTTGTGGTGCAAAATCTACTCAGACCAGTGTTATCGGACATTCTTCAATTCAGACTTAAATTTAATTATTAAAATATCCACCATTATTACAATTGAAAACTAATATGATAACTATAATAAAATTTCTATTATGTTAGAAGACATAAATTTTGTAGTTAATTAAACGAATTCTCTCAAACACAATATAAAATATCCTCGTTTTCTAGAGAATATTCCGGCGATATGCTGTTATCTTATTCTGTGTAGTTGAAAGTTTAGAGTTTGTTTTTATTTACATGGAAAAGTTTCACATTTTATGTAATGTGTGTAAGTATAATATGTCGTAATCATGTTCAGTCGATTTGAGAGTTCTTGAACTTTGACACACATAAAGAGATAAATTGTTAACAGTGTTTTAATAGCTTGTGTACTGCAGAAAATAGTAAACAGAAAGAAACCAGTCCATATGTATACTACATGCCATATCTCATCTCTCAGTTTTTCCTAGCATCACTGAAATTTTACCTGCCATCTCACCTGCTCAAGCAAATAGAGGGAATAAAGCATAAGTTTATTATCTTACTAATGCTTGGCTATCAAGGTGTCATCACTAGAAAGCGGAAAAATACGTACGTTTGAAACGTCAAAATATATTCATAAATATGCAATGAAAACAGTACGGATATGTAATAAATATGTAAAATCGGATAGTAATGTGTAGTATTAAAATACTCTAAATATAAACATCATTTATATAATACAAATTTAGATTGATAAAAATGTCCTATACAAATTTAAAAATCAATGCAAACGTTTTAAAAATCACTATGAAAGCACAAGCTGATTTTTTTTTTAATTTTATTTTATTTCTTGAATGAATAATACATGGTTCAGTAATAATACTTTTTCACATGTAATTCTTCTGGCTTACATTTAACCTAACCTAAAAACTTATTTCTAATCTAACTACAAAATTGGCTAAGGATACTCATTGAGCACCTACGCTTAGCTTACATCAGAGAATATATTGAGGAAGGTGTGTAGAGGATGTCTATTGCGGATTCGGGTCGGAAATTCGTTGAGTGTGGCTAGGTTGTAGTGGGCTATTTGATTTATTGAAGATATGTTTGAGAAGAAATTGTTGGAGAGATGAGCGATGTGATGATTGATGGTTGGTAAATGTAATTCTCTATGTAGTTGATCATTTGAGATGAACCATGGGGCGTGAGTGGCTAATCTTAAGAATTTGTTTTGCATTATTTGGATTTTATTGATGTTTGTCTGTGAAGCGTTCGTCCAGATGGGGCAAGCATACAGCATTAGAGGTCTGATTATTGTCTTATACAGGGCGATGGCATTGTTTAAAGAGAGACTGCTTTTGTGATTTAGTAGTGGTTTTAGTTGAATTAATTAGATTTTGGTTTGTTGAATTTTCGTTGCGATGTGAGGTTTCCAGGTTAATCTTGTGTCGAAGTTTAGTCCTAAATATTTAACAGTTTGGTTATACGGGGTCCAGGGAATTGTGTTGTTGTTAATTTGGAGTGGGGTGGGTGTGGCGAATGTTCTGAGAGAGAATATTTTGGCTGTTGATTTTGACGGATTAAGTTTAATTTTCCATTTTAGAGACCAATCTTCTATGTTTTTCAGATGCATTTGGATTTTATTGCAAATGTGACTTACTGAATGGTGAGACATGAAGATGGCAGTATCGTCAGCGAATTGTGCAATATGTGTGTAAGGAGAGGTGGGTATATCAGATGTGTATAGGTTGAAAAGGGTGGGTGAAAGGGGGGAACCTTGGGGAAGTCCTGCTTTTATTCTGCGGGGGTTGGAAACATGCTTTTCGACAGTTACTGTAAATGTTCTGTCTGTTATGAAACTTTTGATGATTTGTAGTAGATAATTTGGAGTTCCTATAGATTTTAATTTATATATTAAGCCTGGGTGCCAAACTCTGTCGAAAGCCTGTGAGATATCCAGGAAGGTGGCTACTGTGTGTTGTTTGTTCTGGAAGGCTGTGTGGATGTGTTCGGATATTCTAAGTAGCTGGTGTGATGTGGATAATTTATTGATGAAGCCAAATTGATGTTTTGGTATGGACTGGGTTATGTTTAGATGGTTGTTAATTCTTTTTAGTATTATTTTTTCTAAAATTTTGGATAGGGATGGGAGGAGACTGATTGGCCTGTAGCTTTCGGTATTGTTATGGTTTTTATGAGGTTTGGGTACGGGGATTATTTCAGAATTTTTCCATATAATTGGAAAGTATCCGGTTCTCAGAATTGAATTGTAAATATTGTTAATGTAGGCTATTGCGGGGTTAGGCAAGTTTTTTAATATAACATTACTAATTTTATCATGGCCAGGTGCTTTTTTAAGAGGGAGATTTTTAATAAAGTTTTTGATTTCATTTGGGGAACTATATTTTATTCTATGTGGGATGTTATAATTGAGTGGCAGATACTGATTGTGTTATATCCATGTGATCGGAATGTGTGGGAGTACTATTAGGGGTGAATGATTGCTCAAAGTGATCTGCCAGAGCTTCTGCTTTCTCTGCTGGTGCGTATTTTTTGCCTGTAGGTGTGTTTAGCGGTGGTATAATTGTTTTCTTTTTTAGAACATTTTTGGTGAACTGCCAAAGCGAATTGTTTCTTGTACTCAGTGATTGAATTAGTTTATTATACGTTGAGTGGTTAAAATCTATTATTGCTCTTTTCGTTATTGTAGTGAGTAAGTTCAATTCTTTTTTCACTTGAGTCGATTTTGTTATATTCCATAGTCTTCTCGTTTTATTTTTAATTTTAATTAAGTTTAGTATGGTCTTGGGTAGTTTTGTGTTGGGTGTTTTTGTGACTATGGAGGCTTATTGTCTTGCAGGGATTTGACTGTGTTGATAATTATGTTATTTAATTGTGTAATTGATTGTTCGATTTCCAGTGGGGTATTTAACGTTTTAAATTGTGGCGTTTTATTAATGATTATTTTTTTAAATGTTTTCCAATTAATTCGCGTGTTTAATGAATGGGTGGGGTTATGTGAGGGGGAAAGTTGCTGGGTTGAAATGATGACAGGAAGATGATCAGAATCCAATTCAAATATGGGAGAACTATAGAATTTGATTTGTGTGTTAGTTATTACAATGTCCAGAATATCCGGGAATTTGTTTTGGTCGTGGGGGTAGTATGTTGGTTCAGGGGGAGGGATTAGATGTAGTTTTAAATCTGATATAATTTTATACAATTGTAACCCAGCGGTATTGGAAGTTCTGCAGCCCCAGTGAACGACCTTGGAATTGAGATCTCCGACAAGTATTGTGGGGGTGTTTTGTTGGAATAGTAATCCAAAATTGGTACTATGAATTTTGATTTTAGGAGGTTTGTAAGCTGCTATGAGAGTTATTACTCTGTTGTCGAGTGGAAATTTAATGGCTACTGTTTCTATTCCAGGGTATGGGGTAAATTACTTTGGATATAAGGTATAGATTTTTCGATTAGAATTAAAACACCGCCTCCATTTGAATTTATTCTGTCTGATCTATGATTATTATATCCAGGAATTTTGAATGTTTCAGTTGGTTTTAAATGTGTCTCGGTGATACATGCTAATTTAATCTCTTTGGCTTTTAGAAAGTATGATAACTCTGCTTTCTTATTGTTTATGCCGTTGGCATTCCAATTTAGTATATTTAGTTTGTTATGGTGCTGTAGAGCCATGATTATTATTAAAGTATGATGACAATGAGGTTTGTATATTGCTGATGATTGCTGGGATGATTGAGTTGATTATATTTACGATATGAGTTGTGATGGAATTTATTAGGGAGTGTATGAATGAATTATTATTATTGTTATTATTATTATTATTATTGCTGGCGTTTATGTTGTTTGGTGCTTGTTGGTTATGTAGATGAAGTGGATTCGAATTAGAGGCTGTTGATGGAGCGAAAGTAAAGTTAGGGATGCTGTTTGTGGGTGGGAGGTTTGGGAAATTTTGATGAAGTAAGCGAAATGAGGTGTTGTTGTTGGGTCTGGTTCTGGGGTTGATTGGTTGTGAATTTTTAGGTAGAGGTGCTACATGAACACTTTGAGAAGCGCTTTTTACTGAGCGTAGGTCTTCACTATGAGTTCCTTTAGGGGGGTGGGGTTGAGTTAGTTTTTTGTAGAACGGGCAATCGTCAGATCGAACGTCTGCACGATGTGGCCCATTGCAGTGTTTACAAAAAGGGGTGAGCATTTTATTTGGACAATTTACCGAATAGTGGTTTTGTGAGCAGTAGATACAGGCTAATGTATGATTACAATTATTTCGGGTATGACCAAAGTCTAAACATCTTAAGCATTGCACTGGACCTTTGATTCTGCGTCTTTTTTCAGCTTTCACTTTTAAGTTGCAAATTTCCGTTATTTGTAATACAAAGTCTATGCTTTGCTGGCCGTTGAACTCGGCCGCTACCACTGGTATAGGAATGTTATCTTTGTGCAGTCTTGTGACACTGATTAGCGAAGGGCACTTTTCTTTGACATCCTCGTAGATTTCCTGCAGTGATAATGAATGATGAACATTCTTAAATACTATGGAGAACTTTTATTAGCGGGGTCTTTATAAGTGTGAAAACTTCTTTTAGTATTTAACAGATATCTAATTGTTTTTCTGAAGTCAGGTACTGTTTTAAACATTAGCTTTAATCTGTTGTTTATTTCATTCGAGGTGAATTGATTTGAGATATTGTTTTTGATTTCTCTATTAAACTCTGATAAGTTTGTTATGTTATTCACATAAATTGGTGGAATCTTGACATTTTCGTCTTGGGTTGGGGTGATATTTATATAATTAAACCTGGGATCAGGGTCGTTTAGCTTTTCCAAGGGGGCATATCTATTACTAATTGGCACTGCATAAACACTGTTAGCACTGTTGACTGGTTTTTTAGGGGGATGTTCATTTTCATCTGAGTCATTGAATGATCTCTTACCGCTATTTGATGCACTGTCTGCGATTTCTTTGTTTTCATTCACTTGATTAGCTACGCCTTGGGCTGCATCGCTGGCAGTTTGTTGAGTACTGACCTTAGTAGCGCCGCTAGTCATTAGTTCCTGAATTTCTGGAATTGCAGTTTCCTGTATTCCCTCGTGCGGCGGATGTTGGTTGAGATTAACATATTGAAGAATCATGTTGTCTTGTTGAATAGCACCGATGTGATGTTCATCGTGGGATGGTGGTGTCGAGATGAATGTGGTGTCCATGGCGCCGTCTGTGTTATACAGAGTGGCCATGGCCCTGGCTATGCTTTGCCCTAGGCCAGGGCAGTTGGATGCTGGTTCACATGCAATGGCTAATGTATTTAGTGCTGCAATTAGTAGCACTAGTAATTGCCACTCCAGATACTAGAAGCACGTTATACACTTTGCACTGTTACTATAAACAAGCCTTAACGGCAGACACTTCACTGTTCGGAACAGAGCTGTGCGCGATGTGAACTCCGCGACGGCTCGAAGCGAACTGCACAAGCTGATGTACACTTGCACCATGCAGCTTTCTCATCAGTAATAAAATCTTCACAAATTATTATCCAGGAATGTAGTTTAGCTGCCAGACTAGACACAATAGAAGCGATTGTACAAACTGGCGAAATCTACGACCAGCCAATCACTGCAGAGTGGAATATTCTCATCGAACTGTTACACGACGGTGATCGATAAAGTTTCTTGAAAATTTAGGTTCAAGGTCACGAAACGCGGCGTAAATTATACTTTTCACACCTCAAGGTGAGAATGGTCTGTCGCTGACGCGCACTTCTCGCCACTGAGATAACTGAAGCAGGCGCGTCGGACTGTGAGAATATCCGACAGCGTCTTCACGAAGCGTACCACGAGCAGATGATTTTCAAAATACTCTTTTCATAAAATATGTAAGAAAATTGATAGAATAAAAAGAAATATGTTGAGAAATTAGGGAAATATGTAAAATATGTAATACAGTGCCAAATACGTAAAAATATGTAACGAAAAAGTTGGATATTGTGTTAGGACGGCGACAATTCGTCAAGATTAAAATTTTGAGAACGGTAAGTAGAATGACAAAAAATATGTAATTACATAAAAATCCGGTCTCACACAAAAGAACCACCTCCGTGCCCTGAACGTTAAAGTATCGTCGACGTTCCAGTTCTGCGTGGAGATCGAAACGTGGCCTGCAGATTTTGCGTTCCTCTCCCCTTCCCACTCCTTCACCCCAACCCCACCCTCCGCACGCACCCTCATCCCCTCTCTCATATTCCCGGCAGCCCTTCCCCGGAGCCGAAAACTTTCATTAGTCGTTCGTATTCCTTCTTGTGACGCCAGTATTTATACGAAAGTCGTGTTTCTGGCGCGAATGTAGATTATCTCTTTTATATTCGATGGTGGGCAGTTGCGCAGCCCTGAGAGAACGCCCCCGCTTTTCTTGCTGCGTGAGATTCTTCGCTTTCTCTCTCCCTGCGCCGCCTCTTCCCACTCCAACCGTCGCGTCCGTGCAATCACTCGGCAGACCCCTTTCGCAGCTGTACGCACGCCTGTTCGGGAAAACTCGGTTTCTAGCTTTTCCAGGATTTTATCGCCACATTTTACACTTCTTTCTAATGTGATACTACAGAATCAGAGACTTGTCTTACATTGGCGCACTCAGTACTTCTGGAATCGTTTCTAGATCATGGGAGCGGGCCATTTTGGGATATATCGATGGCCGGAAAATTCTCCTCCATTGAGATTTTGACCTAGGACGTCTTTAGAAAACGGTAATTATTGTTCCATAATTATGTATTATACAGCAGCACCACCAAACGTTAGTAGCATCCGACAACAGAAAAATATGCTTAATTTATAGGGCAAGTTCAGTAGAAAATGTTCGATCATATTCATCAGATTTCATTATTTATCAGATTTCAATGTATATTAATTTTTGTGTTGTCTTGGACTTAAATATTGACAGTGTTGATGCTCTTGTATTAGTGGCCCTAAATATGGTATTAAAACAATTCCAAAACGTCGGCAAACTGATTTGTGTTAATGTTTGTTAATGAATTGAACGGTGTCCAAATCCCATAATTAAAACTTCTTTCAAAAATATTTGAAATAATTAAAACGTACCTACATATAAAAATGTCACGTTTTCCCAGATGATAAATTGTCTAATACCTTACGTTACATTAATATGATATACCACACTTCGGCTTCCCACCGAGAATGTCGCCCTAATTTCTCAGATCACAACTATTCTTCGCAACAATGAAGGTTTGATGACTCATTTCTCGAAGCAGTTCAGAATTGTGTTCCATTGAATCCCAGCCGGAAAACTTTTTTCTAAATCTTTAAAATATTGCCTTCGAATAATTCAAATATATCTCTATCATTCGAATTAAACTTAATTTTAAACGGTCGCTTTAATGCGTGCTTCAAGGGGAACGGACATTTTTCATTTCAACCTTCATTGGAACTGACGTATCGAAGGAAAGTAAGGCTTCCTTCCACTTAAACAATTTCCTCGTCCATCTTCAGAGATAACGAAGGAAGCAGTTACATTTCGCTCTACAGCCTTGTGTTTCTCTCAGATCGATTCAATGCCATTAGATCAATTATCTAGTTGCAGCCGTGGGAGAAACATCATAAAGAAAAAAATTGATGAAACTGTGGACCTTCTGACAATAATGTTCCATGCTATTAGCGATCGGCTAACCTCCGCCGCTTTCTCAGCACCTCCATACTATTTCGTGATTAACTCTAGCATTACCATGGGGAGATCCCTGAGGGCCACTAATGATTGTTTGTTTTTTATAGATTTCAATTATTTAAGGGAACTCAAAATCTTTCACACTGTTTACAACGTACTTTTCGAGGAAAATATGTTCCAGTTTTTATAATTTTGTTATAATTTCAGTAATTACAGCATCTTTGGCTGTGCATAAAAACATTAGGAACTAATCACTCGAACATATTTTGACAGAATACATTTGACAAATACTTGCATCTTATTATAATACATTCAAATATATGTTTGTGTTTTGAAGATACACCATCCCTTTTGACATAAAAATGTAACGGGTTTTGTCGTTATGTACAAATACTGATGCGAAAACATATTTTTTCATTTACGGAGACATTGAATAATGATGTTTGCTTAAATGAATGTACAAGGGTATTATTAGTTATTTTAAGTTTTAAAAGTCGTCAAAGCCATCAATAAAAGGAAAATTTAACATATGGGCTTCGGAGAACCCCCCTACCCTTTGGTAATGCACGGAATCATTTATACCGTGGTATTGCTAGGATAAAGGAAAGATGAAACAATTTCACGTCTTTTTCTGGACTTCTTTAGACTCTTCCCCCTTACACGTATCGACTAAAACTCGTCCACCTTCATGGAAAGTCGAGAATCAACATTTTACACGTTACGTTGTAATTTATCATCGGAATTCACGCCTAACATTGAATTTTGCATTTCACCGCACAGTCCACTCCGTATATTTTCCTTCCTACCTCTTTATCTTTCCTGTCCTATTTGCACAACTTCATCTCTATATCTCTCTCGTCATGTCCTCCTCTTCCTCCTCATCTCTATCCATCATCTTTCTCCAACACCTTCGCACATCATTCTACATTTTTCCATCTCCCGTCCTTGCATATTTTTCTGATTTCTTTATGTCGATCATATTCCTCCTTATCTCTTTATTTGACATACCTTCCTCCTCATCTCTTTATCTCATTCATCTTCCCTCTCTTCTCTTTATCTCGATAATCTTCCTCATCTCTTTATCTGGCACATCTTTCTCCTCATCTCTTTATCTGGCACATCTTCCTCCTCATCTCTTTATCTGGCACATTTTCCTCATGTCTTTATCTGGCACATTTTCCCTCTCATCTCTTTTTCTGGCTCATCTCTTTATCCTCATCTCTTTATCTCGATCATCTTCCTTATCTCTTTATCTGGCACACATTCCTCCTCATCTCTTTATCTCAATCATTTTCCTCCTCTCTCTTTTCCTCAGACATTTCCCTCCTCATCTCCTTATCTGGCACAGCTTCCTTCTCGTCTCTTTGCCTCCTCCATCCTCTGCGGAGGCGATTCTCGGCCTGGCCGCTGGCGTCCCCGGCGGCCGGCCCGCTGGCCCTTCGGCGGCGCAGGGAGGCACCCTTTTCTTGGTTATAAATATTCAAGAGCCGCGCACGTGATAAAAAGGCGAACAAAGGACCCGAATTATGCATCGCTGGAGGCATATCGACAGTCGGAACTTGCAAACGCTATCGATTGCACTCTCCCGGGCGCACGCGGGTGGAAGCGATGGAACCAAAGGGGCTCCGGGAGACTCCAGGCGAACCGGGCCGGGGGGGGCGGCGCAGGGCGGGGACGGGGACGGGGGCGGGGGAGATAGCGACGGGGGCTCTTAGAGAGCAGCTTCTTGAGAGAGAGAGGACACTGCGAGTTTGAGAAGGGTCTGAACGCGGTTTGAGTAAGATATGAGCGGGTTCTGAATTGATATGAACGGAATTTAGAGGGCGATGAATAGTGACTGATTGGGAACTGGGGCTAAGATAGTAACGTGGTCTGACCGAGAGTTGGAGTGAGAAATAGTTAATAGTGTTCTCAAGACGAGCTATTGAAAGGGGAGGAAATGTATGAGAGGGAACTGGGATTGGTAATAATGTGTAGTAACACGGTGTGATACATGTAGTAAGCTAGTTGCAAGCAAGCTGTGAGAGAGGTGAAAGCGTGCCGAACGTGTTGTGAGCGGCATTAACACTATATGAACCTGGTACGGGCAGAAAGAGAGACGGATTAGCGAGGCGCTGCTGAGGGGCTGGCGAGAGGTTGGAGAGGGTCCAGAGAGAAGCCGGAGAGGGAGTGGAGAAGGACCGGAGAGAAACAGGGGGGGTCGGAGAGGGGCCGGAGAGAGGCGGGAGAGGGGCCGGAGAGAGGCCAGAAAAGTGCCGGAGAGGGCTGAAGAAGGGCCGGAGAGAGGCTGGAGAGAAGAGGAACAGAAGAGTCCTGAAGAAGGGAAGGCGGTTATAGGCGTATAAGGGCGGAGATGAGTACGTAACGTAGCCAGAAGGAACATAGAAACGTGTCGAAGTACAAGCAAAGTGGAACGCGTCGTAAAGCAAGAGGAAGGCAAACAGAGCAGACAGTGTGATTATTGAGAAAGAGACGGCCCCTATGGACACCCAGAAGAGCTAACCTTAGACAGCCCTAGAAAACTGCGTTTTTTCTAACTTTGCGCCTCAAGACCCGTCTTCACTATGGAATATGTCACGGTATTTCGCGAATTTCTCAATCGTGCCGCCAGATATCGCATGATCGCGACCGCATCATGCGACTTCTAGAGGCACTACGGAGAAAGACGCGAAATGCCGTGTGATATTCCATCGTGGTCATAGGAGCTTGAGGGGCAGAGTTAGAAATATCGCGCTATAGTGCGGGGGCGGCGAGGGGCGAGGGTGGGGGAGTCGCGTGTCGCAGTGGGTCGGGGTGCGGGGGCAGATAGGGCACGTAGGTGCGCGCGCGGCGCGGCGTGTGCCGAGCTCCAGCCTCCGCGCCGCCCCAGCAGATTTATATCTTCCCGATATCGCGCGCGGCCTTCCCCCGGCCCGCGAGAGGAGCAGGTGCGTAGCTCAGCGCGAGGAGAGCGGCGGAAGTAGACGCGGCTACGAGGGGAGAGGAAGAGTTGGTCAATGCGAGTAAGAAAGTGCATACGTAAGCCTACAAGCTGTTAGAATGGGTGAATGTTCTGGCTGGTCTTACAGTTGTCTCAAAAGCGAGTTCTATACGTAGCGGTGAAGTATGATTGTGGATAAACTATACATATATCTCCCCAAGAAACGCTAATTCCTTGTATCTACCTGAGAAATGTACGAGTCGTATGACACCTTCATCATTATTAATTTTTAATATTTTATTTTTATTATTTATTTATAAATCCATAATCCATCCATACTCCATATATATATATATATATATATATATATATATATATATAAAGACAGACTTTATATATATAAATATTATATATATTTATATTTATTTATTATTATTATTATTATATATATAAAGACAGACGTGCCTTGACTTACAGCGCGATAATCTCTGAATCTGCTGAACCAATACTGATGAAACTTTTGTGCTAGCTTGCTTTAAAGATCTGGAGTACTATAGGCTATGATTTATAATCACAAACCCTAATATAATTACAAAATTATTACTTTTCTGGACTGTCTTCGCCTAGCGTTGCATTACAGATTCAAGGGTGCAGCAATGTCAATAGTTTAGCTGCACGCCACCAAAAGAAAACGTCTGAGATCTACTACTGGTTTCATCAATGTACAGAATTGCGCATTTAGAGGACTGTTTGTTTATTTTTCACAGTCAATTGTCTAACCCGAAATAATTCTGAGTTTTTTCCGCTTTATTTATAAAAGTAACTTGAATATTGCTTGTATTGCGTGTAGGCGTGGGTGCATTAAGTGTACAAGACACCAAATGTTTGGAAGAGATCATCTTCTGATGGATGTGGTTAACATTGCCGTAAGATATGAATCCACACATATTTAGTTGTAAATTAAGCATAATTATTAAGTATTTGCATTTGGACGAGCGCGATTTACGTGTTATTCTGAAACAGACGGAGGGATGCATGTTTAATAGAGAAGTGTTTTAATATAGTAGAGAGTACCTTTGGGTGTTGAAGGAATTATTAAATTGATGAAAGTTCGGCAATAATATAAATTTTAGTAAAACGTCAGTATAATTGAAGTAAAACAGAATTAGTAAATGCCTATTTGGAGGAATTTATTGTGCGACAATGCTGGTTTTGAAGGTTGTTATTTTAAATAGAAAAAGAGTTGTCAAGCTGGTATCAAAAAATCCGAGATCTGTGAACGTCAATTGACGCGGCAATATCAATTTCAAACTTTTCTTTATAAATACGGGAGAAGAAAAAATATGAAAAAGAGTAAGTTTTATAACGTGACAATTGATTGAAAATGTTAGTATCATATATAAAATTTCACAAACAGAATATACGTATGTACTCGTACATGCATTTTATTTTTTAGTTTAGATTTGAATTATTTTCAGTTATAAAGAGAAAGTAGTTTCGGGGCAGGAACCTCAATAGGACTAAAATTTAAATATTTTTTAGTGAAAAGTGTTTTGGTGTGTACGGAAGACCAGGTATTTCTATATTGGAGCATGGCAGAGAGAGGCGGGATAGGGCGGATAGAGTATTCAGGAGAATAGATAGAAGTAGGCTCTGCTATAGGGCGGGAATAGATGGAATTCCTCTTTCTGTTTAATACAAAATTATGATAAATACCTTGGCAACGCGAGATTCTTCAGCTAGTTTAGGGGAATTTTATGATCCGATAGTTCGATTTTTTCTGAAGGCATTTCCGCGTCGTTTAGTTACGTCTCATGAATATAATAATTGTAATGTCATGCTAGATAAAATGTCCCAAGAAAACTGTGATACTATATCAAAACTTCGAAAACTATTTGTTTTTAAAGAAATAATGAGATTATTCAATAGTAGTTAATTGTAATAAAGTAGCTTAAACATTTAGTGAATTTCTTCGAATGAACCCCAGGACGACCGAAGTCGCACGACTCTCACAGTCGCGCGCAAACGTGCAGGCAAGGGCAGTTGCAGCAGAGAGCGTTTCTCTGTCCGCGGTCCAAAGTGGTGCAACGCGTTACGCAACCACGACAAAGGACAAAGATAACTGAGCACAAGTGCATTCAGGCGCAGTTCGGTGCTTCGCACCAGCTGCTGTAAAGCAGGACGCTATCCCAAATAGTAGAAATGAAACGCTCTCAGAAGACGAGAAATTTACCATGTACGCAAACAATCTGACGGGCATTAATTGTGTCGAACATTTGTATGAAGGAAAAGCGCGGTATTACATGCATGAAAAGCACCCAAATCAATCTTTCCCCAAAATAATTATAGAATTTGTTTCGTATGTAACTATGCCGAATCTCGGATGCATGGCAATATTTATTGATTTTCGTTATAAGGCAATGTACAAATTTTTCTCCTTACTGAACTCCACCGTTCACTGATAGCAGGCAATAATTATTACAAGTTTTGTCAATTAATATAAAAACATGACTTATTAACATTTGTTTTGATCAAAGCAATCACTTCTAACTAATTAAGAAGGATGGTCGACTCTCGTGGTAAGTGGCACGGCAATTTGGGAGCCCAACACAGTAACGAAAAAACAGTAACTAAAAAGTTTGTGTCGAACATTTGTATGAAGGAAAAGCGCGGTATTACATGCATGAAAAGCACCCAAATCAATCTTTCCCCAAAATAATTATAGAATTTGTTTCGTATGTAACTATGCCGAATCTCGGATGCATGGCAATATTTATTGATTTTCGTTATAAGGCAATGTACAAATTTTTCTCCTTACTGAACTCCACCGTTCACTGATAGCAGGCAATAATTATTACAAGTTTTGTCAATTAATATAAAAACATGACTTATTAACATTTGTTTTGATCAAAGCAATCACTTCTAACTAATTAAGAAGGATGGTCGACTCTCGTGGTAAGTGGCACGGCAATTTGGGAGCCCAACACAGTAACGAAAAACCTAATGTGAAAATTCTTTGCAATATCTAGCGTTTATTAAAGTACCGTGATCTTATATACATATTGATTTATTTACCAGATGTATCTGATTTGTCATTTTAATGGATAACTAAAAAGTTTAGTATTTTATTTTCCTTTTTAATTGTCTTTCTTTTGAATTCGATATGACCGTTAAGAAAAACGACATTTTATTAGTCGTTTTCCTTGAACTTTATCAGAAAATTCTTCCAACGTTTATTTCAATCAGTGTCCTTCAGATCAGAGACCTGTAAACGTGCGGCGAGAGCACGTGCTAAACATGCGTAGATTGCTAAACATGCATTTACTTCACATGTGACATTATACGCATGTATCTGGCTCGCTGCAGATAGCAAGAAATTATGAAATATAAACGATGGAATCAATATTTCTTTATGCAGTACAAAAAAGTATATACGTTATGTTGTGGTAATATTATGTAATTTATCACAACAGGTGGTCACGCATGATGATGGTCACGCATGTACATGTCAAAAAGATTACAATTGATTTTATGACTACAGGTTTGGTCTAGTAATAATGATTGTTGATGATAGATAAACATTAAAGGAAGTTGATTGTAAGTTGGATCAGAATTTTGTACAAAGAAGTAAACATTCAATGTTACTTTACTTAAAAAATATTATTATTATAATAATATTATTATTATTACTGTGAACACCAACATTGATTTTAATGAGGTTTATTACAATAATTTGCGCAGTCTCATCTTTGTACAGTATCGTAATTTTTATTCTCAAACTGCAATATAATTTTTTATTCATAACTGTTAGGAAATTAATTATTTTTGCCGTATTGCCGATTTGTAATATATGTTTAAATCATATTACAGTTTTCAAATAATAGATTTGAAAAACGTTCTGATACCGATGGGAGTCACATTAAATATGTGAAGCGATAAAATTAATTAGCATAATTTTCTTCATGACTATCTCCCCTATTCATACAGTTCAGCGAGGACTGCTTAAAACCGTTGGACTCATTCACTACGACATAGTATGAATGTCTGGGCTGCCTACCGCTGCTCTTGAATGACATTAGATTTCGCGTCTTCGCTCTTTCTTACCATATACTTTTTGTTTCTTACAGGATTTTGTGTTTTCCTCGCTCATTTGTTAGGTAATTTTTGTTTTTCTGTTGGCTTACGATAAGTATTTTCGGTTTTTATTTTATCTGGATATTATTTGGACGCTTATCCATTAAGGAAGTAATTAAACTTTTCCTCTCAATAAGCAATATTATCGTCAACTAGATATTTTCACTACGTGTGCTTTTATTATTGCATTATTCATCATATTATTTCGTTTTATATGCCTTATAAGATAAAGGTTATATGTTCTGCATTAATACGTTAATACTCCAACGACACGCTATTCATACAACGAACAAAACGACGCACGAATATCACTGTAAGTGTTGGCAGCACCTATTTGCTGTGACGTAGACAGAATTATTTTATCGCAGTAGCCCTCGCTGCGAGACTTCAAGAAATTCGCGGTATATTCTATTTTAAAGGTAGTGCCATTTATATGAGTATCTGAATTTCAGTGGCTTATCCTGAAAATAAGCTCCGAACTATCTCATCCTCAATGCAATACACAGGTGAGATAATTATCCTATTTATTCAATATTATAATGAACAATTACACTATTTATTATCTAAAATAGTAGATTTAGCAAGTTGAAATTTGCTAAAAAAATGTTTTTTATCAGACATTTTGTCTGCTAATTTGCAGATCTCATCAGTAATTTTACAGTATCGATTTCACATCGTTATGTTACAATAGAAGTCCCTCCAGGAATTAGCTGATACATGATTAACATCGCCATTCTAGGTTAGCATCGAATTGCCAGCGTCAGGTTTGTGCGATCATTTCAGCGAATTGTGTGGAGTAATGCACTTTACTGTCTCGTAACGGAGTAGAGAGAAACTTATGTTATATCATACTGCACGAGAAAACGGTGAATTTTCGGCGGAAAAATTCTTATTAAAGGGCCCTGATAACAAAAAAGCAGATAAATTCCGTTGCTAACTTCAGAAAAAATCCTCTAACACTTGGTGTAGCCAGAATTCACGTTTTGTGGCTACCGAAAAATCGAATGACGGCAAAACGTCCGTCTCTGTCCGTCCGTCTGACTGTTCGTCCGTCTGTGAACACCACTAGCGGGTAAACCATTTAGGAGTCGATTTTCTCCAAAATTGATATTTCCCAATCGACGTGACTGATGTCGCGGCCCCTTGAATTTGAAACCAATATTTTAATATTGGGAGTACTTTACATGACGCCCCAGGGAGATCTTCAAAATTTAAAAAAAATGGCTCAATCATTTTTAATTAAATTTTGTTGTTGGATAGTTTGAAGGACGTTTAAGAGGATGATGTAGGTCTCATTTTCGTTGAAAACTTTGATTTTTCGTAAATTGAAAAAATTCAAACTTTTTTCAGCGTCTTCATACAACTACAATTATGAAGACAGATGTATTTTTCCTGAATGGAATCTGTTCCCTAAAGACAGATTTTGAAATAGGTCATATACAATTTTTAGAAAAAGTTAGTACTTTTTGCCTAACTTTGCGTGAAAGTACGAGCGAGAAACTATGTGCTGTTTTAGCACCACTAATTTCGTATTAAAATTACATTATTACTGTTACCTAGATTTTCTTCCTGGGAGTCTGTGGGACTCGCTTCCCAGATGATACGCCACTCTCAAATTCCTTGATCAAAATCTTTGTGTTGACAACACTCTGAGTTTGCGAATAGAAAGCAATCTAAGCTTTTCTACTAAACCAAATATCAAAACATTTGTTTTGATATTTCTTTTATTTTCTTTCTTTAAATGAAAAGTAGGCCCCAGAATTGTTGTAGCCTGCTATTTTTCACCGGTGTTATTTCATTAATACTAAAATAATTAAGCAAAGGAGTGGAGTATAATTGCATGAGTGGTACGTTCAAAGAAACGAGCGACGGTAGGAGCGAGTTTCCTTTTTTACCACTCACTCCCATCGTCGCTAGTTTTCTTGAACGTACCACTCATGCAGTTATACTTCTTTATGGACGTGTTACCCTCAATAATGTTTGGTTTTCATTTAAGAATAATTTAAATTTTGATACATTCATGCATATTTTTATCGCTCGGGGCATATATTTGATGGCGTATTATTGCTTCAAAAAACGATATATTTTAGTGGACCTTACATTGTGTTTATTTGCTAGAAATTTGTGCGAATGGAAGATATTGAACATATTCCGGATAAAATATTAGAAGTTGACAAAGCCATGAAATCGTTACATCCCACAAATAGTTAAGGCAGATATGAGAGAGAATTCTCTATATATAAATATAGGAAAATAAAATAATGAGACATCTGACTCAGTTTTGCTGCCGTACTTTTTAGTGGGTGAAAACAACTGATGTTTATGTTTTTTACATTTGTAATAAGCTAAGACCAATTATTTTACAAGTAAAACATTTAATTTACTCAAGTTAAATGTTTTATATTTCAAACTGAACTGTAGACTGTCTCTTCTGAATTGTTGAGTATATAAAAGTTCCAAATGATTATAGACAGTCTTAATGATAACATATATATTATCTTGGCAAAGTTTCGGAGACTATCTGTGTTATAGTATCGTAACGTAATTAAACGATTCAGATTCCTTTTTTGAATTCTGATTGGTATTTGTGGAATTTTTATTGCACGGTTGAGGTTTAATTCCACGCATGCTATTAACACAGTGATAATCAACGATTTTTCATGGAATTAACAAGCTTATTTAGTTAACTCTAAAAAAATAGAATAAACGCTCATCTTTCGTCATTTGTTCATTATTTTGTTCTGCGAGTTGCAATCGACCGTAGTTTTGTCACATGGTGCGGGAAAACCTGTAGATGTGAGTTTATAGTTACGTTTACAAATGCCAGCACTGTGCAAACGAGCACAATGCCCCTCAAAATTGATATATTATTCACGATGTGATTTATATTTCTTTAAATATCACGGAGTCGATGTGAACTTTGATAAAGAATGTTCCCCTACAGTATGACTGAACAATCACATTGTGATCCTCTTTAAGGGTTTATTTGCCCCAAATGAATTTTACTGCAGACAATACTTCTCAGGTATTGCTCTAAAAACACTTTAAAATGTATTTAGAACTGAATGCTTGTTTTAATTTACACAAATATATTTAAATCAATAGTATCTTCATTTATTCTGAAATACCTTTTAATTATGTTTGATTAGTTATTATTAGTTTGATTAGGCGCGTTAACTGCTAAGGTCATTAGTTCCTTAGATGCAGTGCATGTTTTATCGCGAGAGATGGCGGTGATCTTCATCCGCTGGATGGTGAGGTCCGGCGCCGACCTACTGGACAACTTGCTTTTTTTCCGGCAACCAAGGTATCTTCAACCAGCAAGTGCGGGCCACCATCCTAACCTGGACGAGTTCTAAGCTCGCGACCGGTCTCCCGGCATGTGTAATAGTGTAGGACATCCCTGTCAGAGACATTGCTGAGAAATTATGTTTGAGACAAAAACAATAAAGGTCTAAATACAACGAAAATATTTAAAACTCTTAGATTTACTGACACCTTTGTGGATTGCTTCTCAGCTACCGTCAAATTTTGGTAGGGTTTTCATTAGTTGTGCATACATTTCACTCCGAGTTGATATGCCATCACAGAGACATGGTAGAGCAGGCGGCCGACAAAAGGAGGACTCATTATACCGTCAGTCATATAAAGAGCTATTCACAAAAACGACCATAGTCCAAAACGAGTATTTCGAGTTCTCTACAGTATTCTATGCTGCTCTCCTCGGGCTTCATCTGCATTAACTAGTGTAGGAAAATTAGCCATACTCCGGGAAATATGGAGCTTTTGAAATATCACCAGTTTAGTAAAAACAGCCAATGTCAACTCAGTTTTCGGCAAAAACTTCCGTTGTCTATTGACACGAACGGACTATAGTTGCTTTTTCCTTAAAGGTTGGCTGTACTGTTGCGTGTTGATTACGTTTTCCGTGACAATGGCTGGTGATTTAGTCATTTTACCGTTGAAAAAATTCTGGGATTTAAAAGTTAGAATTCTGAAAATAATGCAAGAAGAGCTTCATATGCTTGATTCAGTATGCATGCCACTGGTGCTTTGAATAAGACAAATATTAGAAACAAGGAACAGCTACCTGGTGAAGTTACTTTTCAGACAATACAAGATACCTCTTCTGCTGAAACCAAAGAAACTGGCAGATGTACAGACTTTCTCAGTATTTCAGGAACCCCAAAAACAAAATTTTCTATGACAAATTATTTGCATTATAAGTGATAGAAGTGAAAACACCACTGAAGAAAATGGGGAAATATGATGAAAACTGTAGTAGAGCAGACCTGTGAAGCCTTTAATTTAGTTCCTGAAATTTTTTGTAAAATATCGATGAGATCGTTTTCCACTTTGGCATACGAAATATTAATTTGTTTAAAATTATTACCTGTAGATGTTCAAATTTCATGAAAAGTACTAACAATTTTTTATAATAACACCAAAGCGAAGACTCACTCTATTTTGAAATCTCAATTTATGTAGTCTCTACACAAAAAACAGCTAGCATTCAATTATCATCCATAAACTACAATTTATCTGTATTTTAAATTCCAGATCACTTTTAACAATACTAACGAAGAGAAGAAGATTTTTGCTTCTCCTGCAAAGTATGGATTTTGGACTATGGTCGTTTTTCTTAAAAGCTCTTCATAGTGCATCCCGAAAAGCACAACGCGTCGTGCGCCTATCCTGATCCGTATCACAAATGGAATGACCTTGCATCCAAAGGAGGCCGTCGGGGAATATAGCTTCATCATGTTGACTTTACGGAAATTAATAAATGGTTCATCGGCATGACATGGACTATTTCTTCGCGATAACACAAATGAATGAGTGTTGCTGAGATACTGGTCTTCACTGTGACCATTATTTAATTTATATTCTCTTCTCTCAATTATTTACTTACCAGCGCACTTTTTTACCTTCCCGTATACGTACGTATAAACGAAGTAATATAGATAGTATAAAGAAAGTTGTGTAATGCAGTGTAAAATCGATTTCGAGATTTCAACGGAAATACATGTTTTGGGGTTCCCTGACACAGAAAAAGCGGTTCTTTTCAAAACATCCGTCCGTCTTCTGTCTGTCCGCCCGTCAGTAAGTGAACAACAGTAGCGCCTAAACCATAGGTACGATTTCTTCCAAAATTAATATTCCCCTGTCGATCTCCTTCCAGTCGAGGCGCCGCAGTTTTGAAAAACTTTCTTCAAAATTTGGGTGTACTTGACATGAAGCCCCCCCGAACATGTTCAAAATTGTTTCAAAAAGGCTCCACATTTTTTCTTTAAATTTCTTGTAAGAATAAAGTAAAATGCACTTATTAAGGTGGCGTAGGTCCGATTTTCACGGTTGACTGAAGTTATCGAAAATTTCAAAATTTTGAATTTTTTCGGCATCTTCCAACAACTTCAATATTGAAAATAGATATTCTTCCTTTAAGTCACATTTTTTCTCCAAAGTGAGTTCTTTCATTAAGGTCATGTACATTTTTTCGAAAGTTTTAGTAGTTTCTGGCAATATTGCGCGAAGTATTTGCAATTTTAAATTTTACAAAAACAAGATTTTCTCAAAAACAGCTCCAAAGTTTTTCTTTAAACTTTTCGTAGGGATAGTGCTAAATGCACTCTATGATATAACATAAACGCCGTATTGTTGTATTATTTTGTTTTTGAAAAAATACAAAAATACAATTTTTATTTGTCTCTCACGTCGTCAATATTTAGATTAGCAGTAATTTGTTCACATTATTATATTACTGAATACACGTGCTTTAAATAATATCCTATAAAGTGTCTCGTAAACTCAACCGTTTTCTGTGAAAGCTAGCTCAAAATTCCGAATTTTCAGAAACGCGCAAACGCCTTTTTCTTCAAACTCGTCGAACAGATAGTGCTATTTGCACTCTTTAATGTGACGTAATGTTCATTTTGGGATATTTTTCGTTTTTTCAAAAATTACACTAATGTCATTTTTTGAAAGATTTCTCACACTGTTTATATGCACGTTTTCTACAATTTCTAAACACTATTGTATTTGTGAGTGTATGTGCTTTAAATGAGTTCAAATAAAGCTTTTTAAAAACTAAAAATTTTCTGTGAAAGAGAGCTTCAAATTTCGCATTTACAGTAGCGCTTAAACGTCATTTTCTTAAAAACGGCTCCAAATTTTTCAACGATAATTGCCATTTAGGACAAGGTTTTACTGTTTTCTAATATTCTTAAAATAATATTTCTGTTCTACTATTAGGAAACTGAAAAATTAATAAATTGTCAAAAAATGTACTTTGGGTGGCGATAGATGGCAGCTCTCAAGAGTACTGGCAAGTCCGAATAGCTAGCCGAGACCAAACGAGCAAGAAAACTAATACGGGAAAATCTGTGCCATTCTGTAGCACCACTAGTTAAACGAAATTTGGGGTGTGTTCCATTGTGTGAAAGGAACTAATAATAGAATGAAAGAAGTAGTTCGAAGTATTTTCGAGGATTATCATTTTTTTTTTCTGCTGCAAATTGTAAATAATATGAATGAGGAGTTGTCAATCTATGAAAATAGCCTGTCGTATTAGAATAGGAAGTTAGATATTGAGTCTTTCTGGCACATAGGTATTGAAGTATGAACATTATGTCGGATTAAAAGGCCTAGTTGTAGCTCATAGTATTATCCAGGCTAAATATTGAAGCAAAACTAAACTTTGAGATAATTTTTGAGGAAATAATGGCAATTATATTAATTGCCGTATTTTTCTCTATTCTCACAAGAAATATAAAGAAAAAGGTAGGTACCGCTTTTGAGAATATTTTGAAAATGTCCAGGGGAGCTTTATGTAAAGTACCCCCAAATTTTAATGAATGCTTTTTTAAAATCTCAAAACTTCGACTCGAATCAGATGGACAGGAGTTTCTTGAATTTGGAAAAATTCCTACGTATGGTTTATGCGCTATTGGTGTGCACCGACGGATAGACGGACAGACGGACAGGCGGAAGGACGAAAGTTTTGAAAAGAACCACTTTTTCGGTATTAAGGGGGTATTACCGTTAAAATCTCCCCAAAACGTGTATTTCTGTTGAAATCTCGAAATCGATTTTCCGCAGCAATACTACATATATTACTCCATATGTACGTATGTATACGGGATAGTAAGAAGCACCTTCTAAGAGGGCACCTGCAACAAAATTGGAATGTTCTCTCGATGAAAATTACTTTGCAAATTAGAAGCGATTAAACCTTCCGAAGGTACTATCGGGACAATAAGGAGTAGTTATTACTTCACCCGATTTTAAACGCTCAAATATTTCGAGCAAAGGGCGTGTTCAATCTCGCGAACAATCATAAGGAAACTCGCCAGCAGGGAGCAGCCTCAAATTGTCTTTCCCCCGCGCGGCCAACATTCTTCGGCTGCCCCACCTTCAAAGTTTCTCACGGCTCTAGCACGTTTATACAAAAACATAAGAAATGAAACACAGATGTTCAAGCAACAAAACGATTCTCGTTGAGCCCTCTCTGCCGCAAGCGCCAAAACCGCGCACCGCGTATGGTACTGTAGCCGGGGAAGGGGCGTAGGTCATTTACCCACCGCCGGCGCGCCGGGCGCGCGGCCCTTAAGCCATTAGCCGTTTACCTGCCCCTTTCTCAGTCTTCGGCGGTCAGATGTTTACAAACATTCCAAATATCGCTACGTGCCTCCCGCACCAATACTGGCGTTAATATTCGCCGACTACGAGCGCATCTGCTAGGCAGCCGCGCCCGCGCCCGCGCCCGCCTTACCGCCCTTTTCTCTCAACCAGCATCGCGGTTCCCGTGAGAAGATACCAAACCTTGCTAATGAGATGCAGCCATCGCGGGCACAGCCAGTGCCGCCCACAAGTCACGTGACACACTTCAAAACATAACAACGAATAGCGAGCATTTCTTGTGGCACACTACGTCTCACTGTACATCATAGGCTAGCTGCAATTGTCACGTGACTCTTCCCCCTCTGCACTCGGAAACATACGTTCAAATAAATACGGCAACTTCGCTCCCACGCGCCACTATCAGTCAAACTCTGCCACTACTATGTCAACTGCTATGTCAAACTTCTAAGTCAAACTACTATACTGCTGATACAATTACTGCTCTGTTCACTACTATGTGAAACTACGCAGTCACACTTCAGTCAATCTCACTGCTACTACTACGCAGTCACTCTTCAGTCAATCTCACTGCTACTACTACGCAGTCACTCTTCAGTCAATCTCACTGCTACTACTACGCAGTCACTCTTCAGTCAATCTCACTACTACTACTACGCAGTCACTCTACGTCAATATACTATTACTGCTGCTACAATTACTACTCTACTCGTCAGACAGCCTGCGAACGAGTCAGCTGTCCTTGCTCTGCCTATCAAGGCTTCGGCAATCAATCGGCGCGGCGAGCAGGCCGCGATCAACATTCGGGCCACCCGTGAAGCAGCCTTCACCTGGCCAAATCAACAGTACGGGGCGCTCCAGCACTCAAGTACGCGCCCATGGTGACATTCAGCCTACCAGCCGTAACATCCGCAGCCCACTACAACGGACGGCACGCACACACTCAGCCGTCTGACCTGGGTTGGTGCTTGCTGTACTCTCATCAATCTGTAAGTGTAAACTTCAAGCAAGAAGAAACTTTTAATCATAAACATTCATTGGTCCTCCGGCTTACTACCTAACTACTCACTTGTAAAACTAATAAATATTTCAAGAATTAACTAAATTCATTCACAAGTGCATTGCGTTTCATTTGCCCCTAAGAAACAATCCCCTGAAACCTGATCTGACCCTGTATGTAGTCGCTTCGCAGTGCGGACCTCACACCGCGCTGCATCCACTACAGGGCGAAAACATACATGGACTACGGCCAACTGCATTACCCTTCTTTACTTACGTGCAGTCGGGTAAAAAGTGGAAAATATCGTGCTCGTATATTTTTTGAAACAATAGAAGATAAGGAATGAAGCCAATAATTTCAAACGATGACATAGCTAGAATTGTTAAATACAGCGTAAGAGGTTAGTGATTATGAGGTTGCTTTTCTGAGATGCATCGTAGTAACCTTCACTCGACCTGAATATTTTAGTTATTTAGTGATCTGCAGTGTAAGTCAAATGGGAAAATTGGAACATTGCAACCCGTAATGGGGCGGAGCCGTAATGAGATCTGAATAGACAAATCGGTCAGTCCATGTGGAATTTGTAGTGGACGAAGAGAGTTTGCGGTTAATGTATTGGAGAGTTTCCTTTTATCTTCTCGTATACGGAGTAACATACTTAGTATAGAGAAAGTTATGTAATGCTGCAGAAAATCGATTTCTAGATTTCAACGAAAATACGCATTCCGGGGTTCCCTAATATCTAAGTAGTGTTTTTCTCAAAACATCGTTCATCTGTCCGTCCGACGGTGAACGCCACTAGCGCCTAAACCATACGTAGGATTTCTGCAAATTGGATATTTCTCAGTCGATCTGAGTTGACTCGCTCTTTTGAAACACATTGTTTAAAATTTGAGGGTACTTTACATGAAGCAAAAGGGTTTCTTTAAAAAAACTTTTGCAAAAATGGCTCCAAATTTTTCTCTGAATATTTTGAAAGAATAGAGTAAAAATACACTTATAAAGAGGGTATAGATCCGTTTTTCACTGTTTAATGTAAATTTTTGAATATTGCAAAAGTTTGAATTTTTGGCGTTATCCTAAAACTACAAAATGTAAGATAGAGATTTTTCTTTCCATTGAAATTTAGTTCTTTCATTAAGGTCATGTACAATTTTTTGAAACTTTTAGTAGTTTACGCTCAATATAGCGCTTTATTTTCTCTTAAAAAATAAATTGCAATATATGTAATTTAACTAGTGGTGCTACAGAATGTCACAGACTTTCCCGAATTAGTTTTCTATTTCTTTTGGTCTCGACTAGCTATTCAAACTTTTCACATACTCTTGCCAGCTGCCATCTATGGCCGCCCACACTACACTTTTTGACATTTTATTAATTTTTCGGTTTCCTGGTGGTAGAAAGAAAATATTATTTTAAGAATATTAAAAGAACAGTAAAACCTTCTCCTGAATGGCAAGTTTCATTGAAAAATTTGGAACCATATTTAAGAAAATGGCGTACAAGCGCTACTGTAAATGCGAAAATTGAATCTCTTTTTCACAGGAATTTTTTGTGATTTTGAAAAAGTATTGCTCCGTATATACGTATGTATACGGGAAAGTAAACAATAACAAGAACAAGATTTTCTTGAAAACGGCTTCAAAGTTTTTCTTTAAACTTTTGGTAGGGATAGTGCTAAATGTACTTTATTAGATGACATAAACAGAAGATTGCTCTATTCTTTTGTTTTTTCAAAAGTAATATTTATATTAGCGGCAATTTTTTCACATAATTATATTTATGAGTAATGTGCTTTAAATAATGTCATAAAATCTCTCTCGAAACCTCAACAGTTTTATGTGAAAAAGAGCTGAAAATTCCAATTTCCAGAAAGGCATCTCCTATTTCACCATTGCTGTTACATCATGATTCATCATTTCATCATCAACTCTCATTCATCAATTAATTTTATCCAGAGTTCACGTACAGATGATTGACACTCTTGATAGATGAGCAGTTTATGATATTTAGTCGTGTCATTGTGATTGTGGTTTATTTCATTGCGACGATTCGATATACTCTCAATCTCAAGATAAAGCCTAAAAATATAAATTATATGTATTGCCGATTTTTTCATTACAGAAAAGAATTGTATGAATAATAAGCAAATGTGACTCTTGTAAGCCTCATTTTATTAAACTACGAAACCTACCATTGTCGTGCCTCTTGATTACGAATCAGTGATCTTGTAGAAAATAAATTACTACAGAGGAAATATATTTTCAAAAAATAAGGACATCTATAACTACATCACTCAATGTGCTAATCATGTTCATCAGATGTCAGTATCGACAGCCCACTACAAAATAAGAGTTTTCTGGCGAATTTTCGCCGTTTTCCGGCGCAAGATCACAAAACTTTCTCTTGGAAAGGCGATAAAGTAATGCACATTAAAAAATGAATGCATGCAAATTATTTTACAACTCACTGCCAGATGACGTGAAACGATTAAAATGGATACAAAAGTTGAAGTACCAAGTAAAATATTTTCTACTGTGAAACTATTTCTACACAATTAGAGACTAAACAGAGCAATAACACTGAAAATAATATCGGTTGTAACAGAGATATTTAATGTATTTAGTTACCATTTGGAAAACTGGACTGTATAAATCTAAAAGGCTAAACAAGCTTGTAACACAAATTGTATAGAAATCAGCGTTTGGATCTATGATTCCCATCTCCATTAGGTTTTCCGTCCAGTTTTCCTGCTCCTTTGAGTAAATACTGAGGTGTCCGCATGTTTTTCTCTTGGTCATAATGTAGTTTCACTATCTGTACATATTTTCTTGAGTTGTTTAGAAAATTCAAATAATTGTTCCCCACTTTCTCGCTTCAGTGAGTCAATTCCTTCACGTAAAGCATTAGGAATAACAACCAAAAATCAGTACCTTATTTGCCTTTTGCAAGTAGTTTTCATTACACAGGAGCGAATGTTTTTAGACCAATTCTAGCTCAAAACGCTCACTTCTACCTGTATTCATAATTCAACTTCTGGCAGAGATACCAGAGCTCAAGGAAACGTGCACAGATTGCACTCTTGCCACATCACGTCATACTGTTTTTAACTCTTTTGGCGTTAAATAAGTAATTAAAACGCGCTGTGACGCGTAGGTCCAACGCTGGTGACCTGATTTTCTCGCTGCCGCATCTGCAGCACCTCGAAGCAGAGCCTCGCTCTTACGGCCTCCCCGGGAAGAAGTCGATTTCGCGGCGCTAGTCGTCTTCCCCCATCTTACTTACGACCACAGTAAAAACCGGCGACTTTTCCCTTCTCTCCAACATTTAATAACATAATATTTTAGGGGGTTCTGCACCTGTTACCTTTTAATATATAGAATAGGCGCTGAGCCCAAGGAAAGCATGCGTCGTAGTCGCCATATATTGAAACGTCCGTTTGCCACGTCGAATTTGCATAGACGATCGTAAAGTTCATGATTTCATTCTTGCGGATTGCTGATCGCGTAAGGGGGAAGAATGGGAAAAGTTATTATTCCACTTGCGAAATATCATTTTGCTCGCTCCGGCCTGAGAGAATATAAATCTCGCGAAGGAACCGGGTGGGAGCAAGAGAGGGAGAATGGGCGAATTGAATGTTCAAAGTTGTACCGAGCATACTGATCGATGAGGGAGAATCGCGGACCGCTGGCCCGGGTTCTTTCTGGGCCTCGCAGCCTGCGGAAGAGACCCGGAATATTCCGGGCACGGTCATGTTTGCAATACCAGACTCGTTTCGTGATGGTAACCCCTGTGGCTTCTATCATATAGCAGGGGCCGAGGCGCGCATAGGCAACGAGGAGGCACTGTGGCGCGATGCGGCGGTGGTCGCCAAGCGGAACGCGGAACGCGGAAAGCAGGCGGCGCAAACCGCCGGGGAACGAACGGATATAAAGTATGCAAAGACGGCAAGCGCCAGGATTAAATTAAGAAGTTCGTGCAGTAAACATTGCTCTCACGCAATAAACACGTCAAAATTCTTGATCAACCACAGAATCCATGACCTCGATTGTATCATTTTATGTATTTCCTGAGGAAGGCGGGTGAGTCTAACGACCCTTTAAGCTCCAAATAATAAAGTTACATTAATGTAAAAATAATTAAACTGATTGAACCTATTCGAATAATATTATTATTGAAGGGGACAATCTTTTATGTATTTCCTGAAGAAGACTGGCGAAATATTTTTTTTGCCCGCGAATAGGTCGCCTTGGACCACGCGTGCATGCACCCTGCATTTACCGGCGCTTAATTTCATTATCTCGGTAGCAGGTGGATGTAATTTTTATTAAGAGATCAACATTTAGCTTCATCCTGCTTTTATCGCCCAGGGTTGCTAGCTCTAGGGGTATGGAAGGTTAAATGATGATGAGTGAAAGGACGACACACACATACAGACAAACACAAACACAAACACACGCATGCCCGAGGCGTGACACGAACCTGGGATCCTTCCGTTCGAGATCGCCACATCACTACTGGCTTAGCGATCTCGACTATTCTCTCTCTGACTGGCTGTAATAAAATTATACGGATATAAAAAGAACTAAATTGATTCAAAGTGTTCAAATAATATTATAATTGAATAGGGCAACGTTCTATGCACTTACTGAGGAAGATGGGTGAATCTAATACTCCTTTAGCCCTAAATAATAAAATTACATTGATATACAAATAAATAAATTGATGGAATATGAAAGAATAATATTATAATTTAAGGGGACCATAATGATAATCCTCATTTCCCACATCCAAAATTAAGATTTTAGAATTACCTCACTCCCAAAATAGTCATAATTCAAAACTAAACATACGTATTAATTGCACTACAGTTTGTGCATGGAAATAATTAAGAACCTTTATTCACAGAACGATACTGTCTGGATTTACAAAAGTGTTTGTTTTTTTTAGCTTATAAAAATCACAAAGTGTGATTATCATTATTTTGCCCTTACACACTCTATTGTAATAAATTCGATTGGAATACAATAATTCCTTGACATTCGCTATTCGCGAGTTCCGAACATTCGCGATTAGAGAAATGCTACCCGATAAATCATGTTAAAACATGCGCGACTTCACCATTCGCGAATGCGTCCTTGGGTCATACTACTTTTTTTGAAAACGAGCACATTTATTTTCCTTAACAGCGCCTTGTGGATAACTTGGCAGACGTTGGAGCTCAAAGTATCTCTTTCTGTAAACAATTCAAAGTTGAAATGTCAATTCACATTTATAGAAGAACACAATTTTAAAATAATTCAATTCAGTTGCGTCAAATTGGAGGCAAGGATTTTGGCCATTCAGGAAAAGCCATTCAGGAACAGTGCAACTTCCATTATTAATGACCTCATTGAAGTGGAGCTTCGGGAAATCATCAGTGAAGAAAATCTCCTCGAAGGGAATGATGAACTAACGGAAATGAAATTGCATCCTGGAACCACTTCAATGTCGAAACTGTTAATGGCGTAATAAAACTTATACAAGTTCTGGTATAAAGGGCATTCGAATGTGATCCCCACGTTGAAATAACTTCAAGATTTAAGAGAGAAATAGAAGCAGCAACTCTTCCATATTTGGATATTAGAACAACGAGGAGGGTAATGGGGAAAATCGTTTATCCAATCACTTTCAACTTAGAAATAAGTTTCAATCATTCTTTTATTCCTTTATTTTGGGATGTTAATGGTGAAATCGGTTTGTAGAAGCGCTTACTCAGTTCTACTGCAATTGATGGCCAGATTTTTTCTTTCTTTATTAAACAGTTTTTTCTATCCAGGAACCTAACCCCTCATTCTTCATTGAAAGATAGACTTAACATTCGCGACGGTTTTTGGGAACCTAACACTCGGGAATGTTGAAGGATTACTATATGTATATGCCATGCCCTGCGCAATTTTTATTATATATTTTTTAGAAAAACAGTACGTCTTACTTAATGAAGATTAGCCAAAATTTAGTTAAGAAATATTTATGAAAATGTTATATTTTTAAAACAGTTTAATTTTAGAGATAGAATAATCAAGGACTCCACAAAGGAAGAAAAATGTTGCAAATAGGTGGCATGTATTTTTTTCTAATCCCACCCGTTTCAGAAATATTACCAATTCATTTTTCCGAAGAATTATGTGCTAATGTTTAAACTTTTTGTGCAAATAACTTCTTCTTCAGAAAAATAAATTTACATAAAAATAAGTTAAAAAGATGTACTTTCGTGAAGATATTGCCATCTTCACCAATACGTACAATCTATACCTTCGTACTTGGAGATGTAATTCAGAGACTGTTGTGAATTAATGTCTTAGCTACTCTGCATCCTTTTGTGCTATACTTCAGACAAAGCAAAGAGATTTAAAATTTAAAAAAAGTAATTTTTTTCTGCATTTCTGAAAGAAGACTCGGATTCAATTCACTCTTTTCAGTGTAAACTCATAACACTTCTCAAGTATGATTTTTTTAAATTTATTTATTTATTGTCGCATCAACTACATGGTCATTAGCGACAGGTATAAGGTTACAATTGTTTACATTGTAATACAAGGATACACAGTTTGTTGTATATACAGTTTAGATTCCAGAAAATTCAATGAGGATACAACACAAAATTATACAATAGAAAATATACCACGAAAACAAAAAATGCAATACAAAATACATAAATGCAATAGTAATTACAGAAGGTGCAGTGAAAAGCGTTTTCATTATTTGTTGTGTTATTTGTTTCATTTTGTTTCATTGTACTTCCCATAATAGACTTTTACTCGGTTGGAATTCCTTGAGATTTGGTGCATTTAATACTTTTAATACACATACTCTTATTTGGACTCTTAACATATTTATTTGGTAAATAGACTTGTTCACTCGGCAGACAATGTATTGCATCATCAAGATATAAAACATATTATATTGAACAGTTTGCAAACTTCAATATGTACATACATTTAAATATTGTCACGCTAAACACGTATACATAAGTGTACACCCATATTTGCATATACATTGATTGCTCCTTGTTGTATACACTATTCCATTTATATTTCGTCAGAAAGTTTGGTATGTTTGCAAAATTCTATAATTTTTTTTTGGTATGTAGGGGAGTCAAGGATTGAATCGAAGTTCGTTCCTTGCAGATATTTTTGTCTTTCTTGTGAGAATTGGGGGCATTCGACAATTAGGTGTTGTATGGTGTTTGGGATGCTGCAGATAGGGCAGATGGGAGGAGTATTCTTAGTTAACAGGTGAAGGTGGCTTAGTTTACAGTGGCCTGTTCTTATTCTTGATATGATGACTTGCTCTCTCCTGCTTAATTTGCTGTTGAGATTAAGGTTGTTGACATGCTCGATTTTCTTGTGAAGGATACTGGCTTTTTGATCTCTCCATATTTTGTCCCATTTTTCAAAAGATATTTTGTTAATATATGTTCTTAAATCGTCAATTGTGTTGGATATGGTCAATACACTGTTTGAGTCTCCAACTGCCCTATCATTGTCGGGCCATATACTGTTGTCATCTATTGTTTCTTCTGTTTGGATCGTTTCTATTGTGATGGATTTCCCTGATTTGGTGATGTTGTAGTATAATTCTTGTATGTTAATAGCCATTTCAGTTTTGAGATTTCTTTTAGATATAGTGTGTATGATACCGGGAGATTTTATGTAAATTATAAATTGGCTGCGGTTTGTTTGGTTAGCCAGTTTGAATGCTAACATTAGTGAGCACATATCTGCAGTGATCTTACAGCAGAAAGAGTGAAGTTGATGTTTAATTTTGGTTTCCTGCGTAGAGATAACTGAATAGGTATCGTTTTCATTTTTTATTCCGTAGGCATATATACGGAGAGGGTTGTAATTTCCACTGGTGGGTTCAGCAGGTTGTAGATTCCGGGCTTTGGTTGTTTGGTTTGGTTCCTCGGCAGAAGTTGAAGCTGATTTGGTTAGTATTTCTGGTATTGTCCACGGAGGAATATTGTGTATTCTTGTCTTTTCTGTTGGTGTGATCTGGAAGCCGATTTCTTGCATAAGTGTTTTAATTTTTGCATATAGGGGAATGTATCTTGACTTTTCTTTGTATTCAGCTTGAATCACTGGATAAACATCGTGAAGTATTATTGGATTGATTGAAGCAGCAGCATTGATGGCATATTTCAACATTAATGTATTTCTGCGATGTGCTAGATTTGGTTCGTTGGATTCAATTAGGATGCTTCCGATGGGGCTTGTACGGTAGCAACCGGTACTGATTCTTAGGCCTTGGTTGTGTATAACTTCTAGTTTCTTGAGGTCGTTCCATCGGGCAGAATCATAAATTACAGATCCATAATCTAATTTAGCTCTTACTGTGGTTTTATACGTTAGTAATAGCAGATTTTTATCTGCGCCCCAGTTGTTGTGTGAAAGGCATTTTAGTATGTTGAGCCTTTTTTTACATTCGTCTGACAAGATCTGTATGTGACTTTTCCAGGACATTTTTGCGTCGAAATGCATTCCCAATATTTTTGTTCTCTCTACGTACTTCAGATTGTGATCGCCGAGCCTAAGTGTAGGCAGATTCTCTTCATTGTGCTTGGCGAATAGTATGCATTCTGTTTTTTGGGCCGAGAATTTGAATCCTGTTCTTTGGGTCCATTCATGGAGTCTGTTTAAGGAAGCTTGCATGATTTGTTGGCTTGAGGAGATAGATTTGCCTTTGCAGAAGACGGTGATGTCATCTGCATATTTTCTTGTAAACACAGGAGCTTCAATATTTGCGTCTACATCGTTAATTGCAAGAAGAAAGAGTGTGACGCTCAATACGGATCCTTGGGGTACTCCGTTTTCTATCTTCATTTCTTCAGAGAGGCAGCCGTTGATTCTCACTTGTATTATCACTTGTATTCTCACTTGTATCAGAAGTCTTTCATAAGACTTTTGATAAATTGAAACACATGTCCTCCGATTCCAATCTGCTGTAATTTTCTTAGAATTCCGTGTATCCATACCATGTCGTAAGCTTTTTCAATGTCTAAGTTGATGGCTAGAACATGTTGGTTGTTTGAGAATGCTTCTTGTATATGCGTGTGTATGCTTATCAGGTGAGCTAAGGTTGAGTGGTTTGATCTGAAGCCAAATTGGTTATTGGATACAATTTTTTGAAAGTCGAGAAACCACCTGAGTCGTGAGTTAATTATTTTTTCAAAAATTTTGCACATGTTGCACGTTAGTGCGATAGGTCTGTAATTTTCACTTTTTGATCTGTCCTTGCCAGGTTTGGGTATTGGAACTACTATTGCAGTTTTCCATACTTTAGGAAATATGTTCTTAGTCCAGATTAAGTTATATATTTTCAGAAGGGTTTCAATTCCCTCTGTGGGTAATTGTTTAATGAGTATATTGGGGATTCCATCGGGGCCTGGCGATGAATTTTTGGTACTGTCAATAGTTGAGGTGAGTTCCTTTAGGGAGATGGGGTTGTTTAAATGATATTGAGAACCGGTGTCTTGATTGCTGTTAAATGTAATCTCTTCTTTTTCTTCTTCTGCTTTATACTGGAGAAAATCAGCAGTATAATTTTGAGAGCTGGAATTTTTTGTAAATGTATCGGCCAATATGTTTGCGATGCAGTAAGGCTCTGTAATAATTTTGTTGTCATTCTGTAGGAATGGAATTGAATTGTACAATTTGCTTCCTTTTATGGCATTAATCTTATTCCAGGAGTCTTTGATGATGTTTGATGCTGAAATAGATGATACAAAAACAGTCCAAGATTTAGCTTTGCTTTCTTTGATGATCCTTCTTGCCTTCGCTCTCATTTTTTTGTACTCAATCTTGTTTTCTAAGGTGTTGTGTTTTTTGTACTTGTTAAAAGCTCTTTTGGATCTTTTTATTGCGTCACCGCATTCGTCGTTCTACCAGGGAACTGATCTTGTCTTATTTGTAGGCTTGGTGTATTTAATGGATTCATATGTAGCTGTTGTTATAACATTTGAGAAGGACTGAATGATACGGTCGATATCGTCGTTCTCTTCAAATATATCTTGCTGATTTAAGAGCTTGCTGATACATTTCTTGTATTGTTCCCAATTTGCTTTGTCGTAATTCCATTTGAGAGATCGTGCAAAGCTGTTAGGAATACTGTGGGGATAGTCCACATACAGGAGTATTGGGAAGTGATCACTGTCGTGTAGCTGTTCGAGAACACCCCAGTTGCATTTTGGGGCAATTGCAGTGGAACATAAGGTAAGGTCTATTGCACTGAGACGTCCGTTGCTCATGTTAAAATGAGTGGGTTGTCCGTTGTTCAAGATAATTAGGTCCTCATTATCAATAATATTTTCCATCTGGCGTCCTCTTGTGTCGGATTTGTTTGATCCCCATATTGTGTTATGGCTGTTGAAGTCGCCAAGTAAGATAAAAGGTTTTGGAAGTTGTTTAATCAAATCTTTAATTTCATTAGCATCGAGAGATTGGCTATTGGGAAGGTAAATATTACATACACTGATTGTCGCTGGGGCTTGGATTTTAATAGCTACAGCTTCAATCTCTGTTTGTATGTCAATTTGTTCTGCAGGCAAGTATTCTTTTGCAAAAATGGCAACACCACCGCTAGCTATATTGGAGTAGTGACGGTTTTTGTTGTAGCATTTGAAACCTTTTAATTTACCTTTGCTGTTTGCCTTGAAGTTAGTTTCCTGAATGCAGATTATTTCGGTCTTGTGATTTTGGCATAGTAATTGTAGCCTTTCATATCTTGTGTAGAAACCATTTGCATTCCATTGTAGAATGTTCATTTCAGCTTTGAGAAGGGTTAGGTTCAGATATTTCTGTTGTGGTGGCTACATTTTGTAGTAGCCACCACAACATTCTCTTCATTATCTTGTTGGTAAGTCTTTTTGGATTCTTGCTGACAAATATTGGCCGAGTCAAATTTGTTGCATAATAGTTGTGTATACTCAGGTCAGCAATGGTGTCCAGTGGTATTCCTTAAAAGTGTCTTCGTTTGTTTGAATTTTATTTAATAATTGCAGGTTGGTGTTTATCATGAGGTTTGTATTAAAAAGAATTCAGTGTCAGATTGTTTCCATGCTAGATTCTGAGTCGGATGTATCTGATTCTGGTATGTGTTTTAACAGCTTTTTCTTTAGTCTGGTAACTCTGCCTTTGATAACTCTGTCATTTAGTACAGAATGGATGTCGTTGAGCATTTTTATGACAGCTGGGATGTCATTGGAATAATCTTTGACAATGGTAAGAGGGTCAGCAGAGCCCAAAGCATTTTCAAGTAGTAGATGGAGTTGATTTTCTGACAGTGGAAAAGAGTTTTTGTTCTTTTCGAACAGAGCTTTAGTTGGACTGAGCATGTCCTCAAGAGTAGTAGCAGGGTTACTGTCTTGTTCCGTTTCATCTTGTTTTGCAGAATTCTTTTTCTGTTTCTTTTTTTTGTCTTTTTCACATTGTTGTCTTCATTGTGGCTGTCATTAGCATTGTTGTTTGTTTCAGAGGGGGAGGAGGATTCATTTAGGAGGCTTCTCTTAAGAAGGGGGGGAAAATTTATAGGGTCACTGGTTGGGGAGGCAGTGGGTGAGTCAACTGTGATAGATTGTACTTCAGTGTGATTTGTGGGGTTTGAAGATATATTTGTACTTGTAGAATCCAGAAGGCAATTCTCTTTGTGGTGATTTTGGGGGCAGTTACTAGCAGTATGGCCTTCCATTTTGCAATTGAAACAGGTGATGTTTTCAGCAGAGAAAAAGATTCTATAAGGAGTACCTTCATATACAATCACTGATGACTGAGGGAGTTTGTGAAGTTCTTCAGGTTGGATAAAAGTTTGCCTTCTGAAGCTCATAATGTGACTGAGATTGGGGTCAGACAGGCCAGCCCTGATGAAAGATATACTGGAGGCAGTTTTAATGTCATGGTTCTTAAAAATATTTGTGATTTCCTCGTTTGGAATGAATGGGTATACATTTGATATTATGATTCTTTTGAGTTTGTTAATTAGGGGTCTCACATTAACAGTTGTATTTTTAACTGATCAGAGTAGGGTATTTGTTTGTTATAAGATCAGCATTGGTCTTGGAATTCAGAAACACACATATTCTATTATTGGAAATTCTTGATATAAAAGTAATAGCACTGGGGGAACAATTTCGGTTAGTTTACTTATATAGTCTTTGACAGTTAGATTTTCACATGCGTCCAGTAGTATAGATTGTTCTTTTGATGGAAAACTCACAGTATTGGCGGCTCCGGCGTACGACTTCGTGGGTTGCTCCTGGAGGTTAGGTGACGGATTCATCTTGAGGTTGGATGGTACAGCTTTATTCATGTAGAGGCGTCGAGCCAGCCGGCAGGCCGGCCAGAAAAACACTGTACACTGCTTTCAACATTGATAGCACTTTAAATAACACTGTAAGGTAATGTTAATACTGAAGTGTTTTGGTTCGGAGATGTGGTATATCGATAAGCTGATAGAGCGCAGCAGTAGTTGTTGCCTCGACCGCTGTCGAACTACGAATGCAAGTATGATTATGACAGTGTAATTTGATGTATGATAATTATCTATCAAATCCACTTTTCGATATGTTCTCTTTGATGTTATTGACAGTTATATTGACCATGAGACAATGAAATTACCTTGTGTTAAATGTGATGTTGGCTACCTTGAAATAGAGAACTCTGCAAATGAGACTAATTAATTGGTTCATTGTTTACTATTTAACACATCAAGTTTTAAGTGCATCTTAACACAAGTAATTTAATTTGTAAACTTATACAATTAATGTAATTTCCAAGCATAAAATAATTCAATTTCTATATTTTTAACTGACTTATATTTTTGTAGATTAATACCTTGCGATACTACGTGATTATGTTGTACATACCTAGTCTTCTCCAAACCGAAAAAACTGGAAAGAGAAGGAAAAAAAACAGTTATTGCAATCGCATGTTGCAAATAATCATTTCACATTTTCTATTAGTACGTCAATTATTATTTTATGTGCACTTCTATAACAAAAATAAATGTATTCACACCCAAACACAGACACTTGCGCATCTGACAACTGCGTTATATAATAAAAATATGTTCATTTAATTGGAAAATATTTTTCCTATCTGTTTTAATGGAAATTTGTTTCTGTTCTACGTAAATGAATCATTTAAAGGCGCGAAAATTCATGAAAGGCACGCGTATTCGTGAATCAACGATCACAAAAAATATTCTCCCTTCCTATCCACCCACCCGTCTCCTCGTCCACCTGCAAATCTGTCTTCGAGTCGCCCGTTTGTCTTCCAACAACACTTTTCGTCCTCCTGACTTTCTCGCCTTTCCGCCATTCCGCTCGCCTGCGTTTCTGCCCGCCTCTCACCTATGTTCCCATCCGTTTGCTTGACTGCCCGTCTGCCCGTTCGTTTTCTCAGAATTGCCCACTCACCTCCCCGCCCACATGCCTGCCAGCATACATGCCCGCCCGCCCGCCCGCACCCGCCCGCGCCCGCCTGCCAGCGCCCGCCCCACCCGCCCCCACCTGTTCAGCCCCGCACGCACGTCCCCGTCCGCACTCCTCCCCGCGCATATGTTCCCGCCCGTCTCCGCCTGACCTCGCCCGCCCCGCTCGCCAGCGCAAGCCCGCAAGTGCCCGTTCGCCCCCGCCCCGCCCGCTCCCACCTGCCACCACCCGCCCCCACCCTCCACCGCTCGCCCCCACCCGCCCGCCCTCGCCTGTCCTCTCCCGTTGCGCCCGCCAGCGCCAGCTCGCAAGCGCCCGTTCGCCTCCGCCCCGCTCGCCCCCGCCCGCCCGCCCCCACCCAGCCTTCCCGCCCCCGCCCCGCCTTCCCGCCCCCGCCCCGCCTGCTCTCGCCCGCCAGCACAAACCCGCAAGCGCCCGTTCGCCCCCGCCCCGCTCGCCCCCTTCGCCCCCGCCAGCCCTCGCCACTCTTTTTTGGACCTCCCACAACCGCCCCTGCCCACCTCCCCGCTCACACGTCCGTGCCCGTCCGCGCCTTCTCGCCTGCTTCTCGCCAGCCTTACTCGCGCATGCGCGGCACAGGTTTTTGTCCTCGCACGGCGTCGTCCGCCCAACTCTCTCACGCAGTCACGTGGGAGAGCTGAGGACTTGTAGTATGTTATTTAAAATGATGAGTAGAAAACGTCGAGAAAATTTCCACTTTACTAGAAGTTTTTACTTCCACTTAAAATAGAGCGCACATCGGAAATAGCGTTCGACGCACGCAAACCTTTTGTGAGATAATTTCTAATAGATTCGTCCCACAAACCTTTCAAATATACTGGAATGGCAAGATCGTGAAGAAAACAGTTTTAATGAATATTATTTTCAATACCTGAGCGAATCTGATATATCTTCAGTAGCCAAATTTTACATTTGGGGGGAAAAGAAAATAAATGTCTAACCTGGCAAGCTTCTTTCACCAATGTTATTAGGCCGAAAAAATGCACTATTATTAATTCTCAAATACATTGAGCATGCATCAAGACCAATATTGAAACGAACTAAAATTATTTTTTATCAACAGTTCACCAACATCTCAGAGAAAATTACAACATTGGCATATTTGCATGAATAATATAGTTTCCTATACGCAGGAAAGTGAAAAACATTTGTGTTTTTGGTGGAAATGAATAAAAAACAAGAACATATTTCAAATTCACAATACTTTTTATAAGATTCTAACCTCAAGATCAAGGGCAAACTTAATATGAATCTAAATGATATCTTAATTTGTAACATGATTTGAATGAATAAAAGAGCTGTGTTTGCCAGTTTTGATGGCAGGGATCGTCTTAGAAGAGATATCGTGTCTAAACGAAGGGTAATGGAATTGAATTGCTCAGTCTTCCGTGTTTTATGAGTATTACGTTCATGTTCTCGAAAACTCTGAGAACCTTCATGTTTTTAAGCATCATTTGCCTGATTCGAGATGCTTACTTTCAAGATTGGAATGTAACTGGCTTCGGCGAAAATATCCTCTTGGGAACCACTACATATTACGGATATGGGACAGTTTTACCGTTTTGTTTTACTTACCTTGATAAATACGAGCGTATGTCGCTTCTCCGAGGGTGAAATTTTCACAAATGATTTCAATTATTTTCAGTATACGGGTCCGATAGTAGGCGTATCGGGAAAATCAGGAACGACTATGTTAAGTTTAATTGTAAAATTCAATAACAGTCATTCATGAAAATCTTAGTACTGTGTTAGCCACTACTGGATAAAATCTTATTAAATTTAAGAAGGTTTAAGTTGATATGTAAAGTACAAAGTCCGTTAAGACCAAATATAAACCCAGAACGTCTTGAGTGTACGCCTAAACACGAGACTCGCGGGTTCGACGGTATTACGGTTACCGTATCGGGCTGTTATACCCAAGTTAGCAAGTTGGAACCCCATGAAAGCCGATGATTTTTAAGGGAGAAAAACTCCTTCGTACGCCTTCCTTCGGAGGAGAAGTAAAGCCGACTGGCCCATGTTCTAGATTTTCTGCATGTAAAAGATCCTCAAGCCTAAAAGAAACCTCTGGACTAAATTCAAAATCGCCTGTTTCGCCGCCCGAGTAATATCTTCTCTCTCCGCTAGATGGTGAAAGGAGCGCAGCGAAATTTGCGTCGTAAGTGGGAAGAGCGAGCCTGATGGTCCGAGTTTCGCCACGTAAAATAATGTATGAACTAACTAACTTAGGGCAAGTAAAACTCGCTTAGAATATTTTACAAAACCTGGCTTATAATGAAACGTCAGTCACGCGGTTCAAGTCCGCGTCTGAAGAGTCGAACACAAGACGAAACTGACCCTGGAAATTCGGCCTCCTGGCCAATGCTCAGTAGGTCAACGACCAGATGGATGTAGAAGAAGGGTATTACTTTCAATTTGCTCCCATCTTTTCTCATTCGAGAAAAAGGGTACAGCGGCGTGGTGCCGTATCCACCTACCGCACAAGTGTGCGTGCAGAATGACCCTAGCGCATGAGGCGCAAAGGATGAGCAGTTAGGGTAGCAAAAGCGTTTCGTCCTAGTTCAGGACTCATCAGACAGCCTTTCAGCCAGTGACGCTGTATATTACAATGTTTTCTTTTAAGCAACAAAATACTGATACAATCTCCACGTCCACACTTATCTTCAAAGATTTCCCACAGGCCATTTCCCCAGGTGCAGTTTGTGACGTCCGGCCGTCGCCAGCGATCCTGAATGCATGGCGCCGCGGTGACACGTGCGTGCCAGCGCCGCCGACGCCGCCTTACGACCGCGGCGCGCGTGGCACGTGTTTTCGATAGTGGCGCGCGAATCGATATGCAGGGGAACGTCGTTCCAATGGGCGGAGGAAGACTGGCATGTCATGTGGAGACGCAAACTGCGTTGGGGGCGGGAACAGAGGGACCGTCTTTTGTTATGAGGAAATCGAGTATGCAAGGAAAGCGTACGAAAAGAATGGCGGGGTTAGGGCGTATGAAGAAGTAAAAGAGATCGAAAATAGTAGAAAATAAGTCCGATACGACATAGAGGAAAGCGTTTGGCGGTTGGATTACGTACTGAAATATACCACTCACATCACACAGAACAATATAAGAAAAAATGTATCTGTACCATGCAATGTCATTATCAGTAATAAAATATCAAATTAACGATATTGATACTTTTCATTATATAAAACTTTCAATAATTTTGTAATTTTGTACTTTTGTAATTGTCTGTTTTGAACCAATGTGAAATCTCTCTTCAAGAAACAAGTTTCCACAGAGCAGAATATCTTGAAAGTTGTGAGCATTGTGAAGATCACTACTGGGAATTATGACATTTAAAAAATGAAGTTCATGAAAAGAAGGGATGAGATTGATGACAACCTGCTTTCTTATAAACATAATGGGTGAGAAAAATTGTGCAACACTACTGAAAATTTGCAACACACAGGTATATAAAGAATTCCCTTGAGTGATAAGATACTTGTATTTGGCTGTCCAAGAGACGCCTCGAGCTTGTAGTTTCTATGAGTTCGGTCTTCGTACTACAACTCTGTGCTTAGATGGCAAAATGACATAAGTCACATTCCCAGACAAGTCCGCTTTTCAATCAAAGAGACTAAATAATTGGTGAGACATTTGAATTGAGGTACCACTGAATAGTAAATAAATTATAAGCATGCTGAAAGATTTAGACATAAGTCGCTAAATAGCATAAGTCATTCTAGTTTGTTAACGTTTAGAAGGAGGGCAAAATGTGCATTTCTCTTATATTTTGTAGAAAAAATCCAACATTGGTGGCAAATTCTAATAAGACGAAAGTCACAGAGCAATTCTTCTTGGTATGTCGAACCTTGAATTTGCTGGACATGGAAAGTTTTTAAAAAGTGACTTATAACATATCGCCATCTGGACACAGAACTTCTCTTCACCACGAAATGCGTGAAGTCCATGCTTTTCGGATTTGCCCCATCCACAAGGAAGATCAAAACAATGTCAACCATGCTTAGAAGCATTGTCTCCAGGACTGTGAAATACCTACTGCTCCGGCCGTGGATGATTGTCTTTACCGCGAGTGATGGTCTTTACATTATATTAATTACACATACATTAACTATCTCTGACTGGCAGTGAAAAGAGAAAGGTACAGTCCAAGACCCCAGTTAAGGGCTGAAAAGTCGAATTTAAAGAAAATGTGAGCGTTACAGCTTTACTATTCTCATGTACTCGGTGGGTGGGGCAAAATGCTATCCGAAAAGCTATTCCCAGACAAAAGAGATTAGAAAATTAACGAGTAAGAGTAGTTCAAACTAGTGATATAAATCTGTAGCATCACTAGTTTATCTGTCCTAAAATGAAAAATACATAGAATATAGAAAACAATCACCAGACTCTTTATTTTCTATTTTGGGTCACCACTTCAGAATCTGCTTCATAATCCATCCGCAAAAATCCATGGAGCGCGATTTGAATGTTTACCCCCTGCAGAGGAAAACTGCGTTGGTTATCACTATTGTCAAACGCAGGATTGATAGCGCCTCCCATGACTAGCGCAAAGGGAAGTTCGGTAGGGGAGCGGCTTGCGAAGGGGAAAGTGGAAAACACGTGTCACTTATAAATTCACAATTTGTCGACGGAGAGCTGAGTCTAGGGATCTTGCGGCCAGGGGGGACTAGAAATACCTCTTGGGGTAAAGATATATTGTCTGTATATGAACGTGCCAAGATTACTGGAATATAGTCGCTGGATTTTGAGCCTTTTGTAGGATTTTGGTCTGAATCATACAGCCCTGCGGAGCCCGAAACAAGAGGGGTGAAAACTAGAATTCCGGGTTCCTTTTTCTTCGGAACTTTATTTGTACATGACGTATTTTACCACCAAATGAATGGAACATTCACGGAGAATGAAATTGTAAGTTTAATTAAACAAGTAATAAAGACAATTGACTATATGTTAAACCATTTACACGGTGCCCAGATGAGTTTGAGAGCCTCTTCCCAAATGTTGTTTGTGTCTTATCGTGCATGCCTTAATAGGCACCCCTTGCACTTGTATCTTATCCGAAACCCCTGGGTGGGCCCGAAACCTAGGCGCTAGCCCCTAACCCGTATCCCCATCGGGCGGATAAGTACACCCTCGGGATAATATCCAGATTATGCCGGAACGCAGTTAGACCTCACGGCAACCTCCAGTACAATGCTTGAGTCTAGGGCCGCCCTGCCAGTTCAGAGCTATTAGCTTTCCAGGCTAGTACCGGAGTCAAAACAATGCGCCACTCCACATGCACCGGGAACAAGTCCCTCCTCTGTGCCTAGAGTATCGGGCCACTGCCACGACGAAGCCAAGAGCCCAAATGGGGGCCAGTCCGAACTTTGGCTCGGGCGGCTCGGGGCCCCCATTCCGTCTCCCCACTGCCTACACTATTAGGCTAGCGACGTGGGTATCGCCGGAACCTTATCCAACCTGATGGTAAGATTGAGAGTTCCGCAGGACTTCTAATGTGGATTCCAGAACATTCCGAAGAATCTCCTTCACCCGATCCTCCCCAAAGGTCGACGCGCTAGGGACCCAACTGGGGGATTGCCCGACCACCAGGAGCATAGCATCGCCTACTCACTGCCTCCACCTTTAAGCTAATGACGTGAGAGCCGCCATGAAGTAGGGGTCCAGATGGCCGTCTACAATTCTCCACCAGAGATCTTGCCCACATACGCAGACAAGATCCCCCCCTCCGGGACCCCAAATGTATTACAATTTCGTAAATTGTCAGGGTACAACAGGGGGAATCAAGGATTGAAGACATTTAAGAGGAAAATATTACGAAAGGTTGGGACCACCCTTTCAAATTTTGAATCCCTACCCCCCCCTCATCTATACTCACGCCTATAGTGAATCATTGAGAGATGATACAGTATACATTACTTAGAATTTAGCTTAAAATTCCCTTGAAGGAGGCTGTATCAAGGTGTCAGAGCAAAGACTCAATAGGGAGTTATGGGCCAGGCGTAAGGAGGCATCCATAGACTCGGCTGGTCATGTGGTTAACGACGTTTAACGGTCGTACGGAACAACGTTCAGATGGTCTTTAGAAATTTTGCGATGTTGCTTTATGCGTTATAAGAAAATAATCATTTCAAACGTTGAGCAAAGAAGTTGCGTAGTATATCAAAGAGACTAAATAATTGGTGAGACATTTGAATTGGGGTACCACTCAATAGTAAAATTAATTATAAACATGCTGAAGATTTAGATTTTCTTGCTCCTCCGAAATGAGCATCCATTATATGATTTTGAATCGGCTTCTCCTGAAAAATGTAGGGAATAAAGGGGTTCGTTATGAGGCGTACGACATAGCCTAACATTAAGATAAAATTTAATCTTCTTTTTTTTTACAAATTTCTAAACTGTCACAATTTCATCAATTTTCAGGTAATTTTTGACATAGTTATGGACGATGGTAAGAATGGATTGTAACTGTCTCACCTACGAGAATCAGTTTACCAGATTTGGAAAAACGCAGCACTTCCTGTTTATGAGTGGCAATTGTGTATGACAGTTGCGACTCTTACAGGCGTGCACTATTTATTTATTCATTTATTTATTAGTGATTCCGGTCAATTGCCAAGTTCATTAGCCCCGTAAGTGTAGCGCAGGTTTTCCTCGGGCGATGGCGTTAATCTTCCCCGCTGAATGGTGAGATCCGCCGCCGACCTATATGTCGGCTAGCGGGGTTTCCCCCAATTAGATGTCTGCCAACTGCGGGGCACCGCACTAGCCGCGACAAGCTGTAAGCTCCCGACATTTGTGGTTGTGTAGTGCTTGTTAGTGTAAGTAAGGGGTGAGGTTAGGGCACGGAAGGAAGGAAAGATCGCGCGCGGTTCGGGGCTCGTTTGTCGGGTACTGCTCCGGCATTTGTCTGCTATTGATCGGAGAAACCACGGAAAACTACCAATCAGAGCAGCTGGCCGCTAGCAACTCTCCTCCATGCAGCGTACTCAATCCGCCCTACCTACGTATCTAGTCAGTGTAGAAAATCCTTCTCACCGTGAAACTCGAACCCAAGACCTTGCTAATCCATTGCAGTGTCATCAAGTTGATGCACTGAATCCCCTCTCCCGATGCTTGCACTATTTATGAAGCCACTATGTATATTTAGTTGTGCAAGACGTTGTGACTTCAAGGTCCGTCACGTAACTATAGTGCATATAGGCAACACGTGGCGCTCAAACACCTCAATGTGTCCGAACAGGCAGAGTCCGCCGGTGCACCCAGTCGCGGAGGCCAGACGCCCTGCCTCTAAGATGTCGGTTCCTTGGCAGCGCTCGCGGTTTGTCATCTGTCGCGGCGGAACGCCTCCCGTCGCTCGCGAGATCGACTTTCAGAGGCCGTTTCCTTTTATCGCGCCACGTGGGGCGCTCCCTCCGGGAAAAACCTACCGCCGCTGGCTCCACAGGAAATGGAGACGGTATTTTCTGCCTTGACGCGACGTGTAACTCTTGTGACTGAGTCGAGTTTTTCCGTACAAGCTACGAGAGAATGAGCCGAGTATTGATGCAGGTTGCGTCCACTTTTGATTTCATTAGAGCTGCGATTTCCTAACTTTGCCCCTCAAGGCCCATCTTCGCGATGGAATATGTCACGGTATTTCGCATGTTTCTCAATTGCGCCGCTAGATTTCGCATGATCGCGACTGTATCAAGCGATACAGGGGCTTGAGGGGAGTTAGAAAAATCGCACTATAAGTGAAATGTGTGTTATATCCCGGAAGATAGCGATGTTCCTGCCCGTTGGATCTGCCCGTTGGACTCACCTACGCCGACCCACTCCGACCCATTAACGAGGCTAGTCGTGGGCTTACGTGTCGCTTCGTGGGCTGCAATTGGAGGAAAATGTTATCCCAAATTACAAATTGTAAATCAATTTTCGACTACATGCGTTTTTACATTTGTTTTTTTATATCACTTATGAGTCACGATCGAGACTTTCATTAGTCTACATTTTAATCACAACCGGCGAAAACTATCGGCTTTGAAAGTGCCAACCATGAGTGCAATTAGTCGCATATGCACAAAAATATTATTTTTACTGCTACTTTATTTTTTGAAGATTTTTTTAAAAAGAAAACATTAGATGCATTTACAATTTTGATAAATGCATCTTAATTTCGTCTTACCACACAAGAAACTAGGCCAACAAGAAGAATTATTATAATTACATTGTACTGCATGTCTATGGATAATCTCTGTACCCATTTTCTCTAAACTGAGTTTTTTTCTCCTACAACAGAAGAATGTCAGAATCTCTTCACAACTGAAAAAAAATTGAATACACCGACAAAACAACACAACCTTCTTGTCATTATTCCAGAGTATGATTGTTTCCAAAATAGTGACAAGTGAACTAAAACGCTTCCGTGAAATCTAGAACAGGCCTTAAATATCAAATTATACAAATTAATCTCAGTACTTCCGCTGTTGGCGTGGATGGCCGAGGTGGTTAGAGTGTGTGCAGACTCCGCGCCTCGGTCTGAAGGGTTGCGGGTTCGAGTCCCGCCGTGGGCATGGTTGTTTGTCCCCTGTCGTCTTTCATGTACTTGTGCTGTCGAGGAAGGCCTTGTGAGTTTGCTGACCACAGACTAAGGAGCCCGCTTTGTACAGTGTAAATATTAATATGTGTCCCCACGAGGGATACAGTGAGTAATCAACGCGGATTGTTGAAATCGACATTTCCTGAAGCTCGAAAAAGACCCAGGAAAAAAACCATAGTACTTCCGCTCTTAGTTCTGAATTTCTCAACATGTTACTGTCAACTTTTGTCTTACTCACTAATACATGCATTAAATATGCTGCTTCTTCAAGTTTCAAAGGAAGCTAACTGTTGAAATGTCTTGCAATCACAAATTGCATTTACTGTGTTGAACGTTCTCATGGGAATCCTGGGAATAAGTTACAAGAGACATCTTGCGACTGGAATAATTACTATCAGGATAGTGCTATGGATTCCGCAGCAACCGCAGCAATATTCCTTGTTCTCCGAGGAAGGGGGCAATATTCCTAGTTCTCAGCTGAGGCTTTCAGGACAGGCCCATAATAACAGCTTTCTCTTACACTTCACAAGTCAGCAGAATGCGTCATGGTTGCGTTGGTCATCACGTAATCTGACTTTGAACGACACTAGAGAGCATACTTGGCAAAGATCTTGGAACATCACTTCTGCATCACAATAGATACAAGAAAAGAGAATGACGGTGTGCTTTTTCCCGGACCACCATGCGTAAGAGAATCGTAAGAAAAACAAGCAAACAAATAGCGTGAATGATAGCGAGAGACGGTTTAATTTTTTTCATTCTAATCTTGTTTACTATAATTTGCCATACTCCTGACGAGCCACCACTTCCAACATTTATGGTAGTGTAGTGCATATACGTGTGTGTGTGTGTGTGTGTGTGTGTGTGTGTAAAGGGAAACGTCGGGCAGGGATGTGGAAGGATCTTGATATTTATTCTGATACCTATACCAATTGCTTTTCCTGTCTACCCTGAAATAGATGAGAAGCATTAAAAAAGGTTCGTCGTGATGAATGAATGTGGAGCGATGGTAGAATGAGAAGGAAGGGGCATTGAAGAACCTAAAAAAGAACGTGACTCAATTCTACCACGGCAACAACAAATTCGTCTGCGATCCACTGGTATATGAAATCCGCCTAATCGGTTGATGGCGAGCGTCTGATTACTACACCACAGGTCGCCCTAACCGATGGAATTGTGTAACCAATGTGAAATATTCAATTGTTAGTTTACTAAAAGCATTTAGAATCCTTCAGAATTTAATATTTCCGGTGTACTCCATAAATTAGAGTAAGTTCATTACATCTCAGTACTTTCAGCAGTTATTTTATCAGGATCTCATGGCCCCTCTAATAACACTGGACAGCAGTCACGTTTAAATCAGAAAACAAAGTTTTTCCCCTCCTCGTATCTGAAACAAGAAAGACGGGAGTCATTCATTAAAATGTCACGACACTCTCCCCTAATTTCCAAACTCTAAACATCTTTATTAGCATCAGAACTCATTTACACGTCGGAAAATTATAGCGAAGGACGTGACCCGATAAACCCGCGGGAATAACTTCCCCATCGTCGGCCTCCCCTCGCCCCGGCCCCTTGCGTCAGCACGAAGAAGTCACAGCCCCCTGCTAACCTCTGTCGCCTGCACCACGCCCGCCCCTCCAACGCCCCAAGGGCAACGATAGTCAACTTCGCGCGCGTTTTCTGGTGCTTTGCCGTACGTACACTTTTTCTTTCATCCTGTATATTTGAATTATGAATAAAAGATAATAAACGTTGCCAAAGCTTTGTTGGGAGCACTTTGTAAGGAGAAATGTTCGCTTCAGTGTTAGTGAAACTACAGTGCGGCAGGAAAGTCTCTCCGCACCAAACCGAATGAGGGACTTCTATTAATAGTTGCATTTATGTTGGTAGCAACCATATCATCGCGAGACAAGTGAAGGACACATCAATTTCACACCAAATGATCATATTTTATAGATTGATCTAAGTTTACGTTTCTTTTGCTTATAAGCTGCAGCTCAGGCTACCAACATAATTTCTGTTGCTACTACTCTTAATAAGAAGGTGTCATTGTAGAGAGACATTCCTGTGGCATTGTATGCCCATCGCAAACACTCTTTGAAATTTGATTTATTAGTACTCTGACGGCAAATGTACTAAATCCCTAATACCTTCGTCTCACATGTAACAAAATTAGTGCCTAAGTAAACAGTGCACGAAACGGTTATCTATTTATAATTTCTTAGTAATTTATGTTCTAAGGTAGAAGAGTAAATATATCTCAGAAGAGCGGCTTCAATTATGCCTATCTCGGTAAGTGACTTTCAAGTATTCTCCGATTCCCTATTGAATATTTACACGTCTGACAACCCAGAACTTACTTTCAAAAACTCTTAAGCTACTAGTAGGCTTATTGTACTGTCTCACATACCCAATTAATTAATATTCTTCATGCTTACGAATAATAAGAGAGCGACTTTCATAAAATGCTTAAACTGAGCTGACAATAATGGTAATAAAAATAAAGTAAGTCCCAAGTTAACTTTCTCCCGCTTCTTCGCCACTTAATTATTTGCAGTCATTCGTGATTCTGTTATTTCCCAGTCGCCAAACCACACCTGTGACAAATAAGTGAGATTGCTTCTTTAAATGCCTTATTCATGATATTCGCGTCTAGTATGAACTGCCAAAACAAATTTATCAAAAAATAAAAATAACTACTATACACAACAAATTATAAAACGATCTTGGATGACATATTAAATAATGAATGGCAAAGATGTGAGAGTATATGGGAATGAGAGATACAGTAGAAAATTTCTGCAACTATAAAAACTGTATTTTCTGTTTACAAAAATATATAATGAAATCATTTTTAATGCAAGACGAAGTTGGTGGGCAAGACGAAGTTGACAATACTATTTTCTGTGGGAAAGAGACTAATTTATTTCTAATTATTAGATTATCTTTCAATTTTACAAGTCAAAGGTGGAGTAAAATAATGAGTTACATACATACATAACCCTAATGTTCAATTATTTATGATACATGTCATTTTAAACATATTTACGTCATCGCTGCTTCAATGTCTTCAAAATGGAAACTGGATGTGAGTCAGTTTACATCAAACAATACTTCCAATATATTCCTCAGAATTTATATGCACATTCACAGATGTAAGTTCGATTTTGTAAAATATCTATAAATTATCTAGTTTTTGTATTGAATTTCTACAAGTAACTATCTGAAGTTTGTATGCCGATTTTCATTCGGAAATCATTATTTTCTAATGCAATTAAGTGAGTGGATTCCATTTTATATTTTATTTATTAATTTGTCTATCATATATAATGGGTTTGAGAGGAAACGGCTAAGGCTACCGTCAGTGTGGATACGTATTCGGCCAAATTCGCCTTCGGCCGAACACGGTCGTTTACAATCGAATATATCAAACCCTCACTAGAGCGCAGGCACGGTCACATTGCATCCGACAAGTTCTGGCGAAGACGGCCGAACTTCGAAGTCGGCAAACCGATATCGAATAAATTTGATTTATTCGGCTGATCTGAACTGTAGGAAATGGATGTTGAAGAGCTGGTTTCACTTGTACACGAACGAGATGCGCTGTGGAACACAGAGGATTCCAGATATCACCACAGGGACAAAAGCAGGAAATTATGGAATGAAATCGCAGAAGAAATGGATGAAACTAGTGCAAAACGTGTTGTAAATACGGGACATAACCTCACATGCCTTATGGTTATAAACAGTAGTTCCTTTGCAGTAACGGCTTTTCTAAAATTCGACCTTTTTTCAATGTCATCTCTAATTGCTCTAAGTATGTAAAAAAAAGTACTAGGCAACATTCTTGTATATTCGAAAAATTTCCCTGGTTGTTTCAGTAATTGGTGAAGAAATAAGGTATGAAATTCACCAGCATTTTCGTAAGTGAACACTATTGGGTGAACTCTATTTTCGCGATCGGCGAAAATAGTGTTCACCCAATATTTTTTTGATTTTCAAGAGGAAGAAATTTAAGAGCAGCGGTCTCAGCAAGCAGTTGTAATATTCTCGCTTCCATTAGATGACACATACACTCAATAATTCAGATAGAAGTCTCTTGCAGTCGGATGCAGTTTGCTCACTTAGGTCGACAGAATCTGTCGCGCGCGAACTTTTCTTCGGCCAAAATCGGATCCACTCTGACCGTAACCTAATTGGTCGTTCTAGTTCCGAAGCCAGAATTCTGATTATAGTCATTGTCGAGACTCTCTATAAAACGATTGTGTTAAGATGTAATGTGAGCAATGAGCACAAATATGGAGATGATGGAATCATAGTCAGGAGAAACGAGAAAACCTCTAGGAAATCTACTAAAATGTTCTTTGATCACCACCAATAGAGGAGAAGCTGAGTGAAAAAAGACATCAAAATGAAGGATTTTTCAACTAGCAGCATCTGAACTTTTACATTCATGCTCAAGACAGAAACAAGATGGTGTTGATGATAATTGAGGATGTAAAGTTGTGAATTCAGAGGAAAAAAACGACTGCAGGAGAGGATAAGTGAAATAAAAATAAATTAACCATCTCAAATAACATGCAAAATTAGATGGTAATAAAACTATTTTTAATTGTTTCAAGCACCTTTTAATGATAAGCATGAGCACGTTCTATCTGTATGTAGAAGTTCAATATCAAACTTGTAAGATAACCTTGTTAAGAATGAAACAGTATTTTGATTCATGACGTCAGAAATGGATACGATTATTTAGCACGTGTCAATAATGATGCGATAAGTGAAAACAAACGAGAAGAAATTCCTGTAATAGGTTAGACAAAATGAATAACAACTCTTAGAGGTCGACATCGATGTAACGGGCCGCTCTTGAAGCCTTTAACCGTGCAACATAGTCGGGGCAGTTATAGACGAGGATGAAGATAACCTTGTTAACAATGACACAGTATTTTGATCCATGACTTCAAAAACTGAAACGTTGTTTCGATACACGCTATTAAAGGACGTGATTAGACAAAAAATGTGAAAGCCGTGAAAAAGAAAAACTGCGACTAAGTAACATAAAATTTAAGTATTCGAGGACAGAGAGATATCACTATATGATCCCGGAATATACACATTAACATTGATGAAACATCTCGACGGTGACGATAATTATATTTATCTCCAAGTAATATCATCCAGTTATTTTTCAGGAATAGGTGGAAGTGAGTGAAGATAATCAAATGGTAAGGAATGACTGTATTTTAAGTCATAACACTATACATTGAAATGATGATTCGGCACGTGACACAGCCAGTTGTAATAAATTTAAAGAAGCTCAATCACTACAACTAAACGATAAAAATAAGAAGGGAAATGACTGGTGAGACGGCATTTCATTGTGATTGCTGATTGTCAATATTTTTGAACCATCGCGTTCATAAAGATTGAATTCGGTGTGTTAATGTAAGAGGGCATTCAATTGTTTAGCAATTCATAAAATTAAGAGGTAAAGTTATTGTTATTAATCAAATCAGTTGTCTTGTGAACAATTGCAATAACAGAAACGTTTCTTATCACATCTACACAAAACAGGCTAATGAGGCCTTTGATATAAAAAAAAAGTGCTACAACAGTTTAGTGATGTTGAACAGCATAATAGAAGAAAGTACGAGTTTAATTGAAGGGTTGGAGGTGTCACAAAGAGAGGGAGAGATTGAGAAGAGGAAAAAAACTGAGATGTGACTCTCTTATGAGAAACTAGTAAGGAAGAGAAATACCATATACCAATAACAATGTCGTTGAAAACATTTTAAAAATATAAATATATAAGAGACGGAAAAGCAGAGACCACATTGGAGACGGCACTGTGCGGCGTAGAGAGAGGAAGGGAGAGAGAGAGAGAGAGAGAGAGAGAGCGGGAAAGAATTACAGAGTGGATGGCGCAGGGATTGAGGGGGCGGAGCGGCAATTGACATAGGACAAAGCGGGTAAGAGGGAACGCAAGAACGGAGCGATGATCGGGAACAGAGAGCGGATGTAACAAGGGTAATGAGAGAGTGAGAAGGGAGAGCCGTTGAGATCGTGCGGTGACGGCGCGGGGTAGGAATGGAGGCGAGTAGTACCGCAGAAGCTGTAGGGAGCGCGGGGGCGGCGCCTGGTAGCAACACAGCGTAGGGGTGGGCGGGGCGGAGGCGGCCGGGGGCGGAGGGGTGGCGGGGGGAGGGGTGGCAGAAGGGCAATAAACCGCGTCCGGCGTCCGCTTCCTGCGCGCGAGAGCAGATTTTAATAAACATTAAAGACGCCCTCAGCCGCATCGCACGGGGGAGCCTTGCCGCCGCCGCCACCAGGCCGTAACAGATGCTCCCAACGAGCGCCGGAGACGGCGCGGCGGCGGCGGTGGAGGCGGCGGAGGCAGCGGTGGAGGCGGCGGCGGAGGCGGCGGCGGAGGCGGCGGCGGAGGAGACGGCGGAGGCGGCGGAGGCAGCGGCGAAGGAGGCGGTGGAGGCGGCGGCGGTGGAGGCGGCGGCGGCGGAGGAGGAGGAGGCGGCGGCGGTGGCGGTGGCGGCGGTGGCGGCGGACATCAAGACGGCGGAGACGGACTGAGCTGCTGAGTGGCTGGGACAAAGGAAGGGGAGAGTCGACGAGCTGAAGTCTTAAGAGGAGATGGGGAAGATGGAGGAGCATGGAAAGTTATTGTGCTGAAAGGGGAGATGTGGTCAGAAGAGTAGAATTGGGAAATGGAAAGTAAAGACAACAGAAACAAAGAAGGAAGAAGGCATAGAGAAACGAAGCAAGTAACAGGAAACGGGAGTGGGGTGGGAATACTTTAAAGATAATGTAATAAAATATACAGTTAAATTATGATGAAAATGAAGAAAATAATGAAACTGTATAACACGAAAATAGAAATAATATGGCACGTGACGTTTAGATGTTGTTAGTCGATGATCAACATTAAAATGAAGGAGAAAAACAAACTAGTTTTATAAAGAAAATATGACAATTCCACTCACTTTTTACATGCATTTACTTCCATATTATTTATGCCGACTTTGTCAACATATGGCAAGTTTAAAGCATGCATTTAAACATATCGCAGGCATAACAAACATATGGCAAGCATTTAAATAGTACATCATGTTGTTAAAATAATTAGTTTACAAAGAAAGCTTTAGCGTGCTACATTAGAAAACATCTCAAGAAAACTTCTTCTACGCCATGTGTTACTACATTTGCTGCATTTGACTTCCCATCGTCTGGAGACAGGTCTGATGAAGGCGATTTCAATTCCCCAGGCTGTTGCCGGTCGGCTGGGGTTGAACGTGACGCGAAGGGGGTCCAGAAAACGTGTTGGCCACTAAAGCACAGCGAAATCTTTGGAGCGTGAGAGGGCGGGCCCATAAACTGGAAGGGCGATGGGCAGCGGCGGGAGGCGCAACGCCTGCCCAGATCCCAACGAATGTGCGAGGGCGTCGGGGGCGAAGGGCGTTGAAGGCAATGAAAGCTCCAGCGGCAGCTCCACGCCCTACGGCTGATGCACGAGCACGATGAACTATCAGCACCAACACTTGGGGCAAAATTCAAGAGATGGATTTCAAAACATTCCTTTAATTATGTGCATATCACTGATTACACAGGTTCAGAGAAAAATACTGGTTTAGTGGTGAAATGTCGTTGGCATTTAAAATTAAACGATCACAGGTGTTGTCATTGTCAACAATGTTGGCAATGACAACACCTGTGATCATTTAATTCAGAGAAAAAGTTGTCACACGAAAACACTTGACACATGTTTTTCTTTGTCGACGCGCTGAACCTGAATCTGAAGCCAGAATTGCGCCATCACCCTCCAATTTATTTTAATCGTAAAAACGTGGAGGATGGTGGCGCAATTCTGGCTTCAGATTCAGGTTCAGTGCGTTGACATACACACAGAGCTGTGTCAAGTCTTACGGTCTGACAACATCCCCCAAAAACAAAAATACAATTTCACAGTGATTTTTCACGATTAAAAATGCTGGAGGGTTGTGGCGCAATTCTGGCTTCAGATTCGGATTCAGTGCGTTGACATATATACAGAGCTGTGTCAAGTCTTACGGTCTGACAACATTCCCGAAAACAAAAGTACAATTTCACAGTGATTTTTCACGATTGAAAATTCTGGAGGGTTGTGGCGCAATTCTTGCTTCAGATTCAGATTCAGCGCGTCAACATACATAGAGAAGCATGTGTCAAGTCTTTGGGTCGGACAACTTTTTTTCTGTGTTATTACTCACAAATGCAGCACCAAATCCTTTTTAAAATTTTAATTATGGGGATATCATTGATTATGACTCATAAATGCATCTAATCAGATCGAAACAAGTTTTCAGAAGTATTTAGTGAACAAATTTTTGAGACGATATAAAACCATTTGTTTCAAAATCGAGCTTAGCCATATCCTGAAAATATACACAAATATCTTCTCTTGAAAACAAAGTATTATATGACATGGCGGATTTTGGCGTCCATCTCTTCAGTTGTTTCCAACGCTGCGTTTATATTAGTTATTTTATTACACGAGACGTTCCTCGCATAACTTCCCGAAATTAGATAGAAAGCAATCACTTTTCTAATCACTTTTAATGTTCAGGAAATGCAAGATCGACATTGCCTATTTGGTACAAGAAGGTATGTTATGGGTTTTTCGTCTGTGGATGCAAGTCTGCGCATAATTGAATGATGTGTTCTAAGAAACATTTCCGATAATCCTAATGAAGATATAATATGTTGTGTATCATTTTCTAAAATGTGCGCTTCTATTTTCCGGCATTCATAACATTCTCGTAAGTTAAAAGGAATATAACCATATTTCTTCTAGTTAGCGGCTTGAAATAGGATGCCACATGACACGAGAGTGCTTCGGTGTAATTCAAGAATTCTTGAATATTATATCTGCTCTGATTTTTAAGATCTATTATTGAGAGTTTGTTCTTGTCATTTAAATCGTGGAACAGATATGTTTAATATGTTTCACAGAAATTTGAGAGTTCGTTACGTGGTAAATTGTTTAGAGTCAATTTCTTTCACTTGTTTCAAAGCCATTGGAAAGTTAATACACTTCACATGACCTGTTTTAACAGGCCCATCAGCTGCCATTACGAGTTTGAATACAGTATTAAGCTGAATGCATGTTAAATTGTCTGTTCTACATATTACCCACAGATTAGAATTAAGCACAATAAACATTCTATGGGATATATTTGTATGAAATTACCTATTCGTAAAACGAGCCTTACCAAATTTCACGTTGCAGAATTCAAGCTTCCCGAGAGCACAACATTTATTTTGAAGTAATTAACTGAAATAAATTCTAAACAATTTCCTGGGTTTATTGCGCGTGTACTTCACTTTCCTACTATATATCCTTAATTGAATAATTTTATATCTAATTACCACATTCTGACAGGGGAATGATTGCATCTAAATGTACAAATAAAACTTCTTTAATAACATTCAGAAATAGCCACACATAGTTATCCTCTAAGGTACATATGTAAACTATAGAGCGATTTTTGTAACTTTGCCCCTCAAGGCCCGTCGTCATGATGGAATATGTCACGGTATTTCGCGTCTTTCTAAGTCGTGCCGCTAGATGTGACTTAACCGCGACCATATCAAGTAGTGTTTGCAATCATGCGACATCTAGCAGCACGAGCGAGAAAAACGCGAAATGCCGTGTGATATTCAATCGTGGTCATAGGGGATTGAGGGGCAAAGTTATAAAAATAGCACTATACATTTATATCACTGTTCGGCAAGAACGTACAAGTATATCACGTGTTTCTTTGTCTTCGCTAATAGCAACGAAATATTTCAGCAGTTCTTAAAAGTATTTAAAAATTTATTCGATATTTGCTCGCAAATTTCGACGAACTAGACCACCGTGGAGACGGTAGGTAGGGGAGAGAGGCGTTAGTACAGAAGACGAGTGCACTGTAGAAGCGGAAGTGACTGTGGCAGCGACGTCCACTGCGGCGGCGGCGGCGGCGGTGGTGGCAGCCGTGATAGTAAACACAAAGCGCAAAACATGGCCCCCGCCGCCATTAAGGCCCGGGGATTCCCCTCCCAGGAAGTGCGTCCGCGTTTCCGGGAACAGTTCCCTTTCTCCCTTCGAAGGTTCCGCCCTTCCCTTGCCGACCCTTCTCTTCCTTCCTTCCTGCTCGACCGTATTGGGTGGGGGGGGGGGAGCGGAGAGAAAATAATGTGGGCAGATGGAAGAGGAGTTTTTAATGTCCAAAGTTGTGGTTTACTCATTGTATCTAAACTTTGCAGCAAACCACGATATAGTTGTCAAGATTTTCGGTGAGCTTGCTAAAAGGGATGGGTGATGTTGTTTATGGGTTTGAGATAGTAAACCTCCGTAAGCCAAACTTCGTCAAATGTTATGTTTTAATAAAAGAAACAGATAGGCAAACAGATAAAATGGATTAATTTCAATCACACAGGGTTTGGCCAATGTCTTGCCTTTCAATTGTTACCTAGTTTTCGATAAATGCGCTGGGGGAAAGTCTACAAGATAAGTGTTAAAGACCGTACAAACTAAATGAATTTGCCTGCAAATTACAATGTCATTTACATTTCATTCTTTATCTATACATGATTGAAAAACGTAATTTATGAATATTTCAGATACCTGTCGCTTAAGAATAGAAATCTCATAAGATCTCATTTAGTAGATCTCTGCGTGAAGACAATAACGCGAGATATTGGTAATCATTAACGATGTTTTAATATTCTAGGACGCACAGTTTTCGAGTAATGCACCATCGATTTGAAGGGCAGCGTGAGGCAGGATTTTGTCTGCCTAACTTAACCACGAATTTTTAACAATGAGTAATGTAAAACAATGTAATTAATAATATTTTTAAAGTAAAAGTCCAATTCGTCTCTGTAAAATTGTATTTCCTTTGGAACTTTATTTGTTAAGATTAATTTGATTGATTAATTAAGATTAATTTGATTGATTAATTAAGATTAATTTGATTGATTAATTAATATTAATTTGATTGACTATTTCGTGTTGCCGGTCGCGTCAATTGCTGTGGTCATTAGTACCACCAGTGTGGTGCATGCTTTTATCGCAGGTGGTGATTTTGAACCGTGGCTCTATTGTTAGGGAACAGTTCCAGTATTCGTCTGGAGTTGATCGAAACAAAAATACGGAAAACTACCGATCAGAGCAGTCGCCCGCTAGAATTTCCCTCCAGACAGCAGCAAAATTCGACCTGTCCATAGAAGAATTCACGTAAGAACAAGCAAAAGTGACAGTTCGCTAAACAAGTGAACATCACATGTAATTCAGAGAAGTCTCCCTCCGCCGCGACAGCTGTTCAGAAACACGTGCACCAGTACGCACCTTACATTCAAGACTCGGTTTTAAAATAAACAATACTGATCACGCAAAAACTAAATTCCATATATTGTGTAAAAAAAATAATTTTTTACAGAAGAGCACATAGCACTGCACTTCCTAACTTCAATTATTTCTCGTGGCGCACTATATTTTCGTTGGACGAGGACATCACAAAAGGAAGCGTCGAAACCATTTACAAGTTAGCCAACTGCAAACGAACGAATCGAGGTAAGGAGAGTTCAATGGGCATCAAGGACACAACGACCACAGAATCTTCGGTTATGTTGCAAGCACTAGCTGTCAAAATTGCTTGTTCTTACATGAATCTCTCTCTACCTAACGAGTATCGAAAATCCTTCCACCATCGGGACTCGAACCCTAGGACCTTCCGGTCTGAGCCACTGCTATGACACGAGTTGAGGACCTGAACCACCGCTCCCGTGTTAAGACTGATTTGATATGAGAGCCGTAAAACCTACTTATTCTACAGAAACAAAATAAACAACTGGGACAAAAATAAACAATTTTATAATACATTGAACGAAAAGATTTCAAGGATAAAGAATTTTGAAAAACTCTAGTTTTTAATCTGACATCTGTTGCAAAAGGTTTTAAAAAATGTAAAACATTCCTGGAAAAAATGAAAGAAGCGAAACATATAACAAGGATCCAAGAATCACGCAAACACTTTGAAAAAAATTCTTCACACTCAAATTGAAGAGGTGTTGTTCTAATGTCGATTTGGAAAGATTTCACAAAAAAATAAATCCAAAGTCTTAGGGAAATATCTCAAATGTTTGCTTCATTTGATTTTTTCTTACGTACGGCCGCCAACGTAGGGATTGGTAACTCAATTGGATTGCTGAGATAGGGGTAATATTTTCATAGAATAACTCAACGTTGAACTCTAATGTTCATATTGCTGCACTTAGTCAATAAATTAAAATTAATCCTGTTTAATATTGCTTTCCTTAATATTTCATGATACTAATAATTATCTAAAGAAATATCTGTTCCACAAACATCATCGCAGTAAAAAAATATTATTTACACTTTGTTCTTCAACATAATCATTCTGGAAATGAGCAAGTGAAAAAGCGTATATAGAGTTCGACAAAGAAAGTAATTAACTGTTCTGCAAAAGCAATGTTTTAATTCGGATATATTTCGTTTCGTGACGTGTCGTTGTAATCCTTATTGCTAGTGGCGCTAATTCGTTTTGCTAGTGGCATCGTATATTCTTCTGTTTGTTAAAGGTAATAAATAGCTGTTATGAAGAAAATATGGCAAAACCTGACAAATTTTCCAATAAGAATAATATATAATATGTGTTGTATCCAGGAAAACACAGAAGTTTCGTAAACCAAGTTTTTATTCAACAAATGCAGCAAGGGTAACTTTACAATCCGGTAACCAAAGAATAATACCAAATAACATAGCCAGGTTACCGTTTACCAATAGATGTCCCAAGTCCAAAGCCGTTTCACCAATTAACAAGAAGAGAGTCCAGAAAACACAATTGCCGGGTCTAATAATATCGCCTTGTCCACAACTATATCACTTTTACACCCCGAACTTCACTACAGCACTGTCTGTCTGCTCGGCGGCGGGGCCCGCTTTTATTCTCCCTCGCGGCATAGCCTCGCATCCATTCCGGGGTTTCGCTAGCTGGCCGCCTCTTCTCCTTTCGCCCGGACTCGCTACGGTCCGTTGCTCCCCGTGCTGTCGCCGAGTGCTGGCGGTGCGGCGCGCGATTCAATTCGCCGCGCACCACCATAACAATATGATTAAATTGTAATCGGATAATAAGACTGCTTGTAAACGAGTCAACCTGCAAAGCAAGGATTAGCTGATGTTTCATATCAAGCATTTTTTTTCTTGTTGGCAACGGGGTTGTCGTTCCAGACACGCCAACGTATTTTTTGTTGTTGCGAAGTAACTTTTCATTCTACTTCTAGTTTCTCACTTGGTCGGCGAGCTGCATCAACGTATTACTGACGACGTCAAACTAATTCCCACACTATTCTTTCTTCATGAGAGATTCACAGGTACTTTAGAACCACGATTAAGTAGGCAAAACAAAAAACTACAAAAATAAAGAAAACATTTAAAAATAAAAAAAATCAATCCGGATGTCAGCACGTGTTTCCAACTGAAGAGGAAATCGCGCTCTTCACACCGGCCGGGCAAAACACGCACGTGGACTGCTACCCTCGCCCTCGCCCTCGCCCTCGCCCTCGCCCACGCCCTCGCCCAGCCCTGGCTCGAGCCTTATCGCTGCTGTCCACCTGCGCACGTCCACGTATCCGCCCCCGGCCCCCCCCCCCCGGCGCCGAAGGGCGGCGACCGCCGAGGCGTCACTCAACTGACGTCATTAGCGCCCGTTGTACTCCGCCGCCCACCGCTGCCACTGCTCACATCCTACGCACCCCGCCCCCTTCCTGCCGCCTCTGGGTTTTTAGGCCCCACAGGGCGGGGTATTGTAGTGACGGGCCTATGGGTCAACAAGTTATTCGAGCGGAAATGTAGGAGAAATACACATGAATTCCATAGCCATAATAAATTAAATCTAAATTGATTGTGACTTCATAATATTGTACAATTAATCAGTGAGAAAACAATTAAATAATGATAAGTATTATTACTACTATGCAATAATGATAATTCAATAATACTAACATAATAACAATATACGTATTTGCCATTTGGGGTCGGATGAATCCAACTTTTGCCAGCTAGTAGTGTATCCCAGGCCTGAGGGTATCTAGCTTATTTGACCTGCCTGAGCCATCTTTAGTCACATAGCTATAGAAACTGAGATGATTTGAATTAGAAAGCTACAGCATTTTTACCTCGGCCAGGAACTGAACCCGTGATCTCCTCACAGAAAGCTAGCACGCAAGTCTTGGAGGCATTTCGTCGGAGATTGTTAGGGATAGCGGAATACGTGAGATAGAACGGCTAATTTCTGGTAAACTCTCAGATATTAAAAGGGAAGATGGCAGCAACGGCCGAAAAACGTTCGCTAATGGCACAAATTCTCACGAGTCCAGTATGGCGAAGCGGAAGTAAGGTTCACGCACTCAGAAGGGACGCAAGAGGGGGATTCGTTTGTTCAGGGTCGGGGGATTGTTGCAACATAGATTGAAAGATGCGAATGGTAATAGAGTCTGTGTACTTTGCGGTGATAGGGAAGATTGGATCCGCATCCTTTTAAATTGCTGTGCGATCGAAAATGGAAGAGGAAAATGGATGGGAATGGGAAACTACTGCTTCCAACATAGAAAGGTAACGCTCGCCCAGACCATATTAGGTGATAAAAGATATCACTTCGTGAAACAATTAGAAACATTTCTAGGCAAGGTTCGGAAATTTTTGGGAAACGAAAATTAGGGAGTGGGAAAACAGGACAAGTTAATATGAGCGGAGCCTAGACTGGAGAGGGAATAAATAAGTTGATAAGCAAACGATGAATAATTTAATTAGTAATTTAAGTTAAGTTAGTTAACTGTTAAGTAAATTAAGTCATAAGTTACATTCAACTGGTTAGTAATAAGTAAATCAATTTAAGAAAAAAATCGAAACTGTCAAATAATTAAATAAGCTAATTATGGGGCAAAGGGAAGTGGGTATCCGAAAAGTAAGTGTAGAGGAGATGGATAGGATGATCTTCTGCGGCGCTGTTTAATTTCAGGTGCGGAGGAGGCCAAAGACTGGAATGAGAACGCGTGACGCTCACGCCAGGAAATAAATAAATGGTTTAGAAAAAGTCTGGTAGATTAGAATGTACTCGAATTCTGACGGCAAGTTTTTCCGGCTTCAGGGGATTTTTCCTCACCCGTACCTTATGGTGTCTCTTTTGCATTTTTGATGCGATGCAGATACCATTTGGGGTGAATACCAGAATTCTAAAGTTAGAACGTGATAGGATGTAGGTATTGTAATGGCTTAAAGGCCTTCGGCCTGGCCATATTGTATCAAGTTATGTATTTTATATATGGAATAATTATCTATTAAATAAATAAAAAAGCTAGAACGCTGACCATGGGCCACCTGAGGAGCTACAGTAACAATATCAGCAATAACCCCACCAAGAGTGCACATGCCTTCGTAGTTGGTAGAGGAGTTGAATACCTCTGTGATTCTGATAACTATATCGGCGGTAGCGTAGCTTATGGTAAGTCCTCCCTTGTCAAACTGGTCGATGATGTGGTGTCACACATAGACGTCATCCAGAGGAGAACTTCAGCGACATCGAAGAATATCCACGGAGAAAAGGTGGAAAATGCTCATCAAAGCTTCTATATGCAGCGTTTCACCCACAGCGGATTATTGCAAAAAGCGCTTCTCCGTTTTTGGCGACTGCATCTGTGGTTGGAAGTAAATAAAGAGAGGAGAGTCGAGGACCCTTAAAACTACTATCAGCCCATGAAGGTTGCAATAGAGAAACTGGGATAGCACACCGGCCAATGGTTAACGCTTAGGAAGTACCAGAGGTCATGTGAATACAAGTAGATAGAATAATGGATAGAGCGCAAGCCGAGCTGAATAATGAGGACAGACAATCCAGAAAACTGATGACTGCCCATCGTGCTCTCCACTCGAATAGCGATGTCGACAGACACTATCTTTCCCGAAAATCAGGACACCTTGAAAACCAGTGGATAAGCGAACCTGGTCAAACAGAGAAGCAAATACTGAAAAAATATATCTATGATTTAAGAGATGGAGCTCGTCGAAAAGCAAAGAAAGGGTAACCTGGATACAATAAGTGTTTTCCCTACCAAAATAGGACACGTTACGAACTCTGACCAAAGTGGCATGATAAAAAGCTCTACAGGCAATATTTCTGAAGTGGAGATGGTTGACACTCTGCCTTTCATGGCAATTTTCAGATGAAATAAAAGCTTAAATTAACAACACAATATGTAATTCAGATCACATATACGCTAGACACCTTTTGAGGATTAGCTATTTTATCCAAGATTCAAATTATAAGGTTTATTCTTATTGGCAAGAGAATTATTGAACATATATGCAAGTAAGCAATTACGTGCAAAACCTTCGCTTACATATATAGCAAGTTTTCGGTTTAAATTTTTGCAACACATTTTTGAGACATACTTTTTACTGACTATCTAAAAAAACCGTTATTTGTCATTTTAATGAGAGCTGTATCTCAATGCATGCATATTGTTTTCTTTAAATAATATAAAAAGAAACCAACGAATTTTCATGTAACTCACTCGTATTTTGTAGCGTGTTGGAATCCTCACAGAGGAGGTCAGATTAAAGCACTTAACCAAGTGCAGAAACGGGCGAGTAAAACACGTGGGCGAATGTGAATTGAGAATCATTCTTTTTACATATGACGGCAGAATGATTATGTATCTCATTCAAAGTGTACGCAAAGGAACCGGCTTGGAAAGCTATTAGTGAAAGACTTGAAATGTCATGTCACGAGTACTTAAGTAGGAGGCGACCACTCGCACAAAATAAAATGCAAGAAATAAGGTACGGATACAGGAAAATTCAGCGTTGCAAATATGACCATTGTTGGCTAAAACAATTAACCCAGAGTGGTACCAAGGAGCACTCATCCCAGGAGGACGCAAGTTATGCGTTGGAGAGTTTTCAAGAGCACAAGTGTGAAAGGCAGTGATATGCATGTTTCAGGGTAAAGAGAGGCCTCCAAAACTGAGGGAAAAGTGAGGTGCATATACTTACTGTTAATATATAAATTATTAGGTGGGTAAGGGAAGTGAAATAAAGTAAAGTTATGAGTATGTGAACATGGAGCACATTTTACTTATTTTCTTGTACTATTTGTCCATTTGTGTTTTTGTGTTATTTCATTTTGTTTACTTGTATCATACATTTGTGTTTTTATAAAATATTTATGCGTATTATTTCTTTTAATTTTTATCTTTGTTCTTAAATTTTTGCTCAACTGCCACTGTGCGTTCGCTCACTTGTAGGAATAACTTCTTATTCTTCTTCTTATCTATCTATCCGATCTTCATAAAAGTTGACACTTCTATGTTTTTTCACACAGAAGGTTTACGTACTGTCAATTCTGTTGGATGTCCAGTACATGGCGCTGCAGAACAAAATTGCTCTTCATTTTAATTCAATTTCCATTCAAACTGCGCTTCACTTGGGCTTCATTGTTGCTGAGCATTGCCGTGTACATTAGATCTTCCGACGGCACGCAGACGGACGGACAGAGCACGAGCGTGTCACCGACGACGTATTGCTGTGATTCCTACCTTTTATTAAATGGTTAGTCTTTTAATAACTTATAATTTGCACCTTTTTATAATTAATACCTACAAGACGACTATGAATTCTTTAAATAAAACGCCTATATCCACTAACAGATCGACGCGATCTCGCGCCAACGCCGCTGCCGTGGAGAAGGCATTCTCTCTTCAAATGTTTCAATTACTACTTGACATGACCGTGAGGAAGAAGAAGAGTTAAAAGAAGAAATATCGTCGTCGGCTACGGCTTCAGAACTCTTTGAGATGTTTAGCAACGCTATGAAGCCCAATAAGAACAATGTTTTATTGCATTGTGATGTGGAAGCCGCCTGGCCCTGGCTCAACCCTCAGCTGGCGTGGTGAAAATTCTAGGACATGAGTGGAGTTGTGGGGTCGAAAATGATACCACATATACCTATGAAACTAAACACTTTATTAGTTGTGTATGTTTTGAAATTATATGAATAACAGATATTATGGATAATAATGAAGAACTGGGCCAGACATTCTAGGAAAATATTTAATAAAAATTCAAAAAATAATTAAAAGAAAAATTACTGCCATGAATAATATATTGAGATATCTAATAATGGAATTAACAATACTCAATGATAACACTTAATAATACTGATCAATTTCATACATCACATTCAAATACATCAAATACATCAAATTCAAAAAATAATTAAAAGAAAAATTACTGCCGTGAATAATATATTGAGATATCTAATAATGGAATTAACAATACTCAATGATAACACTTAATAATACTGATCAATTTCATACATCACATAAGAATAATTATATATTTGTTAACAATTTGATCATCTGGTTATTATAATTAATTTAATTTAAAAGTTTCAAGTCACTATATTCTTTGCAAAACGCATCGACATGCCTGGCAAACCTGTTTATGGCAAAAAAATGACTCCCATTTCGTGACGTAGTCTGTGAGTCAACGACGACAAAAGTGAAAGGTATACAGACGGGATTAAAGAAGAAAAGGTTTTCAAAGAAAGGCCAGGGGTGTACAGTTGACTGATATCGAAAATGAACCCACAATTCCACTTAAGGGTTAAAGCTCAACTTGAAGGCGACGCAGATATTCGCGTGTGGGATCGAGTGTAATGCGGCTTCTGTCTCTTGCGTCCAACGTTCTGCGACATAGACGAGCAGAACCGGGAGTTTATTAAGGAGAGAATACGTTTACTGATGATCGCCATCAGACACGGGTGGTGAAAGGCGGCGGCGAACGGCGGTGGCAGCGAACGGCGAACGCGAGGGAACGACTTTGGGAGCGCCCTCAATGTGCCTGCGTCTTCGTCTTTCCCTCGAGGTGCCGATGGAACGCGGCCCTTTTGATCATCGCCCCAGACAGACACACGTTGCTGGTGAACATTAAAGAAGCCGATGAAGGAGACGTATTGGTGAAGTCTCGGCGAAAGCGGACTATCCTATTCTCTCCACACAAAAAGGCTGCGCCGGCAACATTGGGCCGCCCCCCACTATCTACGTACAACAAGAAAAGAATCTGCGTTGACTACGGCAGCGCCGGCACATTGGCCGCGCCCGTTTAACAGACAATATTCCGAATCTGCGAGACTTTGTGCGTGCGTGCGTGCGTGCATGCCGCTGCTTTGGCAATGATCTGCTGAACTCTTTCATTGCGTCGACTTGCGAGATTGGTTACATCGTGCGTGCGGCCGCGTCGGCCCTGCTAGGCTGACCCCTTGTTATCGCACCGACTTGCGCGTCGAAGCCACGCTCGCGCGCTCGAAGTCTGCAGTTCTCAACTGTTCTTTTATATAGAGCAAATAAGATTGTTAAATAACTTGAGTAGAGTGAGCGAACAGTTAATTCCTTAAGATATTTTTTAAAACGCAGTGATAAATGTATGTAGTGCTGCACTAATACATATGTGAATAATCGTCGTCCCGTCGGGATCTCTCTGTGCCGTATGCGCGGAAACGGAGAGAGACAGGCAGACAGACAGAGACAAGATACAGAGTCGCAGAGAGAGATAGAGAGACACTGAGACAGACAGGAAGATACAGAGGGAGACAGAGAGGTAGACCGAGAGAGACGGAGGCAGAGTGACAGAGAGAGACAGAAGACAGAGGCACAGAGAGGCAAACATCGACGGACAAAGAGACAGAAATATGTAGAGAGAGGCAAAGACAGACAAACCCAGAGAGAAACAAACAGAAAGAGACCTAGAGACACGGACAGAAAGAGACAAAGAGAAACAGACAGACAGAAAGAGACACATAGAGAGACACAAATAGAGATGAAGAGAGGCAGATAGAGAGAAACAGATACAGAGAGAGACACGTAGACCTTTTCTTTTTCACGATGGAAAACCCGGGAAACGCAGGGTATTTTGCTAATTATTATTATTATTATTATTATTATTATTATTATTATTATTATTGTTATTATTATTATTATTATTATTAGGAATGACACATGTTTTGCTTTACTTTACAATGGATGAAAATAATAAATGTTCACAAAATGTCTTGTAGTAATTGATTTATTCAGTCTTATGAAGCTTGATAGGTTGCTGTATTACCGCAATAAGTTGAATGCTTTTACGTTAATTGTTTCGTTCTCTTCGGTATCTGCTTCTTTCATTACCTGTCTGCTTCTACTCTATCAATTAAATATATGATATCCTCAATCCTAGACACAAGACAAGTAATGTCGTATTGAGTATAGAATACAGAGTTAAAATAATCCAATTGTGCTTTGATTAATGGAAGGGTAGTGACTGGTCGGAAAGCTTTTGTGAAAGAATTGGGTATTAATTGACTAATAGTTTGGTAATAGATAGCTGGTAAAATCCTATTCTGGTTTAATAGCTTCATATTTGAAGTCTTCTCCTCCACTTACAATGAACAATGGAAAATTACAGCATTCTCTTGAACCCTAATTCGTGGATTTCAATTCCAAGTTAAACAAGTCTCCGTTTCATTTCAGCAACATAAAACATTGCACAACATGGGATTCAACTCAAAATCAAGATGAGAAAACAGAAATCAGATCAGACCAGGCCAAAAATCAATTGAGTGTGCTGAATACTTGTTGAAGTAAAAGAAGGTGTGAAAATATTACTCCAGTTCTAAAAGTGTTAGGAATTGTACAGTAATAATTATACACAGTTTAGATGAAAAAAATATACCTCCGTCTGATACTACACCTCCTTCAAACATTTCGCTGAGAAGATTGCTCTAGATTTGTGGAGAATGTAGCAAATCGAACAAATATTTCACGAATATAAATCACATTTTGTGTATGCCATTCCAACGGAGACATCTACCCATTGAGATATGTCTCCATTTCATTAAGATAACACAAACAGTACGCACAACATTAACTATCATTCACAACCGGGAACCATCAGAGAAGGGTGCGTGTGGAAGCCTGCTGGTGTCAGAAGACGTTAATATTGTCCACTACAACATGCGTTGCCTCACGGCGAGCTCTTGGTCAGCGTGCTCGCATTCCAGTAGGCGGCCCCGGGTTCGATTCTCGGTCGAGGCAAGCCTATAGTGTGGGCTTTCTTTGCAATGTCCCGGTACACGTTGCTGTGTGACGATGAGAAAATTCACTTCACAGGTTGAGAAGACCGTAGTACGGCATAAGAATGTTTACGTGCTAACCACAAGTAACCCCCATAACCCATGGCCGCGAGGCAGGGACTTCGGCGGTAGGCCTGAACCCGTTCACGGGATGTCGCGCCAAGTACATACCTACTACATACTATAAGCGTTACACATTACACAAAACAAACAACATTGTAATAAAACAAACAATATTATAATACAATACATATATATTGTATTATAATATTGTTTGTTTTGTATATATATATATATATATATATATATATATATATATATATATAAAAATATAATGCAAATACAATACAATAACAATTAGAGGATTCACGATCACAACGATATTACTAAAAAATCATCAAAAAGCACTTCAGTTTGATAGAATCAGTAACGATTGAGTTATTCTCCAAAATTTGGAAGAGTAAAGAAATCTGGCATATCCTTTAATCCAATTTCTGCGTTCCCATATCCTACAGACGCCCAGTCATTTAGACGACATTACAATTACGAAGAGACTCAATTTCATTCCAGCAGCGCAAACGGAACACGCGACATGGCCTGCAACTCACCACCGCGAACAGAAAACACGAGCGCAGCGCGCCCGAAAGGCCGGGGGCGTGGGGGCGGGGCGAGGAGGGTGTGAATGTTGTTCCGGTGCCTCTCGGCGCGGCGTTTGTGCAGCGCCTCCCCCGCGGGGCGGAGGGGGGGCGGCAGGGCGCGGGTGGCGAGCTCGATACTGTCACTTCCGGCTCCCGGGGACGCGGGACGCCATCGATAACCGTTACGTAACGGGGCCCGCGCACAGGACGTCGCGTCGCGTCGCGTCGGCGAGGACGACGCTGGGGACCAGACCGTGCCCTCGGCCCACAGGCTCTACAGCAGGGGTGTCAAGGTCTGCTGCTGGTGGCAGTGGCACGCCTCGCGGCACCGTGACATGACACGAGCTTCTCTGCGCCACTAGCGTCGGGAAAGGGAACTAGTAGTAACCCCGCCGTTTTACAATAGGGATGGCGTTGTCTCTTGCGGAGGGGTTACGAACTGCGGAGAGAGGCGATTTCGTCGTGGCACTTGTGCCACGGACTCTCGATCGTGGCATCGACCTTGACAACACTGTTCTACAGCTCAACCACGCCCCCCCCCCCCGGCGCTTGACACTCAAGATACGCCACGAAGTATAACACGTGATGAAACAACAACGCAAACTTTCTACTATTATTTGTGATGGTTTCGTAATATCTTAATACTTCTGGATTCCGCAAGTGTTTCCAACAAGTACAAATTGTTGCCACGGCTGGAATTCAAAATAACACGTGTAGGCTTCTTTATTACACTATCACACTCCCAAACCAACGGTTGATTAACAAACTCATTTTTTTCTTATCTAACAAACTTATACAGGAAGTGTATTGACAGACCTGAGGATGGTTCAACCTAAAATCGTATGTAAACGCCGTTGAAGGAGAGTGAGTGAGCAAGAATAGAGGTAATTTTAAGGAATGATCAGAGCAAATCAATTTGTTATAAGATCTCTGCGTAGTAAAAGAAATTTAAGTAATGTAATTTCAGCAAACGGATGGGTGCAGTATTTTTCACGAACGCTCGCAATAGCGGACATTGAAACAGGGACAGATATTTTCACCGATTGGAGTGTGCTCGAATTAGATGAACCTATAACATGAAGTGAAATGAATAGATATATTTTATCCATAAATTGTAAGAAAGCAGGCATTTCGGCGATATTTATTTCAGAATTGAGAAAAATAGGTCCAGAGAGTATTCTGAATTTGATTAATAGCTTTGTTAATTCCGGATTGTATCCAGAAACAGGAGTAAATCTATCCTCCAACCGGTTTTTAAGAATAAAGGTAATACGAATTGCCCACAAAATTATCGTGACATTAGTCTTTTACCAGAGCTAAGCAAATTGTTCTGTAAAATACTCAAAGGGCGAGTGAGTGAATGGACGGAAAAATACAGAAAAATCTCAAAATTTTAGGCAGACTTTCGGAGAGGCTTTGCGACCAGCTTTATGGCGAAAACTAAATGAACAAAGTATCTCACATAAAGTTTTAAATGGGTTGCAAAGCATGTACATAGAAGTAAAGGCTGTAGCAGGAGAAGAGGAGTAAAAAACTCTCAAGATTAATTCAATTTTGGTTAGAGAGAATGTTTATTGTTATTTTGAAAGTTATTTTCTCCAAATCTCAGAGCGACACTGATTATTTTGTAAAATATCAGAGGAAATACGAATTTTCGGTTTTAATTTTTTCATATCGTTACTCAAAGATTAAGTTCTGAAAAAGATTGTCAGGGATAGTTGACACCTATATATGTCTTGGAGGGCGTTTTGAAAAAATCGCTGGAAATTCAATTATTTAAAAATTCTTAAATTATTATTCGGTATTTTTTCTATTTTTAATTCTTGGGTGATAACTAAAAAAATTCGTACAAATTGGTACTCAGGAGTTCTTTACTATTGATTTTTGGAGATTTTTCATATTGGTGCGCTACATTGAAACTAGTGGTGCTACAGAATGGCACAGACTTTCCCGTATTAGTTTTCTATTTTCCTGGGTCTTCGCTAGCTAATTCGGAATTGCCACATACTCTTTCTTGCCAGCTACCATCTATCATCGCCAAAAGTACTTTTTTTTGTCATTTTCTTAATTTTTCGATTTCCTATTGGTAGAACAGAAACATTAATTTTAGAATATTAAAGAACACAAAAACCTAGCCGTAAATGGCAATTTTCTTTTAAAAATTATGTGCCGTTTAAGAGAAAATGGCGTTTTAGCACTACAAAAAATGCGAAATTTGAAGCTCATTTTCACAGAAAATTTTTGTGAAAGTTTTCAAAATACTTTATTTGAAGTTATTTGAAGCACTTACACTCACAAATATAATCTTCTTTACAAATTGCGGATAATATGCGTATTAAAGATGTGAGAGATCTTTCAAAAAATTTACATTTATATAATTTTTGAAAAAAACAAAAAAAACTCAAAATAAACTTCACGCTATACTAATGAGTGTAATTAGCACTATCCGTTACAAAAGTTTCAAGAAAAAAATTGCAGCCATATACGAGAAAATGACGTTTGAGCATTTCTGAAAATGCCGAAATTTGAGCTACTTTTCACAGAAAACGGTAGTGTTTTCGAGAAACTTTACTTGACATTATTTAAAGCATATATACTCGTAAATATAATAATGTAAAAAAATCGCCGATAATGTAAATATTAACGATGTGAGAGACAAGTAAAAAAATTTACATTTTTGTAATTTTTGAAAAAACCAACCGATAGACCAAAATGGCTTTTATGTCATTGATAGAGTACATTTACCACTATCCCTACCGAAAGTTTAAAGAAAAAATTTGGAGCCGTTTTTGAGAAAATTTTGTTTTTGTAATTTTTTAAAATTGCACATATTGCACGCAATATTGCACGAAAACTACCAAAATTGTGAAAAACATTTACATGACCTTTATTACAGAACTCAATATGCAGAACAAATTTTATTTGAAGAAAAAAATCTCTATCTTCAATTTTGTAGTTGGAGAAAGACGCCGAAAAAAATTCAAACTTTCACAATTTTCGAAAATTCAGAGGTGTACGTGAAAATCGGACCTATGTCATGTTAAAAAGTGTATTTTCCTCTATTCATACAAGAAATTTAAAGAAAAAATTTGGAGCCGTTTTTGAGAAAATTTTGAAAATCTCCGGGGGGCTTCATATAAAGTACCCCCAAATTTTAAAGAATCTTTTTCAAAATCACAAAGCTTTGACTAAAATCAGATCGACTGGGGAATATCAATTTTGAAGAAAATCGACCGAACGTTTTAGGCGCTAGCGTTGACCACAGACGGACGGAATGCCGTCAATCGATTTTTAAGTATAAAGAAGCAACAAATCATGGATTTTGACCACACCACGAGATAGAAGTTTTTTTTTCTTAATTTAGCAACTGGTTTTATCCACTTTTTCGTTTTCACGGCCCGGCAATTAATTTTTTTTCCGCCGAAAATTGGCAATTTTTTCGCGCGGCATTACATAACTTTCCCTATACTACGTATATCACTCCGTGTATACGTACGTATACGGGAAAGTAAAAATGAATAACACCTTTTTTTCGTAATTTATACGCACCCATCACAGACCCACAAAGCGTGGATTCTATGCTAGAAGAAGTAATTTACTACACATAGGAGGACTAATTATCCACTTTTTCTACCTGAGGTTTTTACTATACCTTTTCTGCCAAAAAATCGTCGTCCCCTGCAGCATGACAGAACATCATTTATATTACGTACGTGGTATGCGTGAAAGTATTAAAGTACAATTATAACAATGTTGATTGTCTATACTTTCATTTTAACTGTAGAAAACACGATATCGACTCCATAAGTTATGTCAGAGTTTTCGAATGTTTTTGTTTTAACGGAGCGAAGTTCATTTATTAAAACTTAATTGTTACAGATGTGATTTTAGCTTTTAGTTAATCAAAATAATTCATTGGATGTTAAAATTTTAAAACACGATTTCAGCGTGAAAGTACTGACCAATTGATTAAAATAACGAAACATTTCCGTGCACGGTGGTCTCACTTGCGATGTTATTGCTGAGTGAGGTACGATGTCACATTCACAAAAACTGTATTATTAAATATGATGTGTTTGAGTGGATAGACTCAGCTTCAAGAGTTTGCTTGTCACAAAATAAATTGGCATTCATACTGATTTCAACCGCTAAGAAATGCGTTTTTTGAATTTTTATATATTGACAAGGGCGTGGATCGATTTATGTGAAATAATATATTTGGACAAATATTTTTACAAATACTTTTTCCTTCGTAATTTTATATGTAATAAAGGAATTGTTATATCATTTTGAGGTCCTCAACAACCAAAATTCTTAGAACGTTTTTATGGAAAGAGTCTCTACTACGTCCATTCATCACTTTCGGGAATACGTCACCTCGTCTATCGCTTTGTGTCTTTTGTAATAGACAGAAAGGAGTCTTTGTACGAGTAGCATGATATCCATCACATTAACAAAAGACATTTGTCGATTCTTCTCCTTGATTTTAATCTCATGTAAAAAGAAAAATAACACAGACTGGTTGAGCATCATACATAGAAATATGATTCTCAGTATATAGTGGGTAGGCAAGGTATGCCTAAACTTTTCCTCTTCTTATTGTTATTACTCAACAACTACTGTTAAAAAACAAAACAGTGCAAGACATCGCTCAAAGATCTACAGTTTAGGGATTAATGGCAATAACGAAGAAAAATTCGTATTTAACCCGTTACTGGTGATGTAGTGGCTGTTTGTACCCCAGACTTTGAAAAATACCGAACCTACGCAAAGCGGATGCGCGAAGGAACCAATACTTCTGGGTACCTCTCAGGAAGTTGGTGGTTTTGCGAACCCTGCGATGGCCAAATTCTAAAAGGTAAGCAGACACTTGTTATTCTATTTTTTTCTGGCGCCTGGGGTGTAATCAATCTCCACCTCACTGATTACGTAAGTATTTATCGTATGTTGATTTTTTTATATTTCCCAAAACTATAGATTCTTCGAGGTTTTTTATTAGGGGAGATGACCCAGGATTTGAGGAATAGTTGAAGGTAAATTTAGAAGCGGAAGAGAGCGAATTTAGTGGCGAAGAGGGGGAAAGAGTGGAGAGCGTATATGTGGAAATTGCAGTGAATAAGGGACTGTGGGAAGTGATTTAAAATTGAGTTTGTGTTGTAATAGTCATAAGATGTGAAAAATTGTTCATCCTGAATCAAATTCTGATTCTCAAAAGACAATTTTACAGTTAATCTGTGTATTGGTACAAAATATAGTTGGAAGAGTTTTTAGTGATTCATGTTGACATTAAAATGTATTTTAAATTTTAATAAGTAACTGTTATTTTTGTTTCATTATTTTTTGTATTAATCCTAATGATAATAAATAAAATTTCTTGTTCATACCACAAAAACACACGTTTTTGTTATTTCTTCACTATTAAACAGGTTTTTGTGTTGGGTATGTAAAGTCCAACATCACCAGTCACTTCACAAAAAAATGACCTCACCAGTTACGGGTTAAAAATGGAGATGTAGAACACGTTCGAAAATAAATCTGAACTTTTGAATTACCAAAGTTTCAGAAGTTTGAATGAAACTCGCAACTGCCAGTACAAGATATTGCATGACCATGATTCAAAGAATCCCTTTGCCTTCCGCGCCCGTTTCAATTTGGTTCATTAAAATACGGATATACTCGTATACTCGTGATAGGTTTGTTTGTTTGATAGTGTTTCCTGGCGAAACAACTGCTATAATCTTTAGTACCGTAAGTGAAGTGCATGATCACAGAAGGTAGCAGGGTTCTTCCACCGCAGGATTCTATGTCTCCCACCAGAGGGGACATCCTCCCAACAGAGGCGAGGTCTAATCTTTCGTCTGGTCTCATGACAAGTGTGGTAGTGTAGTGCACGTAGGCGTAAAGGTGTGTAAGTAGGAGGGTGAGGAGAGGACAAGGAACAGGAAGGAAATATAGCGCGCGGTGCTTGGGCCATTTGTTAGAGTACTGCCCCGGCATTCGTCTGGTGTTGATAGGAAAAACCATGGAAAATTTCCGATCAGAGCAGCTAGCCATTAGAAATCTTCTCACAACAGGTGCTGAATTCGACCCAGCTATTTGGCTAAGCCTGTCACCTGACGAGACTCGAATCCTAGGATCTCCCGGTCAGAGGCATTGCAATGACACAAATTAATGCCCCGAGGTACTACACCCTGTGCTTGTGGTGTGAAAAGAATCTTATTCTCAATATTTTTAGCATCCTTTTCTGATATTGACTTTCTTCTCCCAGGCGCTTGATGTTTATAAAGGGTATAGCATTCCAGTTGGAATTCGTGTAGATGTAGGGGAAAGATCGCATGGGGTCCGTGACCTGTTCTAGGGCGCACCCTGCCACTGCGACGCCCACTGCATTTGATGTGTTTATCCGTCTGCGAGCGAGTGCACCACGGAGGCCGCCCGCCGCCAGGATGATATTTTGACAGCTGGGCACAAAACAGTAGTGGCGCCAAAGCGAGAATTACTATATTCATACCTCTCAGTTTGATACGTTTCCTCTCGCAACGTGCTCTGTTTTTGATGGCAGAACTGCGTTCTGCCAATGCGGGTGCGATTGTGCTTATAAGGCCGTTGTTTGGCTTGGTAAGGCTTGGTAGGCTTGGTAAGGCAGTTGGCAGGCTGTGGCATTCTAACCTTTCCCCCTCTTCTCACTATCGGAGATAGTGAGATGCCAAACTTACACGCACCCGCACGGTGGGATATCTCAGAGTAGAATATGGACTCGGATGTCCTTTCCTGAACTATCCGACAAACAACAATAATAATAACAACAACAACAACAACTCAACCTAGGGAGTTCACGACCTTCTTGTTGGTGGTGGAGCTTGAGAATCCCCATGAGCCTGAGAGCTATGTCAGTGGTAGCCTAGCAACTAGTAGGGTCTCCCTTACTTAATAGGTTGATGGTGAGGGGTCAGACGAAGAAGTACTCCTTTTTGAGAAGAGTGGGAAGTAAGCAGAGAGGGAAGGATCTTGAAGCTTTAGACTTCCTGTTATCGGCCCATGGAGGGTACAGGAGAGGAACTGGGTTGGCACACCAGGCCACTGATTAGAGTGGAGGCCCGAACCTTGCATCAGCCAGCGAAGGAGGCTGCATTCAGCAGTGAAAATCCCGTAGGGTTTAGTAATGCCGACTCTCGGTCGGAGGGATCCCTTGCTGGGCCCTGCGGGGGAATGTCCCGAGGCCACTGTGGGTCACAGTAACGGATGGCAGGAAATAACCCATGGGTTAAGTGTGATCTTTGAACTCGAACTTACTACCTGCGAATCCTCACTTAAATCCAATGAGAAAATGGATAGAACAAGAAATGCAATGAATCTTAACGTGCCTTGTTCTACCAATGTCACGCGCCTACTCAGAAACCGAGCTAATGCCACCTTGTCGACATGTGGCCATCCCACGAATTTAGTCCCAGGGACCCAGAGCCGGCAGTAGCTCGATGACATCGTCAGAGATGGACCCGGGATGAATTGAAGGAGGTATGTGGTGCTTTTACTATATCAATTTCTTAAAAATAGAAGTTTTTAAGATATGGAGAGAGCGGAACCCGGATACGAAACCTACCCTAGACTCAAAGAAGCTTGCCAGTCAACGACGATACATACTCAGCAGTGGAAAATTCACAGCAGAACAACTTGCAGACAACCAGAGAAATGCGGAGTATGTTCTTCGATCGAACTATCCATATGACGAACATTTAGAACCATCTAATATCCCTGAAAACGATGGCCCCCTTGAAGGTTCATCGCTTGTAAGTGAAACATCCGTCAGTGGTAAAAGTTCATCTGGCCATGCGTTACACGGTAAGAACAGGATGCGGGACCTCCTCCGACGCGAGATAGAACGAGTTCGTCTACTTCCATTCGAATCTCGTGAACTGTTGAGGAGAATTTTCAAAAATGCTAAGTCTAAGAGAGTGATAGAAACAGCGAATTCTGTCTTAAATGAGGTTGTACAGACCTCAAGTAGTGATCTAGATATTACTGAAATCATTCACATCGAATGTGCAACTGGATATCTCAGATAATTTTGGGGCCAGCCAAGAACATCGACGGCCGCCAGCCAGCCAGAGTAAACAGTTCCGTACTCCTATGGGCTAAAAGAATTATGAAAGCGGATAGCCGACACACGCCGTGAAATCATTCCTAGCAGAGGCATCTTCTAAATCAAATTGCACTTCTAATGTTCAACACAAAATATTCCGTGTTGGACAAAAATACCTATTTGAAAATGACACAACAAGGCTAATGGTAGCTGACAAGCTAAAAAGAAAATCCAAGCATGAGCTCAACGAATTACACGTTACAAACGTCGAGAAGATTTCCGTGTTCAGAATCAGTTGTTTAAAACAGACGCCAAGAGATTTTATCGCAATCTGACTCAAAAACCGAATGGCAATGCTGCTCCTCCTTCAAAAGATGACGTCAAAGCATTTTGGGCAGGAATCTGGGAGGAAAGCAGATCCTACAACAAAGATACATCTTGGCTCCTATCTGAAGTTGATGATTCAGAAAAATTAACACGATAGAAAATTTATCATTGAAATTTAGAAAGAATATTAAGTTTATGTGTGTGGGTCACTCATAATACATATTAGTGTTGTGGTTTATAGGTCATCTTAGTGTATTACAAATGTTGTGAGTATTTCACGAGCATTTTTCGAATAATTTTATACTGATATCGTTCGCTTGCTGTTTCTGGTTGGGAAAATACCCATCACTCCTGGATACCTATCTTATATCAATTCAAATAGCCGAAAGTGAAACCACTAAAAAGTACTAGTATTTGACAAACGTACGTGAAATTTGACAATGAATAATGAAACCATAATTTGCGTTCATCATTTTTGAATCGTAATTAAAATATTTTGTTTAGTCAGAATTTTTCTTTCCCTGTTTCAAAGTATTTGAAGTAATGCTTGAAGTAATGTTTGAAGTAAAGCAATTTAAATTTTTGTTCTCTAGGACATTTATTGAACAGGAACGATTTGCTATTTAGGCTTTCTTGAACAAGAGTAAGATGTAACATATGATTTGAACTTTCGTGAGAATGTTAGCGATTTCAAAGTACGATAATCAAGCAAAGTGATTGGACTACCCTTTTGTTTTTACAAAAATTACAAAAATGTAATTATTGGACTTGTCTCTCATGTTGGTAATATTTACATTAGAGGTGATTTGTCCACATTATTGTATTTACGAGTACAATCGCTTTAAATAAGGTCTAGTAAAGTTTCTCTCATTTCCTGTTAAAACTTGCTCAAAATTCCGCATTTTCAGAAACAAACGCCATTTTCTCATAAATGGTTCCAAGTTTTTACTCCAAACTTTTGGAACTGATAGTGCTAATTGCGCTCTTTAATATGACTTAAAGTTCAATTTGTTTCTTTTTTGCAAAAATTACATAAATGTAATTTTTTTGAAAGATCTCTCACATCGTAAATATGCATATTTCCAGCAAATTGCAAACACTATTGTGTTTGTAAGTTAATGTGCTTCAAATGACTTCAAATAAAGTTTTTCAAACACTCAAAACTTTTCTGTGAAAAAGATGCAATTCTGCAATTTTCTGCAATTTGTAAACATTATTGTATTTGTGAGTGTAAGTGCTTCAAATGACTTTAAATGCAGATTTTTGAAAACAAATTTTTTCTATGAAAAAGAGCTTTAAATTTCGCATTTTTAGTAGCGCTTAAACGCCAATTTTCTTAACCCGGCAGTGCTCGCAATAGATCTGTGATATCCAAGCAACAGCAATTTTATGTTCCTGAATTATTGAGATGCATTAGTCGTCTGATATTTTATGTATTCCTTCATTGTACATTTCTGAGATCGTCTGGCCTTTTATTTTTATCTTTTCGCTGAATCATTTTCCATGAGCAAGTTGAAACTTGATCGCTGCGTTGCGCGATATCTGTCATTACACCTTGGGTGCAATAGCACTAGTGCATTGTGAGTTTCTGGAGTGAGTGGTACGTATCATGGAAATATTTTCAGCCGTGTCTGTGACAAGTGCTTATTCAGAAAATGCAATCATTTGTCTTATCTAAAATGGACTGTCACAAATTCTTATCAAAGAGAAAGAATATATGAAGGAGATGTCTGGAGAGAAATGAAAAAATACGAACCTGATAAAATGGGAAGAAGACAAAGATTTTCTGAATATTTTTGTGAAAAAGTAAAATGTACATATTTATTTAGAACATGCCAAAATCATTTATGGAAATTGTATTTAATATTATTTAATAGGATAATAAGACGTTTAATAATTTTGGCGTGTACTTTGCCAATTTTTACCTTCCTCAACATAAGTATTCAGACAATAATTCTGCAATGTAAGATTCATTACAAATGTATTGGGGGACATGTTCAAACTAAATAAAATATGTATTTCAGAAAATAGAGCTTCAGATCACTCGCGTCATAAAAAGTTGCAGCTATATCTGGGAGATACTTTGCGGGCACTGGCGTGAGTCTACCTATTGCGGGCACTCCCGCGTTAAAAACAGCTAAAATTCTTTCAAAGAAAATTGCCATTTAGGAAGAAGATTTAGTGTTCTTTAATATTCTAAAATTAATATTTCCGTTCTATCATTAGGAAACCGAAAAATCAAGAAAATGTCAAAAATGTGCTTTGGGCGGAGATAGATGGCCGCTGGCATGAGTATGTGGCAATTCCGAAAAGCTAGGCCAGATCCAAGGAAATAGAAAACTAATACTGGAAAGTCTGTTCCATTCTTAGCACCACTAGTTAAAATCTACAACGCTTCGCTCATTCTCTTTTGTAGCTGCTAGATTTAATGCAAGCTTTAAATTCATTAGGTTACAAACATGTGAGACAATATTGTTTGCCCGTAATCGAAAAAAAATCTGTTATCAAATATTCTTTGGGAATTACAATTAAAAATATTAAACATGTTATTCTATTGGTATCTTACATAAACGAATTTAAATAATACATTGTCACTAAGTTCATTTTCGGTAAGAAACAAAGACGAAATTTTAATTATTTCATAAATTACATTTAGTGTAATTTTCGATAAATATTTTTCTCTATTGCGAAAGAACCATGTGTAATGAAATGAAGCAATTTTTTAAATGATAATTTTGGTACCAAACATTTTGTTTGGAGCAAAAATATTAATTTCTGCAGAGATATAAACATTTCAATGCAAAAGCAGCAAAAATGTACACCAACTAGTGTTTTGTAGTCTCATGAGGCTTTTCATTCTTCCGTCTCGCTCCAATTGGCTTCATTTAACTCATAAATGAAGAATAATAGCGTGCAAGCGGATCAAAAAATTGAATTAACGTCTCGGTATTAAAAGTAGAATATACGACATGCTCGAAATAACTGTAAATAAACGTAGATCTTCAAGGAAATTTTATAAGCAGAAAAAAACACTTGTAACCACGAAACATGAAAATATAAATAAAACCCTAAAATGGATTTAAAATATTGCAATACCATACAAACATCTACTCGAAAAGTATGTAGTCATTTTATGTATCGAACATATTTGAAGAAATAAAAATAATAAAAAATTGCACTTTGAAACACAAAATTTAATACGTTTATTTTAGTTATACTCACTGATGTCTTCAATATTAATTCAGTATTCAACTTAGTTTAACTATGTCTTCAACCGTACTTAATTAAAATTATTAATATTATTATATTTATATTATTATATTAATAAAAATAATCATTTGAAGGAGATGAATGTATGGTAAAAGAGACTTATTTAATTTTATATTGAGCGATAGCAGTGCAGCGTTTTTGCTTATCAAGGTCACATCTCTCTCAAACAGAAGCTGTGTGAAACCTTTCACAAGAAACCTGTGGCCCGTAGTGTTAGCACTTACTTCGTTGATCTCTGCTACCTTAATGTTACGTGGAAAGCCATTGTCTAGCACAAGCAGAGAGGCAAGATACAAGAGGGTCAACGATTATGAAAGAAACTTTATTACTATTCATAGCAAGCATCTTCAATGCAAAAAGAATGTGTCTTAACATCATCTAGTCCCAGTTCTTGAATTCATACGAACTGGAGATGAGATGATTTCTATACTTTCTCTATTTTAAACTCCATAACATGTTTGAGTACATTCAAAATGAATATCAAATATTTCCATTCCTTACCTTAGTAACTCTAAGAGGAAAAATTTAAACAGAAAATAAGTACATCAATACAACACAATTTTGAATAAAAATCAAGTTTTATATCGCTAATAGATTAATTCTTCAATAAAGAAATAAGATAATGTAACTTAATCAATCTAAGTGGTTGAGGAAATAAATTCGAAGTTGATATGCCTCGTATATAAAGGCATTCGGTCTTAAGACTAGCTAATTTCTCTTACAAAACTTTATGAAGAAAAACACAAATCTTCTCGCGCTCACTGACAGTTTGATATTAACGAGATATATTCTTACAAAATATTATGTAGTAAACAGCTGATTTGAACTATATTACTTCGTGAGATTTTAAAGATTTCCTGATCTGACCAAAAATGCAAAAAATGGGATTTGGTAAATGATGGAATAAGATGGTTTTCAACAGAACTTGATTTCTGGCGGAACGCAATGGAACAGCGTTTAGGTACCTCGGGAATAATATTAAATCGTATTTTAAATAAATAACTACTTCTATTAATTTAATAATAAATTTGGAGCACGTACAGGGGCCTAAAATTGTTCTAATTTCAACGCGAATACCTCTGAAGTAATGTAATATCGATTCGATTTCCAAGTAAGTAACACAAGCTACTTCATCAACTAACAGGTAGAATAAAGAGATATTTTTTAAATTAGAAACATTTGATTAAAGAAAAATGGTTGTCAATTGCAAAATTTCTTATATTTTCCCATTTAAAAGTTATTTTTAGATACAGATATCACATCCTTAATTGAAAAACTTTATCATTACGAAATTATTTATTTAACTTTACAATAGTCAACCCAATGAAGACATTAAACAAGCCCGAAGTCCAAATCTCAAATTTCAACACTCAAGTAGAACACCGAATTTAATTACACATTTTGAAGATATTATTTTTACTCGTCTATTCGGCGCAACTGAAGAATTATCGCCGCGTTGCGACCTATGAATGCAAATACAGGTGTGCGCAAGCCTTGCATCGCTGGCGCTTTTCAAATGGCAGGCAATCTACGTGATGACCTCCTCATTAGGAGCTATAGTTCATGCCTCAATACTACCCGCGCAGTAAGCGTCAGTCAAACGGTCTTACGCGTGCTTGCAGACAAATGAGAATCCGTGATTACACACATACATTCACACACGCGCGCATTCACGCCGACGGAACACATCCTCTGGGACACATTCGTATCCTATAAATACACGCGGTGTGTTATTCGCGTGCTAATTCGCGCATACCTGATACTTTCGCTATTGCCCTAATTTCGGGGCGGCCATTTGCAGGCGCGGGGACCGCCCCGCGAAATGGGGTGCTAGGCCGCCTGCTCTGCCTGGTTAATTGCCCTGAGCGCGCGGTCTCGCGAACTTAGCGCATTCTGCTTTGTATTTTGCTGTTCGCCCAAATATCTCCAGTTCCACTCGCAGGTGAATTGTTAGAAAGGGAAAATTTGAGATGTTAAAATTGAAGATCGTCTCCTATATTATTTCAGTAGTATACCTTTACTTTGCGGCTCTCAAACACAACCAATCTTTATAAATGAGGTCTCCAAAGAAAGAGAATTTCACGGAGACGTGGTGAATTGCGCTTTGACTTTAAAAATATGAAGGATTTGTTTTAAAAACGCATATAAATATTCATGTAAAATGCAAGCTGCAACGCACGTCAAGATTTTAGAATCTATATCATTAAATAACTCCTAAAACGAAAGCGTTCAAGAGCCTTAAAAACTAAAATTTTGAGGCAAAGGCTTCAAAATTTTAGTTTTTAATGCTTCTGAGGCCAAAGGCCTCAAAGAAACGTTCATCACACCGTAATATTGTGATATACCAATTATTCAGGAAAAGAGTAGACAATGGCAGGTGGTTGCTAGGGGGCTTTGTTGATAAAAAGAAGGAACTCGACTTTTTGTGAGGTAAAAAGTTTTTGTTTTGGACGAGTGATAGTTGTAACCAAAAGTTCTGCGAAGTTGTATTCGTTCATTGAAGTAAAAATAAAATTGCTGATTGTAGTGCAACCTGAAAGTGATTTAAGTTATTTAGATGCAGCGACCGCTAAGATCAGTCAGAAGTTGAATTGTGATCCAGAAGTGAGAAAATGTCTGCAAGCAACGAGCAAATTCCCAGCAATCAATAGCCAAAAAACTTTCACGGAGGTTTCGCGTCCGCCGTATGGCGGGCGGGTCGGGTGGCCCAAACAGTTTCATGGTAAGCAAATGGTAGATTTGACATTCAGTAACAGTAGAAGAAGCAGATTTGTTACAATATACAGGATGAGATCTTCTTAACCATTACATTACATTTTTTCTGGTTTGACGCTTCTCGATTCTACCCTATCTCTTCATTGTCTGTAGAATCTGCAACTATGTGAAATTACTATTCACTTGATATTCTATGTGAATGAATTACACGGGTGTACCTCTTTGCTCAGTAATAAAGTTAAATAAGTATTGTTTGTATTGACATGGGTGTATTACATTGTTATCAATTACAAGGTGATATACAGAACAAGTGACGGAGGATAAGAGGGTCTTGAAGAAAAATATATATTACATGCTTAATAAGGAAATGCAAAAATAAGGAAGAGGGTGGGGTATAGTATGCAAGAGTTTTCGCATTTGTGCGCTAGTTTGATTCTTATTCTCACAATCAAAATGAAAATCACTTTGTAAAAGGGCTACGTTGGAAACAACTGTTAATAACGCTAATTTGCGGGTTTTGTCTTGCTGAAAGGAAGTAGAGTTTCGTTCGTTAAACGTTTTTAATTCTATCCCAATATTAATGTACTATCAAATTATAGTTACATTTCACTCCACATCATTTGGATATTAAGGGGAAATCAAAATGGATAGCTCTATCATTCCCTCATATTCATTCTCAATCTTGGCTTTGCTTTAATTAGAGAGATTAGCCTATTACTTGGATCAAATTATAAATGGCAGTGTCTAGCTGTAATATGAATTGGACTGCACACAGACAAAGGCACTATTAAAATTCAATACAGATCTCTACTCTCAGATAACCCATGACGTCAATATACTTTAATCAATGAATATTCTATTTGTGACAAGTGTAATCTGCTGCTTAGTATTTTCATTATCAGAAAATCTGGAGAACTGTTTATCTCATGAGCACGACGGAGCGGTTGCCATAGAACATGAAATCACTACGCGACGTGCTGTATGATATTCTGAATTAAATGTTGGACACTTAAATGAACTGTTCATACAGAGAAAACAGAGAAAGTTCTGTACAATACTGGTCCGATAATACTTAATTACAGAGTTAGCCAATCTTTTATTATGTAAGTTATCGAAATTTTAATTAATATTAGAACATGACGTGAGCGTAGGATGAAAAAATCCAAGATTCATCACAATAATCATGAAAAGGGGAAATGATTGATTGATAATTTCGTGCTTCCGGGGAAGTCAACTGCTGTAGTTATTATTCCTGTAATTGTCGTGCATGTTTTTATCACGGGAGATAGCGGTATTCTTCCTCCGCTAGAAGGTGAAATCCGGCACTGACCTACAAGTCGACTTGCGGAGTTTTCACCATCCAGGTATCTCCCACCAGTGAAAAACCGACACAGCTGGGACAATTTCTAACCTCTCAATAGGTCTCCCGACTTATGTGATAGTACAGTGCATATAAGTTGGACCTGTACAGCATTTTGCACTTTCACTGATGTCAGGAGCTGCGCGCGAGCAGCTCGGGTTCAAATGCGAAAATCGATGACGGGTGGGAATGAGACTCACTCTAGGAGTGGGGACCACGAAGAAATAAAGCGCAATTCGAACCACAGCGCGTAAATTTAAAGAGCAAAAAGCGGGAACATAATGATCACGTACAGTTCAAGTAATATTGCCTTTTGTATTATATTGTAAATGTTTGTTGTCGATATATGACAGTGCGAAATACGAAAGTACAACGATTTATAATATTGTATTTAGACACCAAATATTATATTTTCTTGTAGGGCTGATAATGTAATGCGCTTCGCTACGATGTAATCCCAAATTTAGTGTTTCGCTAAACACAAAATTATGACACTGAATTATTTTTGATGATGACATCAATAAGAAATTTTTTCATTAACTGTGTGTAATTGAATAAGAGCTTCTATTAAAGCAAAACATTATTCTTGAAAAAATCATGATTATTTTCTGGTCTAACTTCTGGCAACGGTCGTTTACAACATCGTATAAAAATATTAAGCTCTTTGCATTCTATTTAACAATACTCATGATAATCTCATGATTGTCCGTAACATATCGTCGCGGAAGTTTGCTCGTTGATCTCTTTTATTCAGTTTCATAATGGAGGAAAATGGTCACCAATATATGTTCTATTAAACATTACCATTCTTGGAATTGCTACATTTTCTATTTTTATGTCAATCTTCATTGAAGAGATTGACCTCATAATTTTCTTCATTTTGCTATTATTTGAAGATTAAAACATTCCTGGTGAACAATCAATTATTAAATTGTAATTTTTTGTTAGAATTAAAAATAAGATTTTTTAAAAAGCTACTGATTTGAAATATTGCTTAAGAATCACAATGAGCATGTTATTTTTTCAATTTAAAAAGGAAAATATATATAGTGGTGGATACAAAGGTGGATATATAGCAGTGCACGGAACATAAACTGTGAATAATGGCCCTTATAACTTGCATAACTTGTAATCCATTTAAACAAGTAGGCATATAATTTTGCAGCATGGATCATTGTATTAGACGCCCAGGCATTCAATCTACGCGCCGCGTCGTGCTACGTCAGACTTCTTCCCTCCCCGCAAAGCTTTCTACTCCCCACTATTTGCACTTTTGGCACTGTCGCGGGCAGACGATCGTCTCGCAAGTGCAGAATGCCCGCGGGAGCATGCGTTGTGCAGGTCTGATAGGAGTGAACGTCCGTGACTAGTTTGTTAGAGTGTGCTCCGGCATTCGCCAGATATTGATCCGAAAAACCACGGACAACTACCAATCACAGTAGCAGTAACTCTGTAGGGAGGTGGATAAAATTTACAATTTGTTTTCTCTATATGCTCTTGTATTCGTAAATATTGTCGAGTAGACAAATTCGTACCCACCATTAATTGGAGGCCTTGTTCTGGAGAGAATAGAGATTGTTCTTGATGCAACAATCTGCGTACCTATTTAATTATTGTGACTATTAGGAGAAGCAGTTGAAAGTTCCTTAACTATATATGAGCAAAATGTCTTTGACCTACTATTCCATTTCAAAACCTTCAATTTTTTTCAGTGGACGAATTTAACAGTGGTTTTACTGTTGCTTTTAACTTTAGAACCACACGAACTAAACGGCTTAAGTAGACAGCTAAACCATATACTAACATCGTCTAATTTTTTGAAGCGCTTGGAGGAATTTTCAATAAACTTGTATAAAATATGATGTCTTATTGACGCCACGATGAGTAATTCTCTATAAAGCGCTGTTTATGCCTCGCGCATTTTCCCTATCTTTTGATATTGAACTGTTAAATAATGCTAATTTGAGTTCAGTCTTATGGAAGTGCCACTAACAGTTTATTTGTGTAAAACATACGAAAGTACGGGGTCATACCTTGCCTCCATGGAGCTTTCGTACTAAACATCAAGAAACATCCTTCAAGAAATCTAGCGTTCCACTCCGAAAAAATGAAAAACTATTGAGTGCAGCTAATCTTTCATGATTTCGATAGCCAAAGGAATGAGGTTTAATGTCTGTATAGTCATAACCATCAATCACGGCAAATTTTACACTAAAAGTTTAGATAGAGTAAACCCACATGCAAATTAAATTAAAATTACTTACTGTTTCAAAACGCCTCAAAGAGCAATCAAAAGAAACTTTCGCTGATCTTGAGGCACCACTACAAAAAACATTCGAAAACACAATTCGTTAATGACTTGATTTGTCAGATTAGCATTGGCCTCCAACACGGGATGAACTACTTAAATGCAACCGACAGTGCCTTTTGGTGCAGCATAATATCGTGCGTATTTGAACTTGTTATATTGTTGCCTCAAGGAATTCAGAAGAAAATTAATACTCATATTATACACTACGAACCTTTTAAAATCAAACAAATACCCCAGATAACCCTTCTGAGTACGTTGGAAAGGGGACTTTTTCCAGCTACAAGGTCAAAATTACATTCTGTGCAGCGGCTGAATTCGACCAAGCAGTCTTCTTGGCAATCTCAAATTCATCCACACGTTGCATAGTTTCCTTCTATCACGAGGTGCAAGATGCGCAAGAAAACGGGCGAGTGCTTGATAACTCGTCGTTATCAAGCACTCGAGATTCTCACAATGTTTCTCGTTCTCACAATGTTTGTCTGACATTGTAGCAATCGCGAAGATAATTCATTCACTCGACATATTATTTCTAAAGTTATTATAAACATTGTCGATAAGATGACACGGAACTTTTGCACACCACAAAAACGCGAGCAGGTCAACTTGCATATGACATAATGATTTTTAAAAGTATATGTAAACCCAAAGTTAGTACAGCACTGCAGTAATCTATCACTGATTTACCACGAAATTTATTCGTTACTTACATGAAAAGAAAAAAGAATCTGACAATTGTTCTATCGTCTATCAATTGCATATTCTGTATTCTCACTGCGCAATGAATTAAATACATTTAAAATAAGTTTAAAAAAGCAGTTTTTTCGCCACATTCTGCCTGCTTTTCCCGTGAATGTTTTACAAAATCACACGATGGTGATGAAGATGACAGTTCAGTCATGGCACGTCAATGAAAAATGCACTACAGAGAATACACTCAATAGCCAAGTCACGTACAGTCAACCACAGTTTTAAACAACCAATCTCGACGCTGTAATGAGTCTCTTTACGCTTTTCGTTCTGCACAACTCAAATAGATTCACTCCTTAACAACAAAATGTGTTACGCGGTCCGTCATTACATCGAAACTACTTCTTCGCTTAGTTTGTATTTTCGTTTACCCTTTTCCTTTGAATTTACGTATCATACAAGTATCTCATATCATTTAAAGTAAATTTACACTTTTTGAAATGTTTCCATCTGATTTTCTGCTGTGTATTACGAGCATTTAGTTGAATTGTGCGGAACTATTTTATTACGCGTGTTCATAAAAAGTCGGAGGAAGAATGTGTGTCGCGGACTCGCAGCCAATCAGCGACTACCTACCCACGTGGCAATGTTTACATCTACTTCGTTCTTTCGTTGGACAAAGAATGGGTAGAGCTGAAAATCCAGTTCGAATCGTAGGACCTCCCGATCATGGGCACAGCAGATATCACTTGATGCCCTAAGCCGGTACGAGTAGAGGAGGTATTGACGGAAGGTGCTGGTTGGCTCTCCCATTGCTACATCGGTCACTTCGCTTCCAAACGCTCTAGCTTTGTGCCACGTGTTCAACGCGAATAAACCAACATCCCACAGAAGTCTCAGTATGATCAATGCAACGATGGTAAAACCGTGATCTCATAATATATGTTTAGAGCTTGGTTAGTAAAATTTTCGTAGTTCATTGGTTTTCTTCTGTAAGATTTTGTTTCTCTTTCTTTCAGCCGAAACCTTCACTGAAACTCTTTGACTTTCGGGAAGCAGTTTTTTAATTTTTTTTTAATTTCCCTTATCTCTATAGCCATTTTAAATCAAAATCCCGTTCAGATCTGTTTGGCTCGTTTTAATTGTGATTAGTAGAGTCAACCAATCCCATCTTCTGTCTGACAACCAACTCCACGAAATAAATAATCTTCGTTCTTAACCTCATCACTAGGAAGCATAGGCGTTCTGCAAGTTTAAAACCAGTGGGAAATTTTCAATTCTTATTTTTCAAATGTGTTCTTGAAGTGGCTTGACGCAGTGGCTTGAAAGTTTGCCTTGCTCCTTGTGCGAGCATGAGCTGTTAATATCGAGACAACTCTCTTTCACAAGAATTTCTTTGATAGCTTAGGTAATGCATTTGTCTCCTGTTGATACATAGGAAGACATGCAGTAAGCTGATATAAACAGTGAATGCAATAGAAGCTGTAGAAAATCCCTACTCTCAACCTGGGTAAATAACACAATGCATAGTATAAACAATATTTAATAAGGCAAAATAAAGTAGATTTGGACATATTTCATCTTCAGATCATTCAGACCAAAACTAAACGTTTCCATGCCCAGACCTAAGAATCAAAAATTGGTATTTGTTTTCTAGTGATGAATTTCCAAGATTAAACAGATAATCCCAGGGCTAATCAATACCATGTGCATCTAAAAAACCCTTTACAAAACGGAAGAAACATGAAGTTTAGTTTCAGAGGAGGAAAAACTAATAAAAAAGGGAATGTGGAAATAATTGATATCATCAGCATAACCAACTAATTCCCTCTGAGTAAAATGTATGAACCTTTGTGTAATACACGTGACATCTGAAGGAATCCATCGCCGCATCTGCGAACAACGATATTTGAACATACCCACCAAACACCGCGTGACGTTTTAAGTTTACTGTGTATTCGACAGCTACGCACGGTGATTCTATTTTGTGTACGTTTTGTGGCACATGTCAGACAGCGTGCACTGCACCAGGTATTTTTGAACATATTCAGCACTCAATGCAATATCCAGCAGAGGTCTATATTCAGGCAGATGGAGTTCACTTAGAATCGTTCTTACGATATGTCACCACAACATTCAAACTAGTATGTCTAAGAACTAGCATTTTCAGAGCCATATTGTGAAAACCTTTCTCTCTTTTGTCCGTATGCAGAACCCATTATGATATATTGCTGTTGAGATTGGTTGCAGCTGTATGTAAACATGAATTATAGACGACCCAACAATAAGCAATAGATACTAAAAGACATGTGAATATCAAACATGACCTTTTGATCTTCACAGTTCTGGCTGATGATTTTACATTTGGATTTCACTACCAAACTTACATCAGGATTGGGATTTTTCTTTCAACCTCATTAACGCAATTAAATTGAAACAATGAAATATCTCGACAAGTTTGCATCGTTAGAAAAAATCCTTGGAATAAAAAGATAATATTTCCTTGGTAGAAAACACCACTGTAAGTCCCTCCTCTCTTGCTATATAGCTTGAGTGAAGAGCAACTTTGAAATTTGAAATGGAAATCCTTATTTCTTTTATCGCAGAAGAGTATTAAGTGCCAAAACTGGTAACTTTTGCCACGCAATAAAAACTCTGAATTCGTATATAAATTTTCAGAAATAGTTCCCGTTCCATGCTATCCGGCGAGCAGGATCGGGCTGGTTTTAGTAGCTTTTCCTTGAGAAGATTAACATCTTATTTCAAATATTTATTTCATGCGATGCAAAGTTTTAGATATAATTCAACGTCTCAAATTTAATAGACCGCTCTATATAATGACTGGGTCTTATTCCATACGTAACGTCAATTATATGCACGAAAATAACAGCAGGCAGCATGATAAAATGAAATATTTCCTTCCTTCTTGAAATAACACACATGATATACACGTTCTATTAAACGACCATCAAAACACCAAAGAAGCAATTCATGCCTGTTCCATCACGACAGACGTTAAAATGAAAACGCCTACTCCTTGTTTATTACGCAAATTAGAGGCACAACATTTTACAAACACCCGTGAATCGCCTCATTTAACAACCACGTCAAAAACGTGACAGTGGCGCGTTTATGCAGTTTTCGTCGCCATCATTTCCGCAACTCCCATTTCGCCAATCGTGCGCGACCGCAGCGATGCGCGCGGCCGTCCGCGCAATCATGGCCTTGTTGACGCGATTCCGATTAAAAATGCATCACCCGACGCGGCGCTCGCTGATAGCAAAGTTGCATCGCTTCTGATCGCATCGGACGTGACGAGTTTTTCCTCTCGCGCGATTCATTACCCCGTCACCATCGCGCCGCATCGCGCCTTTAGAGGTGATTCGTTCTCGCGATTCGTTCTCGGTTTATGATTTCAGTTCGGGGATTCGCGAAATAACGTTGCAGTTAGAGAGACCGCTCCGCGTCGTAATGTGGGATCGCAAAATGGCGCATCTGCGAAAGGTTCTCCCTTTAGTGGTTCCGCAGAGGGAAAAATGAGATAGTTTTAATACATTGGGTAGTTTGTGTTTATTGGGCTTATAAAGGCTACGCAATAAGACAAAATGCTGAGCTATTTCGTGTGAAATGAACCGTAGGAAAAGTTTATTGATGATCTAATAATAATATTAATAATGAACTTCTCTTTATTAGTGGTGAGATTTCGGCCATAAGACCTGCTCTTCCTCCTAACCTCTTTAAGAAATTTACATTTACAAAAATTACACTTGAGGCGTAGGGACGTAAGTAATGTTAACTGATATTTCAAGTTACAGAAGAAAATTGAATTTTAGACTACTATTTACATGTAATTAGCTGTGCAAGCCATCACTTACAAGTGAATTTTATTGCCATTTGTAATTTGTTATTGATATTTTTTGCAATGTAGAGAGAGTGATGTTTGAACGAACATTCTTAAAAATGAGATGAAGGAAACTTACTACTTATCACACAATCAATTAACCTAATTCGCCCAAAATATCAGTTGCCATCATTTATACCCGAAATACTTCAACTGTGAACAACGAACAAAAAAGGAGGGCATAGTTTATTTTACATTTAAGTCTTAGAGGAAATACTAAAGACATTCCGGTATAGTCTTTAGCGATTGAGTAAACCCAGAAGAAAGCTCAATCAGGACGTTGGCGTAAGGCAAAACATTAAAATTAAAATAAAGATATTAGAGTTGAGTGTGGAAATAAACAGACCTACGGAGTTACTGAGTTAAATCTCTTTAAAGAAATATAATTTATATTACATATGGTCATTGTACGCCCCAAAAGCAAGATAAATACAGCCATGCATTTAGTACTGAAACATCTTTTTAGTACTAGAACTAATAGCGTTATCAATAATGTCACTTGAAATATTTACTAACACACAATTTTCTTCTAGAAAATTGTTTTGTTCATTAGTTGTGCAGCAGTAAATTTCTTGTTTAGGAAAAGAAACTAGGTGGAGCAATTACGATGTCCTCAAATACTAATACGGTTGACAACTGTAAATGAATTTGTTGCCATTATGGTTGCGATAAAAAGTTTTTAATTACCTATTATTTTCACTAATAGGTGAAAACGAATATTATAGTTGTTTTTAAATAAATCAAAATGTTCTTTGAAGAACGATTCACCAATGCAAAAAAAAAAAATGGGAACTGTTTGCTCGAGTTCAGCTTGTATTCCATATTTTCGTAAATGTTTCATTGAACGTTGACCCTGTTTTGAAGGGGAACACGTGATACGCCCGACGACTCCGAAGGTGCCTCTTCCCTTTTCTTGGCGATGTGTCTCCCGCCGCCGTCGACCACGCCCCTTCCGGTCGGTCGCGGCACGAACGCAGGGGCGCCCCGGTGCCTTTCAAGCCGAAACCCGTTCACACGCCAAAGACCCGGTCATTAGAGCGGTACTTCTGGGAAACGAGACAAAATGAACGAGCGCATCGTTGTGCAGTTCTCTGAAACACCTGGAAGATGGGATTTACATGATTAGGGGCTTGTTATGTCATGCAGCAGGAAAATAGACAATCAACGTAAGTTTTTTTTCAGAAATATAGGACTCCATTGTATATTACTTCCTCGTGTTTTGTTTTGTAATTCTTTCCCTCTACTACAAGATAAGATACTAAGGAAACCAATATTGAATTACTTCAGATTTGGAGATGAAAGATATCCTACTTCCCCAAATACATACTCATAAACGTTATAGCAAAATAACTTCTACCCGGTACATGGAATATAGTGTAGAAGGGAACGCAAGATCCCGATGAAGAAAGAAAAAAGCGGATTCAATGATGCATTTCATGAATAATGGTAGACACATTTTTTGTCGATTCTTTTTTCGAGAAAATTGAATTTAAATGTTACTGATGCGAAATTGAAACAAACGGCGTCGCAGCAGACACTAGCGTCTGCAACGGGCCTGGGCGTTTTGAGTGAAACTATCGAGTGGAGAAATTATCGCCTGCCACACACAAGAATGCTTTGTATTATGGTAGTGTTTTATGTGTAGTATTCGTTGAATTTATTAAATCTACTTAAAATGTATTTTCATTATAAATTATAAACACGGTATTCGGTGGCATAACAACGAATACAAATCAAGACTATTGTGAACTATTATCTTTTGCTTTAAATACGATAGATGATATTCTCCTGCGATATTCTCCTGTGAGTATATTCTTATTAACACGAAACATGCGAGCATATTAATAGCGAGTATTAGCTCGTATTTATAGCGATTTGCAGCTAAAATGTTTGTCCATTAAAATGTTCATTTTAATCCTTACTTCTAGGAATACATTTTGAACCGATGCGTTCGCCAATTATTTTGTGGAGTCACAAGCCGGCAAGTGTATGAGGTTTCTTTGCAGTAGGCGTGTAATTAGTCAACCAATCCTGCATGGTGTGCAGTATTAACCGTGAGAAAATGGCATTACCATGAGTGACATGTCACAACGATCAACAAAATAGAGTACTAGTGTGTTGTAGACGCAAAAGAGAAAAAAATTGTAGAAAAGTACTGTTTCATAAACTAGTGTACATATTACTTTCTTAAGGCTGTGCCGTTCACGCACGTCCGCAAACTAGAGCGTCCTACCGTGTCACTGTCGCTCGATGTCGGTCGCCGCCGTCGCAGTGTGTCACTATGCATTAGTCTGTTGCTCGGTCGCGTCGCGGCATGTCTCGTGGGGAAGGGAGACTTTTGCACCTGCCACCGCCGCACACTGTACAACTCAAAGAAAACGACACGCATTTACTGTACGGATGTGCTACCTGCAACGAAAGAGAAACAGTCAGACGACCGGAAAGTTTCCCGAACTGCCGCCAACTTCATCAAGAAATGCAACTCGATTCTTTCCGAAATATTTTCCAGTGAAATGTAGTAAGTAAACTAAAAAAATAATAGTCTAGTTTAAGTGGATATCCGAATTGTTCAATGCAACTTTGTGCGCCTGCCTTTATACATCGATTATCTCATATTTGAATGCTTTTTTTACCTAAAGGAATATTTCCATTTACCTGTTCACTGGAAACTTTGACTCACTTTAGAGGGAGGTAAAAATCATCTGGAGTGAGGTGCATTTCGACTGACAACTGACAAAGCAGCTCAAATCTCACGACGTTACCAGCTGTCAGTGGTCAGCTTTCCACGATTTCATTTGGGTGTGTGACGTCCCTTTACCTTCCTGGATGGTTGCGCGATAATAGTACATTGTAGTTCGTGAAACGTATTCAAGGAATAGGAATGACGTGGAACTACGTTTTAATGAATCTCACCATGAATCAAGAAGGCAAATTACGAACTACGAGTGTTGGGTTTCATGAAAATGTGCACTTCGATGCATTAATTAAGAAATAATAATTCTTATAGCCTGAATGCTAAGTATCACAAGTTTAGTGGCTTACAAAGATTTTTCATGACGAAACAGCTGCTTCTTTCAATCTCCGCGCATCATTCATTTTACTCCCTTGTTAAACTCAAGCGGCATACAATCGTAAAATCCTCTCGGTCCCTATTTAATTGAAGTACTTTCCGGAGCTCTCTGAATCTTTTACGGTCTCCATCAACACACTGAGCTGGATGGATATTTACAACAGAACCATCTTTACGCGATTCTATCTAAAAATATTTCCGTATCTCCAAACAAATTTCATTTTTTCCCCCTTCCCTTCCCCGCCTACAGTGAAGTACATCCGTATTCGTCCCCTGCAGGCGACCGACGTGCGCAAACACAAGTGCACTCCGGCAGCGGCCCGTATCTGCCATGCAAGGCAGACGTAAGTCTTGGCGGGCCCGGCGCAGAAACGGCCACTTCGACTGCGGGTCGTTGAGCGGAAGGTCGCTGGGCGCGCCACCGTCGCGCGGCGGAACATGCATGCCGCGCGGCGCGGCTTTACGCCCGTAGTAACCGCACGCTGTAACCGGTTTACGGCAGCTCGGAATATTTCATATCGCCCCCCCCCACCTCCCGCACCCAGAGCCGGTGACCCGACGCGGCACCGAACGGGTCTCCAGCCTCTCGCGTCCGGTGGCTGCATCCTGACCCGTGAACGACACGAGTCGTTGCGCAGCTGTTACCCCCGCCTACCAGGTGGCGGAGGGGTCGTGGGTGAAGTGAACTGTGGCTTACGTTAAGGCTACGATATTATTTACTGTGCGTTATGGCTGCGATGTTTGAGGGGAGATGGTTCCAACGCTGCGAGCTGACTCCGTCGATCGCATGTATGCACCGCACGGTGACCGCAAAGGAGAAATCTCGAAGTTCAACGATAGGCAAATTAAAAATGCAAATTTAACTGTGCAGTATCGTGTCTTAACATAACTAGTTGTAATAACGTACAATACTGAATCATATTCTAATGTCATTTATATCCTGTAACGTAACGTAACTTCTATACAGGTTCATGTCATCCAAATCGAGCAAATATAGTTTGCCATTACTGAGTTTTCTGTGGGATATCTTGCACATGAAATTAATTTAAGTACAAATACAATTTCAAGTAATTTGGTGTGTCTATGTACGAGGTTGTAAAATTCAATAATACACAGGTGGAAATGTTATTCGAACTGTTTAATACCCTGAAATATAGTCTTCTGTTTGCCATAATATTCATTCATTACCAATAATGAAATTTCATGTTCCCAATGTTAAACATACACTTCTCTTGTATATTTATCCGCATTAAAATTCAAAGTGTTAAAGAAATACTGAATAAGATAAGTATCAATTCTATTTTGAAAATTAAATAAGAGGTATTTCACAGGATATTCACAATATATGATAGAATTGATTATGGTAATGAAACATTTATTTTGACGAGATGAAATATGCCATCTCTTTTAACATTGTATTTTGATAATTAAAAAAATTGAAAAATAATAATTGAGAGTGTCAAAAAATTAAAAATATTCAAGATAATGGAACATAGTTTGCTTTAAATTAAGGACTACTAAATACATGTAAAACAGTCAATCGAATACTGATGTAAGTAATAAATCTTACAATTTCTATGCAGATAAGATGCGATTAAATAAATAAAAATAGCATATTATAGAGCTGTAATCATAAATAAAATATTGAGTTAATTCTGAACCAGTTCTAATTAAAGAAGTTTGTAATTGTATTGATATTGTAAGGGAAAAGTTGTGTAATTTATTGTACCACAATAAATTGGATTTCTAATATTATTTGTAAAATGAGTGATTTGTAAAATTTCGCAGTCTCTTCGACGTGTTTGGCTTTCAATCTCACTCTCAAACATTATGTCATTGTTTACAGATTTCTGAAAAACACAAATGTGAATAGAATGATATTTATTCCACGTAAAAGAAAAGAAAGATATGACAAAAACAGCAGTCAGGCTCGCACGGAGTTGCATTGAAGAAATGCCAGCAACATCCGGGCATCAATCATTCGACCAATCAATCTCGATTTCTTCCAGTCGAAGCATCTACACGCTTTCACACACATTTCAAACATACATCATCCCACTCCATTATAATTCCAGAGTCTGAAGATTTCTATACCCCTCTGTGATTATGAGTGCTTTCCACAGTAAAGAAAGCAAATCGACGTAGAAGAAAAGCAAGGCACTTATAGGCAGTAGAAATTTATTCTTACTATCGAAATAATACGTTAAATTCAAACTTTAGAGGCAACGATAAACACTATTATTTTTGGTCGCGCATTAGCCGTCTGCGACCACGAGAACATACACCAGCACTTGCCGAGGCTCAGTTACGTCAATCCCGAGGCAAGTGATGTGACTCCTTGTTGGGGGGATCAGCATTATCTTCGATCCAACTTGTATCCCATAGAGTTGTTAGTCCTGGGGTATGGGATATAGAATGATTATGATAATGAAGGATGAATGGACAACACACACATATAGACATATGCAAACACACCCACCCATGCTCGAGAAGGGACTCGAACCGGCGATCCTTCCGTACGAGATCGCCATGGCACTACTGTCTTAGCGATTAGATTAGATTAGATTAGATCATAGTGTTTATCGCCAATCTTCACTAACCAATTTGGTGATAAACACTATTATTATTATTATTATTATTATTATTATTTAAAGATTAGTTTCAAATGGAACTACGCTTACCAGTTGTCAATCTTTCTCTGTTTTCAGGGTTATTCAATTTTTGCAGAGAAAGCGACATTTCTTTTTGGACTAATTGTAACCAGTACGTTTTCCGAAAGATATTTTATTTTGTGCTTTTTGAAACTCAGTGTCTTTATTGAACAAATGCCCGATTTGCCCTATCAGGCCATTTACAGCATTCACTCATGAAGTTTTAGAGTTCCAAGACTTACGAAGATCAATAATTTTACGAGATTTTGTAGAAAGATGAACATAAAATATGAAACAGTGTCTCTTGGAAAGTTAATAATAATATTATTACGGTAATATTACTTTTATTGTTTTATTGACCCCGACATTTCTGGTTATCACATAACAACGGGCATTTTTACGAAGTATATTTTTTGCTGATTATTCTGATATTATATATATTAATCTGATTAATCCGATATATATTATTTGCTGTTATTATCTGATTAATTATCAAACTGGAGAAAATTTCGGGAAACGCTGCAAGCATTTAGAATAACAAACTTTGAATCAGGGGAAGGGAGAAAGGAGCCTTGCCGAAGGCCCGTGCATTCCTACGGCCACCGACTAGTTTGTATCGATGTGTACTATTGTGGACAATATAAATACTTATTACAATGTGTTTTTAGGTGACATTGTGCCAATAATAATTTTTAAACTTCATTAAAAATTGTTCAATGAAAATATTAATTAAAAATAATCTTTGTTATTTTTTATCATTTATTCTTCATTCTTCGGATAACCCGGATTTTCGTTAACTCGAATGGGCCCCCACTCCAGTTGATCCGGGTAAACGAGGTTCTTCTCTATGTGTAACAGTACCCGAGGTCTGCTTCTGAATATGAATCAGTGAGATTGTCCACGAAGGACCTTAACGCTACTCGGAACGTGAAGGTGTACCTGTGGAACGGAAAGGGGGGCAGGCGAATATCCTGTGTGAAATGATGTCTCCGATGTGCGTGACTTCGCAGAGTTCCCCAGTAAAGTTCCCTTCGGCGGCAAAGGAGAGTCCATCCCGATGAGCTAGTAAAACGGTTGGTGAAATGTACCAAGATGGTGGTCGCCAACACCTGGGGAAGGTGAAACAAGTTGGTTAATAATTAGAAAATGTATGTAAAGACAATGCTTTTTCAGTATTGATGTCTTCGATGAATCGTTCCTTAGGTCGAACGTTATATTCCTTACAAAGTTTTCTAATATTGTTTCCTACAATATCTCAATTTTCATACTCTCCGCCGGTTACTTTTGAATAATTTAAGTTACTTTATCACTAATTACTTTGCAACGCTAAACAATTTTTTCTCCAAAACTAGACCGGATTATCCGTACATTCAGATTAAAGAGGTCCTAGTTAACGAGGTTTTACTCTAACTAAAATTGCTGATACGTGATGTTTTTCCCAATATCAGAAGCAAATCATTGCAAGCAACGTTTTGTTTCATAACGCAGTACTTTTTGGAGGTTTCGGAGTAGTTTTGAAAGAAAAAGAGACTGGATATTATAAAAAGTAATTCTGTGTAGAACATTCTGCACTGAACGTTATTTCTAACTCATACGTACGGTTGACATAAAGAGAATATCAGCAGGAAGGTGGATGATCTTGAGGGCTCGAAAAATTTGCCTCCCCTTAAGAAAGCGCAATTTAATCGTATAAACACGAGAACTCTGAAGGAGGAGCGTAAACCTGAAATGCACAGTTTGTCACAAACTGTCTCTCCTCATTGCAACGTCTGCTCGGGCTCGCCCTTTCCCTGAGGGAGGCTCTCTGAAGCGGAAAAGATCCACTCACTTCCGCCCCCAGCCTATTCTTTTGTTTCCCGCATCGGGCGGCTCTCCTGTGATGAAGACTTATTAATGTATTTATCCTTATTAGCCTCGAGTAACTCAGAGAGCTTCGCTTTAAATTAGTGCGGAGAGAGGCCGGCAGAGAGGGATTCTTATGTTTCATTTCCACTCGTATCTGCGCTCTGAGGCCGTTTTGTCCCACGCCTTCCTTCGTTCGCTCGGCTCTCCTGCCCTTGCGCTTATCCCCCCTCGCCCTTATCCCCGCCCTCTCCCGAGCCCTCGTGCCTCGGCCTTCAGCCCTCGCCATCCCCTCCGCTTTCTCTCTCCGTATTCGATCCATACTCTTCCTCTACCCCTCGTTACTCTCGTTCCCATCTGCGTCTTGTTTCCCTTTCCCCTCAACTATCCTCTTTCTCGTTTTATTCTCACCCCTCCACTCGTCCCGAGGTGGCCCAGGATATCAACTGATGTCATTGCAGTGCCTCTGACCGGGAGGTCCTGGATTCAAGTCCCGACGGTGATAGAATTTTCTACACTAGCTACATAGCTGGGTCGAATTCAGTCGCTGTCTGGTGCAAAATTCTAGCGGCCGGCTTCTCTGATTGGTATTGTTCCGTGATTTCTCCCATCAACACCAGGCGAATGCCGGAGCAGTATCCCAACAAACAGGCCACGAATCGCGCACGATCTTTCCTTCACTTATCTTCACCCCTTACCTACACATGCACACTCACCCTTACACGCACTACATAAACTCACATGCCAGGAGACCGGTTGGGAGCTGAGAGCTTGTCCCGGCTGAGGCGGTGCCCCGTTGCAACGCATTGGGGGGCATACGGTAGGTCGCCGTCCGCCGCCGGATCTCACCATCCAGCGGGGAAAGATCTTCGCCATCTCTTGAAAAAAACATGCACTTCTCTTACGGAACTAATGACCTTATCATTTGGCACTTTCGGAATCACTAATCAATCGAAAAAAAACTCATCTCAACGCTCGACCCCTCTTCCCTTAGTCGTGTCTCTTCCTTTGGCATACACTCGCCATCTACCTCACCCTCTACTTCTCGTTCATCCCCTCCCCCACTCCATCCTTACCCCTGTTCCCATCTGCCTCCCCACACTTATTCTCTCCTCCTCTCACTGTCACTTCCATCCCCACCAGCTCCCCTCTTCTCCAGAGTCTCATCTCTCCCTCTTTCATCTCCCTGGCGTCTGCCTCTCTATCCTCCTCTTGCTCAAGACCCTGCCTTCTTCATCCCTTCCCCCTCTTTCATGCCCCCTCCCACCGACCACAGCTCGTCCCCTCGCCTTTAGCCGGATGCAGGCTTGGTCTTCCACCCTCATATTCGCAGACCCTTGGCTAGAGCTTTTCGGCCAAGTCACCCCGCGTCGGCGATATTCATGAGAGAAAAAAGTACGGTCTCCGAACTGCGACGTTAGGGGAACATTCTAAGATCGACGCGGATGAATACATTTTTGGTGACTGTCGTCGTTTTGAATTCGAGGGAAAACGGGGAAACTAGCGAGAGCTATCTCTGCCGTGCCACGAAAGGCGCAGTAATATTTCATTTCGCAGACTTTTTCGACTCTCCGGTGACCATAATACAGGATAAAGGTGGCTGTATATTCTCATAAATCATTTTACAACAGGACAAATATGGTTCGCTACTCGTCCTTCAATCCTAAAGCTGTGCCTTCGATACTAAAAATGTGGAATAATACTATTTTATGAGTTACTGTTTGCCTATTAGTGTATATATGAAACGAATAATCCTAGTTATCCTTTGTGTTTATGAAAATTCTGTGAACTAAATTACACAACACATATTTGACAATTTATTTACATATTTTTATTGATTTTAAACAATAATAGTCAAGTGTATTAGTTAACTGTATGTCACAAAGATTATAAACGTTCTTGATTGCACAAAAATTCTTGTTTGCAATAATTGCATGATTTCGTTGCGCAACGATATTACCCATTCAACAGCAAAGCAGAACTTTCCATACACGAAAAAGCTCAAAGGAAGATTTCTATTTTAGATAGAAAACGTTGCATTTTGCAGTGAGAGCTCCGGGGGCGGAAGTACTCTCATAAAGAAGATGCAAAGGAAAAAATCTAACACAAAAGGAACACCATGTGTTCTTTGCGCGCTTCGCACCTCGAGAGTTCAGGTGCTGTGCACTTCAAGTTCCTTTCATTCCGCTCCTCACTTCTTATCTCGCTTTTCGCTTTACTCTGGTCCCGGAACCCGAGACCTTTCACCGTATGGAATCCTGCGCCGCACATCTGCATGTGCTTCGGAACGTCAGAGCCTTCGAAGTTGAAGAATTCAAGTGAGGTTTTACTTCAATACACTTACCGGATGTATTTTTTAAAATCAAAAGTACAACGCACTGGTTATAAAATGTCGAATACTTTACAATCCATATTATTAGATTTCAAAATTCTTACTTGCTTGATTCTTCAAAGATGGTCAGGAAACTGTGTAATAATAAACACAATTTTGTAGTCAATTTTTTTAGATTGGAATGATTAAATGCTTGATGTGCTTCATATCACAAAACCCTCCATGTAACAAAAATATCAGTAGGTGTTGAAAAACGGATGAGAAAATTATCTTCATTTGACGACCTAACGGAATACCATTAACTTCGTAACATCGCTGTCCAAAGGTCCCTTCAAATCCCTTTAATGAATCACTGCAACAAGGCAGACAAAAAGAAAATTCTGCCTAACAGTTCGTAAATTTGATCTGTAACTCTCAAGATTAGGAACAAAATGATCTCATGATCACCATAATTTTCATTACATGTTCTAAATGGCGGATCAAGCTCAAGCAGATCGACAGAAACAAGGAACATAAAGAATGCCCCATACTTCAGTTTATAAAATGCATTGCTCAAAGCTTTACTCTGATACCTTTCAGTTCGTCTCTCGTTCCTCGTGCTCCCACCTTTCAACTCCGCAGTGGGATGTCAATCACGGACGCTCAGCATGGCGTGCGCTCGATAGAGCACGTCGTGTACTGTGCGCTGACGGGATTTGCATAGTCAGGGATGCACAGTCAGTCATCTCTGTCACAGAGGGACTGAGGAGGTAACCATTGCTTTGGACTGAATACTGATTACTTCTGTCATGACGAACTCATGCAGTAAATATACTTCAGAATACATGCGTTGCAATAGGTCAGGTAGACTTTATCCTTTTACGGAATATTAAAAAAATGTACAACTGCTTCGAACTGACTCAACCTCTATTATGTTGCGTTTGTCGGTCCAATAATTTTCTTAACACTGAAAATTCTTTCGGTGCTAGCATTGGAGACCGGAACTGATGACAGTACTGAAACAATTTCAGAAGATTTGGGGCGCAAACTACGACAATAACTGAGGGGATAGCCATAATTCCAAACAGGGCAAAGTTAGCTCCAACCGAGTTTTAAAGAAGACATTTAGATCTTCACTATTCTCATTTTCTAATTAGTGAATCAATAATTGAAATAGTGAATAGTTCACTCAGATAGAGAACATTTGGAACCCCTAATGAAGACAGGCCTTAAATGAAAATTTTGAATTGTATTTGCGCAATGAATTGTAAAATACGTCATGATAATTAAGTATTTTGAATCATCTTGGGCCTTTTTGAACAAACATCCAAAAACCTTAGGTCAGTGAACCTTTAGTCAGTATAGTTGGTTGCTATGGTTCATTTCACAAAAGCAAATGAGATTAAAAAGAAGAGGGAAATATTTAGTAAAATTGTATAGAAATAAACGTGAAAACTTATCAAAGACATTCATAGGAGTTAAAACTTACAATAGAGAGAATAGCTTACGATTACGAGAGTTTGATTACGCACGCTACCTGATTACAAAGTTTCGTTAATTAGCTTAAAAATAAAATGGAAAGGAATGTTTTATTGGATAAAATATGGGAGAGGCAACCTTCATTAACGAGTAAGTAAGAAAATTTTCATATTGAAATATTCAAAATAAAAATGGCAATAGGTATTATAAATAAGTATGTGAATACCCAGGGCATATTTTTCATGTACCTATTAGAATTTATCATTGCTCAACTCAAGAGGATAGAAAGCGTTTTTTTACTGAAGGTTTTCAATGCCTGGTTCCCTTCTCATCATCATCTTTCGTCCGCCAATCTCATCGAATCGAAGGCGAGGCAGCTCGCATCTCGGATGCCTATCTACGCCTCTTCACGCACCCGTCCGCATCGACACTTCAAAAGAGCCTTTCCAGGCGCCCCCTCCCTGCCGCCACCGCTTCCCCCACCCTGCTCCTCTGCCGTCCCGGCCACGCACCGCACTGCTCTCCCCCTTCAACTCCACCCTCTCCAACCGCCCCTTCCTGCTGCAACGTAGCGGGTTACTGTTGTCAGTTATCTCATCCTAACAATGAATTGATGGATTGTTCGTGATTCCGGGCGCGTCAACTAAAGAGGTCATTAGTCCCGTAAGTGTTGTGCGTATTTTTTCATCGGGAGGTGGCGGTGATCTTTTCCTTACTGGATGGCGAGACTCGGCGCCGACCTACCGTCGGCGGATCGGGGTTTTACCCTCAACCAGATATCTCTCACCAACGGGGCACCGTCCCTTTCGGCCTATCCTCTAAACTCCCGACTGGTCTCCCGGCATGTGTGGTAGTGTAGTGCATGTTAGTGTTAGTGTGTGTGTAACGGATCAGGATAGGACAATGAAGGAAATATCGCGCGCGGTTCGTGGCTCGTTTGTTAGGGTACCGCTCCGGTATTCGCCTGGTGTTGATCGGAGAAACCACGGAAAATTACCGATCAGGGCAGCCAGCCGCTAGAATTCTTCTACAGACAGCATCTAAATTCGACCTAGGTGAAAAGCTAGCTGCCGTCGGCACTCGAACCTAGGACCTCCCGGTCATAGGAACTGCAGTGACATCACGTTGATGGCCTGAGCCATCACTCCCAGTCCTAACAATGGAGTATTGCGATAGAAGACCCTCAATAAAAAAGCAAAACGCTTTGCGATGTGGAGATTTCGAAGGACTCTCAGATCCATGGTAACGTTGGTTTATGCAAATGTATACATGTCATGCTAGATATATTAGCAGTAACAACTTTAAGTGGTTAATAAGTAGTAACTGGTGAACTGTAAGACAGAAGTCTTGAAATTAAGTTGTTTTTATTTTTTGTTAACGAGAAAGGACTTTATTTTTCAAAGAAGAAGTAATCGATGATAACGTAACTGTGTCACTCTGACGATTGAGGTGTTTCACTGTTCCCGCCTCTATTTTGTTTTGTCTCTGCCGCTGCCCCCGCTACTCACTTAGCTCCACCGCGACCACCTTTGCCCCCATCACACAGATAAAACTACCTAAAGTTGCTGGAATAATTGCTGCTGCTGTCCGCTGTACTGTAAATACATCTATCATCGCGATCATCAACACTACCTCCAATGGTCATGTACTGCTGTCATTGCTTTGCCGGCAATGCTACTGCCTCTGCTGCTGTATCCTCTGTCATTGCCGCTAAAACCACAGCTTTCATTTCTGATGTCACCAATGTCGCCATCTCCGCTGTGAAGTCTTAGTATGGCTGCCACAGATGCTGTGCTCCGCTTTCCTCAACTTCGGTCAACACTGCATAGGTATTGACAAATCCATATTCACCCATTTCTACCACCCGAACATTCTTCACCACCTTGGTCTCACCTCCTTCTCTGCCCTCCACAACCATTTCCGTTCGTCGTCATAAATGGGGTTTTTATATGTGACTCGACAAAAGTATAGGGAAATTCACGTCTATTAGACTCCGCACATACCTTGTCTATTATACTCCGCAAACACAACTACATTTGATATATTTGGGAGTGAGCTAGACTCTTGGGCGTTAGATATTCCCTACTCGTAAGTTGTTTAGGGAGAGTTCAAATGCACTCGTGGAGTTCCGTCAAGATATCGGAAGTAAATCTGCTGATATTCCCTGCCGTTGCGAGTATTTGAAAGGATTCTCGGAGAGAAATGTAACGTTTTCACGAACGAGTTGCCTGGCCGAAAGCGGGCGGGATCCGTGCTGGAAATTGCATGAAGAGAGTAAATGAAACGAAACAAATTAAAGAAAGGAAAGATGAGGATTTGAACAGTCCTCGCCCGTACGGCCACCGCCGGCGCCGCCGCCGGCGCCGTCTCGGGCCCAGCGCCGCATCCCGCCATCGCCATCGCCCTCCGCCGCGCCGCCGCTCTTTAAGTGCATTACGCGGAGTGCGCCGGGCAAGGAAGTAGCATGCGAACTGGAGCACGCCCCGTGCGAAATTGCGTGTGGAAAAGGTCACCGCCCCCTTTTCCGACCGCGCCCTCCTCGCACCCTCCTCCGAGGCAGCAACTGATTTGATGGAAAGCGGCGGCGGCGGAGGCGCCGGAGGCAGAGGAGGAGACGGCGGCGGAGGAGAAGGTGATGGAGGCGGAGATCCTGGAGGAGGCTGAGACGGCGGCGGAGGCGGCGGCGACCGCGCGGGAGGGAGAGGCGGAGACGACGGCGGAGGAGAAGGGGCCGGAGGCGGAGGTCGAGACGGCGGCGGAGGCAGCGGCGGCGGAGGCAAAAGAAGAAGCGGAGACAGCGGTGGAGGAGAAGGTGACAGAGGCGGAGAAGCTCCTGGAGGCAGAGAAGGCGGCGGAGGTGGCGGCGGCGGAGGTGGCGGCGGCGGAGGTGGCGGCGGCGGAGGTGGCGGCGGCGGAGGTGGCGGCGGCGGAGGTGGCGGCGGCGGAGGTGGCGGCAGAGGCGGAATCGGCGGTGGAGGCGGCGTTTCTGGCGGTGGCAGTGTCGGCGGCGGAGGCGGAGACGGGTTGGAAAAGACAGCGTCAGAGATGGCGGAGAAGGCGCAGAAGGCAAAAGAGAGGGAGATGGCGGCGGAGGTAGAGACGTAGGTGGAGAAGGCCGCGGAGGAGAAGGCGGCGGAGGACGAGAAGGCGATAGAAGCGTAGATGATGGCGGAGGTGAGAAATCGGAGAAGACGGAAAAGGGGGAGACGGTGGCCGAGGCGGAGCCGGCTGTGGAAGTAACAAGGCGGAGAAAGGGCAGACGCAGGACAGGGTGAGGCGGAGTCATGGCTAAGGCGGGGTTGGCAATGGAGAAGTAGAGGGTGACGGAAGCGGAGGGGATGGCAGATAAAGGGGCGGCGGCTAAAGTGAAGACGATGGTGAAGATGCCCGCGCTTTTGGCGGTGCAGCGGTTGTGGCGGTAGCGTTGACAGTGGCGATGAAGGCGACGACAACGGACACGACTCCCGGCTATGGTATCCTCGTTTTCTGGCTCCCCACCCCCATTGGCCACGCTGATTATGTTCGCCGACATTACCAACTTCTTAAGAAATCTATTCAGTTTTTCACTCCATCAAACTCTTCACTAAATCAACAATATATTTTTTTTCTTATTTGCCTAATATTTTTATTTGTGTCTCTGATTCTCAATTGTCGGTGAATCATTCAGCGGTGTTATTACACACTTCTTGTTTTTTTTCTCGTTTTGATTTTATCTTATTTTGGAACTTAATTTTTTATTACTTTTATTTGTGGAGAAAGCCTCTTCCTCAATAAAGGAACAGATTTTTAGGTAAAAGAAAAAAAATATTTTTTAAGATCATAAGTTATTAGTAATAAACTAGTCTTCTGTCTATCCGTTCTTTGGACAAGAATCTATTTGCTAACAAGGCAGGGAGAATAACTGTAGCAATTTTCAAATGTTTTTAAGAAGTATAATTTTAGTGTTTGAATATTTAATTATATTGAATTGAATTAATGCTTAGTTTACGTGGCGAGACTCAGGCCATGAGACCTGTTCTTCCGTCTGACCACGTAACTTTTGCTTTACTCCTTTCACCAATTAGTGAAAGAAAGTATTACTTGGGCGAAGAAACAGGAAACTTGTATACAAGGAAACAAAATGGAGACACTTTTCACAACCTCTATTATCGATGAACCAATGTCAAAAGCGTCCACTTTATTGTGACCTATTAACAAGAGAATTGGAGACGACAACCACAGATGAAGCAAAACTAGAGGGAATGCGCAGCATACTGATTTTTTTTGTTAGTGTTATTACTCAACAATTATTAAGAATTTTAAAAAAATGCATAATTTAAAGATGTACAGTTTAATGAAGTTATGCAGAAAATATCCAAGACACAATAATCAATTTGGATGGAAAATTGCTAAGAAAGTTCGAACTTATCTCAAACGTTAGAATAGTTCATGTTATCTATAAGGAAAATAGAACCTAGGAAACATTATTTCATGTTGTCCATTACGAAGTATTGAAGGCTAATAAAATGAGGCAAGAGTACAAATTCTGGAACTATACAATCACTATTTGATGTGAACACAGAGTTGAACATGTTTCTGGATATGTAAATAAATATGTTTATATTTACCAATATCCGTTCACGTATGTTGTAGGGATCTGTGGCAAAGAAATTCTGCTCTTCACTTTAACTTAAAAACAAAATGCACGACATATAGGTAATTTTAACCACTGATTTTTTTGTGAAAGTACACACGTATCAGACGATTGCGGGACATTGGAAACGACATTACTAATCTTTGCATGTAAAAACTCTCAATCTTCGAACTTAATATTCCCTTCACCAATATACACGCTTGTTCGCTGTAGATCTAGGCCATTTTGAAGTTAGCTTCAAGGTGGGGGCAATGAGGAAACGGGTTGCGGGCCCCGAGCCATCTCGGCCCTAGTCCGGGCGGCCGCCAATTCGGCACCCCAGTCATGGCAGTGTCCGATACTCATGGGTTATTGAGTTCCGGCGCATTGTGAGCGGCGCTTCACTTGACTCCAGTGTTACCCTAGAAAGGCTCTGATCCGGCAGAGTGGCTTCATCCAGACTTGACTGGGAAAAGGCCCGTGAGGGGTATCCGCGTTCCGGCAGGATTCGGATACAAGCGCAAAGATATAATTGTTCACCTGAGGGGGTGCGGATAAAGGCAGAGCCCATCCCCAGGAGAAATCCCCCTGATAGAACGGGCAAGTGAAGTTAGTATGCCGTAAGCAATATAACGGTGCATAACTCGTCCATTTTCCAGCGTAGAAAGTTACACTGAAAAGAAAAGATTAAAATATTTATATATTTGTTTAAGTGTAAAATTAAGATTAATTATTGTCATTATTGAATCAACTCTAAAATATTCACGTGAATGTCTGAAAGAGAGTGTTGTAATTCATAGAGTTTCAGGAATGTTCTCGTAAAACAAAACCAATCACTTTATTTTCAGAACAACTATGTTTTTCTAGAATTCTTCCAGAATATCGAAGAGAAAATCGACTAATTGCGCTAATCGATTTGTCTCGAGAGGAATAGAATAAGTTATTGATCATTTCAGAAGGTACCGCCCACCATCCACATTATGATTTAGATTTTTTAAAACACAAAAACACATTTTTATAGAATATTTTTCCAAATTTGCTGGATGAATCCGCAAAAAAGTGACCAATTGGCCACCAGCAGACGAATGTCACACCATTTATTTTGATTGGTGGACCGGAAGGAGTCTATCCGTGAGTGAAGCACAGACGGACGGACGCAGGTTATTCGATTTCTAAACAAGAATGTCTCTACGTTAGAAGCCCTGTTGTCTGGTCACGCTTTGGGTCTTAATTCATCCGGTTTAGCAAAAACCGTTCTTGATACACTTCGTGCCCTAGATTCTTGACAGTACGGGAGTTGCCGCGACCTATGCACAATTGACGTTTCGGCTGTCATACAGCGACCTTCCTCAGGGCAAAATGCAGAAGAAATGTTGCAGAATTATGGACCTGTGGTGCGATTTTTCTAACTCTGCCCTAAGCCTCTAAGCCGCGATGGAATATTAGGCGGCATTTCGCGTCTTTCACGGTCTTGCCGGTAGAAGTCACATGATCGCAAGCACTGCTTTATACGGTCGTGATCATGCGAAATGTAGCGGCGTAAGTGAGAAAGATGCGAAATACCGTGACATATTCAATTGAGAAGATGGGCTTGAGGGGCAAAGTTAGAAAAAACGCGGAGTCATACGTACAGTCAAGAACCTAGGGAGTCATGGAATGGATCAAGAATGGTTTCTGCTTGGCCGGAAATATCTATTGATGCCGGCCGGAAGTATCTATTGACTTGAAGCCTACGGTTTCTTCCCTGACTCCCGTTGCCCCCGGTGCAGCCTCCATTTCCGGAGTCCCTTTACCTTTACCCCAAGGCGAACGACATCCAGCACTCACGGCTACACCGCGACTCCGCGCGCACGACGTGCGATGCCACGTGCACGTGCGCTCGCTCCCGTGCCAATACGCCGTGCGCGGCCGCACGATTGCCTCGAGGCGGCACGGCACGGCGCGCGGGGGTTCCCCGCACCGATCAACCTCCAGGGGACGCTTTCATGTACTCGCGAGGGGAAGCGGCGAGAGTAACTGGATCAGACACGGAGTGCGCGCACGATGTTCGGCGAGGAAGGTTTGATGTGCTTAAGTGTTCCGTAAGGGCGTGAATTTCCCTTTGAGATTGGTGCACTCCGCCCACGTTTCAAAGCAGCTGCACATTAGGTTTTTGTGACTTTGAATCAAGTTATTCAGAAGAGATTGATATGTTGAAATGACTGGATATCAATCTTGTAGAAAATTACGCGTCTTCAGTGCAAATGAATGTGTAAGGTGCAAATTGCCTCTAAAATTCATTCGTGCAATTTCTTATTACGTGCGCTCTTAACTAAAGAACCTTTAATGGTGTTTCGTAAGGTGTGAATTTCGTGTAGTGTTTGATGCACTTACGTACGATTCAAAGTAGAAAGGCTTTTGAAATATGGTGCTGAGTAATAAATTTAATTTGCTCGTACAACGAATATATAGTGATCTCACTGTACGTCTAAAATTCCTTCATGTGATTTTCTCATTACAATCAATTTTGGTGAGGAGATTTTGATGTGATTACATGTACTTAACCCGGCAGTTGTAACGTGACTTTTTGAAACAAAAGTGGTAACGTGGGGTGTCTCCAGACTCCACACTATTTTCCATGATATATGCTAAATTATTAAAAAATAAACTAATGTAATATTCTTCTTCTATTATTAACAATGTTTTGCGTGTAATTAAACACTTTACTAAGAATTTAGTTGCTAAACAACTCTGAGAATTCATCAGGAAAGCATCTAATATTTGGAGTTACTTTTTCTACCGGTCTGCGCGTGTTGTTACATCCAAGCCCATGTTTCATAGCAGAAATTGAAATCTTGTCATATTCAAAGTACAATAGAAAATTTCAATACCCATATTATCCACTTTCCACAATTCACAAAGATTTGGGTGCCCTGATTTCACAGACCCATCCCAAACAATTACTGTCTTGCGTGCAGACTGATTTTTCCAGGACCATATTCTGTTCCCGCTTTCAGCAAAAGTTGGCGTATTCTTCCACTCCTTTCTTAACATATAAAGTGACCTACAATGTTCGTAGTACTTCAATATTAATTTTGCAGGGGAATCCTAACGTAAAATACAGCATGCAAAAACGTTCCCAAACTAATAGAATGTACGAGACTGAAGACACCTTTGATAACGTAGGAGGTAACGCGGGGGTCTCTGGGCACCCCAAACAAAACAAGAGCTTGTTACATGGATAAAACTCATTAAAGTGGCAAACTGAGAGCACACTAAATATCAAGATACAAAAAGAGAAAGGTACTAAAGCAATGGTTAGGGTAGCCAACATGGGAAATACAACACGCGGGAAGAAAGGATCCTGGGGGTCCCACAGACCCCCGCGTTACCACTCCCGGGTTAAAAGTGCAGAATTTTTCATATAAATTCATGCATTTACGTGCTCTTCAAAGAATGTCAGCCTCATTTTTTTCTAATTTGACCTTAGATTCTGGTACTGCTTTCTATCCTTTCCTGCCTCGAAAGGATTGGTGACTAGTATAAAGCCACTGACAATTGAGTGTGACAACTTTTTTTTCTTTCGCGTACACTACTTACGTATTTTCTATCCGTGTGTCGATCTGGCTACTTACGTAATATAGTAAAAGTATTGTAATGCTCTGGCAAGAAACGGTGGTTTTTGACAGAAAAACTCGTATTGTGGGGTCCAGATTCCGAAAGTGGATAGATCTTGTTTCTTTGTGTAGAAAATTACTTCCTCTACCATGTTGTGTCGTCAGAATTCACGTTTTATGGATTTTTGATATCGATAAAACGCTTGACGGCAAAATGTCTGCCCGTCCGTCCATCCGTCCGTCCGTCCATCCATCCGTCCGTCCATCCGTCCGTCCATCTATATGCCGGTCCATCCATTTCTTTCGTACCCGCGAGAAATATGTATTTCTGATTTCACCAAGTTTTGCTGTGCGTTGGAGTACAGAGAAGTGGGGAGCACCTTTGACTAATAAGATGAACAGGGTGGAATTCTTCTAGAAGGTTCTAAAATAATTTTGTACGCAGCACCGCAATAAGCGTAGGTATCGATCGTGTTCCCGGAAGCGCAGCAGCGTTTTGCGCGTGCAAGAGGTCAGCGACTGTGCTTCCGGCTTCCTGAGGCTGTGGTCGGACAGCAGAGAGCGCACATAAAACCAATGAAAGAGCAAATCATTCACATTTCCCAAAATTTCTTCTTCTACCTACCTAACATTACCGGACCATCATTTTACGACCTAGGTGCAGATAACCCTCACTTCTTGAGAATAAAAAAAACAGATATCTTCTTCATTCATTGTTAAACTGCTTTTCCATTTTTGAATAGAAATAAATAGCTTCAGCAATTAATATCATCTAGTAATTTTTTGGTGGTGCTCGATGAGTTTCCCCACTTTTACTTTTCAAGCTTAAAAGTAAGTCACTAATCATCTGTAGAGCCGAAAGTCTGAACGATGTAAATTCGGACAAAAATAAATGAATGAAAAGCGAAGAAAAATAGAGTGCACAGTTTCAGCGTGGTTTGATAATACGTGGCCACTGGTTTGAAAATAAAATGTTCGTACAAAGTGTGAAATTTCTGCTAACGTCCCCTCATAAAAAACGCAGACGTAATTATAACGTAATACTTTCTTATTACCTGGGATTGATGAAAGGCTGAGATGTGTTAAAAAGGACAGAAATTGTGGTATTATATTATACGCGTAAGCGTTAATTATGCGAAAACGTATGAGCTGTTGTAGCACTATTAGTTTACATTGACATTAAATACAAGAGCACGGTTTACTTGCGTCTGTTATCTTTATACCTGAATTTCGATGAATGAAATGGAATGAGTGAATGAATTTAAGAATTGATGAATTAATTTTGATGAATGAATGAATTTTCGTGTTCAAATATAGTATAAGTTACGTTAGTTATATGTTAGTTTTAAAACCGAATATACTACTTGTATAAACTCATCTTTGCAATTTCATAATTCATATCACTCAAAGTTGAATGAATGAAGAGACTATTCTCAGACATCGGAAATTATGATTTCGTTTTCTTAAGTCCACTTTCGTGATGGGTGCCTTACTCATTACTGAGCGTACTTTGGGGAAGAGGCACTTGCCATTACGACTTCCTTTGTCCTGGTCGGTAACTAGAGGTGGTTTGCCTTTGAAATGGGTATTAAGAATAAGAACACTCACAAGAGGCACTTTAAGATTGATAGTAGAGATCAGAGGTTTTCAAACGACGTCTCGCAGACCGGATACGACTCACAATGTTTTCTCCGATGCGCATTACTTCCAGACCAGAACATCCCGAAGTGAGAAGAGAAGAAATTAAGAAATACGGTGATGCTGAAGAGAATTATTAGAGAGTAAGAGATGGCAGACGGGAGGGCGAATGGGGGCAACCAATCAACGTAGAGATGAAGGACACTGCAAAAGTGAGTACCAGCTTCCTTCATTTGAAGGTTTTGTGATAAATGCATTCTCTCGCGCGCCGAGAATAATCTGTCCGTGAGTGCTCAATTCCAATTAAGACTGAACAATAAACCATATTTCGGAAGTTCTTTCATCCAACGAAAGGCATTTCTGAAAAAGCTTATATTAAATACGAGTATTATGAATAAGGAATTAGATTTCATTTTGGTGGTTCTATAGATTTATGAAATGTGTTTTTTAATGAATAATCAATTTTACGTTTTATCCTTGCGAAATAAGCGATAATCTTACCGTAATATTCCAATTTTCTTAATTTTCTATTAACTTCTGCGATAATTCTCTATTTAGTGCGTTCAAGTGTAGCGCAAAACTGCTTCCTCTTGCTGTAATTCTCAGAATTAGTACGATGGCTCTCGTACTTCAACATTCGGCGCTCACTCGTGCAGATATAAATGAATCATCATTATTTCATCATTTTATCACTTCATCATTTTGAACAATTTTGTAATTAAATTTTCAGTTGTACCTGATGGGAGAGACAAAACAGACACCGAAACATCGTCTAGCATAAATTAATAAAATTCTGAAGTAAGAATATTTTGGAATATTTATTTCGGATGTCCAAAATTTAACAAGGGACTGAACAACATTTAAAAAGAATTAATGAGACAACCAAATTAAAACTTATCTTAATAAAGATATAAATGAAATTCGGTTTCCATATAACAGAACTCTTATCTGATGGGGTTGCAGCCTGAAAGTTCAGAAATCCCGAACGATATTTCCACCTCAGTCTCTTCTTATACACTGTGGCTCTAACATTTATTTTCTCCATGTTCTTCTTGGAAGCATCACTGTACCACAATGCAGGTCGCCACGTATTCCACGAAACTGATACGATCCTATTTTACCGACCCATTTAGTGTCTCGTCTGACAGCATCGCTGTACCATAGCGCAGATTGTCACTCATTCCATGAAACTATTGATTGGTATGAATGTTTGGTGAAGATAAGGTCAATTCGTGGCAAGCTGAATGACTAAATTGCGAAAGGTTTCCGCGACGGCAACATTCACGTTGCAACATAATTCAAGGCCTACGGATTTCCCTCCGGGTCAGAATTACCGGACATGTGATGTTTGGGAACAGACTTCTGGAAGCGGTTGTCGCAAATTGGGTGCCAGCACACACGCCGTAACACGTATTACAGAACTTTTCCGAGGTTTCTCCACGTACCACGCCAGTACTACGCGAATGCCAGAGTAGTGTCTTTATGAACGGGCCACAAGCCGCGCGTCATCGTCCCTTTCGAAACCTTCTCCTCTCCTCTCCCCTTTTATACACGCGTACAAATGTTTTGATTGATTGATTAGTAATTCCGGACGCGTCACCTACAAGGTCATTAGTCCCGTAAGTGCACTGCATGATTTTTTGCTCAGAAGGTGGTTTCCCCCCGTTCCTCAGGTCTTCCTTAATAAGGATCCTCTGGTCCGAAATCGCCACTGCACTACTACTTTAACGATCTCGGCCATCGGATTGGCAAAAATTGTCTTTTTATTGTTCATAATTTCTTTTTTAATAATTTCAATAAAAGTCAACTCAATGTTAAACAAATGATTATTTAATTAACTATTGAAATTCAGGTTTTCTGCGTTTCTCGACTTTAGAAACAAGAACCATGTTTCAGCTTACAAACAGATAACTTTAGGCTGGTCATCTAAATTCATCACAGAAGTTATCGGAAATGTGTATATGTTAAAAGTATCGATATAAGGTCACTCGTGGCTCATAGCGAAGCGAAGTTGCTTGCCTTTCACCAAGGAGGTCCGGGTTCGATTCGCTGACAATCTCTCGCTGACAAAACCAGTTTGTCTGTTTCACAGAGGCTAGTCCAATCCCTGGGTAGCTTCCCAAACCCTACCACTGCCCTAATTTCTTCCCAATGTTGGCCGCTGGATAGTGAAGCAGGAAGGAGTGTGAGAGGCACGTACGCGGAGATGCTATCTCGCAGTCCTCTTGACAACTGGCATAATTTGTATCCGTATATTACTAGGTGAGTTCTGCTAGACTTACTGTTACCGTTACCCTCAAAAGTTACAAAAAACAATATTGTGGTCGCTAGTGACTTCGCAGTTAATGCGACCTGAAATAAAGCCCCGCGAGAGATAGCTCAGTGCAACAACTGATGTTAAAGCAGTCCCTCTGACTGGGAGGTTCTAGATTCGATTCAGATTTTCGGCACTAGGTTGTCAGCTAGGTCGAATTCAGTCGCTGTCTGGAGGAGAATTCTAGCGGCCGGCTGTTCTGATCGGTAGTTTTCGTGGTTTATCCGATCAACACCAGGCGAATGCCGGAGCATTACCTTAACAAACGGGCCACGGACCGCGTGCGATATTTCCTTCCTCTTCCTTGTCCTATCCTCACCCTCTTACAAACACACACACACACACACACACACACACACACACTTACACTAACAAGCACTACACTACCACAGATGCCGGAAGACCGGTCGGGAGCGTAGAGCTTGTCCCGGCTGGGGCGGTGCCCCGCTAGTCGACGATAGGTCGGCGCCGGATCTCGCTATTCAGCGGGAAAGGATCCCTTCAACTCCCGAGGAAAAAACACGCAATACACTTACGGGACTAATGACCTAAGTAGTTGACGCGCCCGAAATCACGAACAATCAATCAATCAAATAAAGCATATTAAAAAAAAGTTGGAAATACAGCAGCAAAAGTGATTAATACAATCACAAAGCTGATAATCACACATTTCCCAAAACATGAAAGAGCAAAAACAAGATTGCTTAAAAAATTCATCGTATGTGAAAAGCTTTTTTCTCTCTATGCTTGAAAATTTATCAACATTTAATCGTCTTGTTTGAAATATGATAATTAAAGCCTAAACGCGTCAGCAATATATCAGACTCTCTTAAATAAGTTCTAATAAGACTAAATGTTGATAAAAAATTTATCTAAACATTCACAGAGTCCAGTAATGAAATACGTTTGCTTATTTCGAGAATAATGAATCACTGTGAACAACGTTTAGCATGGCATGTACCGGTAATGTCAATTACCAGAGTACGAATGTGCACATCAGTAAGCACTATTCGATGACATTCCATTTCCAAAATAGTAGGAGTATTTCACATTTCCGAATATACCACAGCACTTGTGAAATGCATGGTATGTTATGAAAGGTATTTCCATGCACTGTGACCAGCACAAAGTTTTAGACGTTCAACGTTATGAACATGGAAATACCAGATCTGATGGACAACTGTCTTTGACGGGTTTAAAGCATAGTTTGCAGTTGGTCTCAAATGATGACACTGATGTCAAATACAACACTACTCTTTCACAGCAAGCATTTAAGGTTGTAGATAATTGCATACAAAATTACGAAACCACAAGAAAAAACTAGTGGTGCAACAGAATTGCACAAAATTTCTCTTACTAGTTACTTTTCTAATTTCTTTGGTCTTCTCTTGCTTTTACTTTCCCGTATACGTACGTATACACGGAGTGATATACGTAGTATAGGGAAAGTTATGTAATGCTGCGCGAAAAAATGGCCAATTTTCGGCGGAAAAAAATTAATTGCCGGGCCGTGAAAACGAATAAGTGGATAAAACCAGTTGCTAAATTAAGAAAAAATCCCCTAACACGTGGTGTAGCCAGAAACCCTGTTTTCTAGGTCCTTGTTACCGAAAACCCAATTGAAAGGAAAACGTCCGTCTGTCCGTCTGTGAACACTGCTAGCGCCTAAACCATACGTACGATTTCTTCCAAAATGGATATTCCCCGGTCGATCTGATTCTAGTCAAAGCTTTGAGATTTTGAAAAAGATTCTTCAAAATTTGGGGGTACTTTATATGAAGCCCCCCGGAGATTTTCAAAATTTTCTCAAAAAACGGCTCCAAATTTTTTCTTTAAATTTCTTGTATGTATAGAGTAAAATACACTTATTAACATGGCATAGCTCCGATATTCACGTAAAGCTCTGAATTTCCGAAAATTTTGAAAGTTTGAATTTTTTCGGAATCTTTCTCCAACTACAAAATTGAACATAGAGATTTTTTCCTTCAAATAAAATTTGTTCTGCATATTGAGTTCTTTCATAAATGTCATGTAAATGTTTTTCAATTTTTTTGTAGTTTTCGTGCAATATTGCGTGCAATATGTGCAATTTTAAAAATTACAAAACAAAATTTTCTCAAAAACGGTTCCAAATTTTTTCTTTAAACTTTGGGTAGGGATAGTGGTAAATGTACTCTATCAATGACATAAAAGCCATTTTGGTCTATGGGTTGGTTTTTTAAAAAAATACAAAAATTTAAATTTTTTTACTTGTCTCTCACGTCGTTAATATATACACTATCGGCGATTTTTTTTCACATTATTATATTTAAGAGTATATATGCTTTAAATAATGTCAAGTAAAGTTTCTCGAAAAGACTACCGTTTTCTGTGAAAAGTAGCTCAAATTTCAGCGTTTTCAGAAATGCTCAAACGCCATTTTCTCGTATATGGCTGCAAATTTTTTCTTGAAACTTTTGTAACGAATAGTGATAATTACCCTCTTTAGTATAGCGTAAAGTTTATTTTGAGTTTTTTTTTGTTTTTTCAAAAATTACATAATTGTAATTTTTTGAAAGATCTCTCACATCTTTAATATGCACATTACGAGCAATTTATAAACATTATTATATTTGTGAGTGTAAGTGCTTCAAATAACTTCAAATAAAGTATTTTGAAAACTCAAACATTTTCTGTGAAAATGAGCTTCAAATTTTGCACTTTTAGTAGCGCTAAAATGCCATTTTCTCTTAAACGGCACATAATTTTTAAAAGAAAATTGTCCTTTGTGACTAGTTTTTTGTGTTCTTTAATATTCTAAAATTAATGTTTCCGTTCTACCAATAGGAAACCGAAAAATTAAGAAAATGACAAAAAAATGAACTTTTGGCGGTGATAGATTACAGCTGGCAAGAAAGAGTTTGTGGCAATTCCGAATAGCTAGCGAAGACCCAAGGAAATAGAAAACTAACACGGGAAAGTCTGTGCCATTCTGTAGCACCACCAGTTGGTTCTTGCCCCATCCTCTTTTGCCAAATGCCATCTATCGCCGCCCAATTTTTTTCTCAACTTCTCGGTTTCCTAATGGTATAATCGAGATATTACTTTAAGAATATTAAATAAGAGTAAAAGCCTCGTCCTGTATTTTAAACTCAGCGCGATAAGTCTGCCGGAGAACTCGGCAAAGTTGTGGCTGTTCTATGAATCTTATCCCTTCTTTAAAAATAAATTAATTCTTGAATAAAAATCATATTTTATCCTATAAATATAACTTGTGTGTTTCGTACATAATTGTGCCAATATAATATTTGTAATAAAAACAGCAGTTAGTAATATACCTAACATTTTATAATAGTTCAACTCGTGCAAATACACCGCAATTTGTAATACTCGTAATTGTTTTAAAAGTGAAAATAGCTTCATTTCAGAATTAAATTTCAAACAGCCAGCCCGAGAACTTTGCTTTGGAGTATTATTGGCAAAATTCTGTGCGTGATAAAGATATTCTAATATTGCTAAAATAATTTTGAGAAACTATACAGAATTCCAATCCAAGAGTTTGTTTATACGGACTTAGAGATTCTGATCGTTTCTTACAATCCAACCCAAGCCAAAAAATGAAGGTACTCAGAAGAACGCAACTCCAAAAATGTATCAGGTTCAAAAAACAGCTACACCCTGAAGAAGATCGCGATATATTGATCGAAATGGCACCTCAGCCTTCGACACGGCGTCACCCGGACAGCTCATATCAGCTTCAAAAAGTCTCATTTGGTAAAAAAATTGTTTTAAGAACATTACTCGGACACCACCTGTACTCCACATGTTGCCGTTCCCGTACGCTCCACGTCACGAGTTCAAATGCTATCCAGGCTCCCCAAATGTTTCCGACATGATTCCTACAACATGGGTAATATGTGAGGAACATTTTAAAGCCACTGCAGTGTTCTCCAACGCAATCTTTAGGAAGGTATAAAAGATCTATTTAAAATAAATCGCTAAATTCTAAGTCAGTTCGATTACTCCCACAAGTAAATCTGCAAAAGAACGTACAGAAAGTTTCAATTTTAGAGGCTTCGGCCTCAGTAACATGACTCATAAGCTCGAAAAAATGAAATAAACTCGATATTTCAGAGGCATCGATTCCAAACTGGGCGATAGAATGCGCGGGAGAAACTTTCTAATTCAAACATCTTTTTGTAAATCGTTATTGAATTTGAGACGAAAATCGATATTTAGAAATCAAATAATACACACAATTTCTTTAATTGTGTACAATTATTTAAAAAAATATTTTTCAATAAACTTATCAGATTTAGGTTAGAATAAAACTAACGTTCATTTCAAATCGTTCATGTCTTTTCTCGGGAATATATAGTTACAAATATAAATGTTTGGATTTTAATTTTCAGAGCCAACACTTCCTCATGAATGTTACACGTTAGTGTACGTGCTTAACGTCAGCAAACAAATCAGAAACTTACTTTGGGATTGAAATTAAGCAAATGCTGAGAAAGGAATGTTCAATAACGTCATATCATATCTGAAAGTACGATGGCAAGCCAAGGAGTAGCGTAGTCAATATCGTTTTCTGTTATTGGCATAGTTTCCCGATATTGAGTATCAAAGTTCAATATATCGCATTTCTCCTCTAGTGCATATTTCGTGACAAGGATACTAACACTGGTTTATGAATAACATAATCGGAACATCTGACAATAGATAAATTGTAGAAGCAATTTTAACGAGAATCATTTCTCAAGGAAATAAATAGGACAAATTTCAATTTATTTTGCATGTAAGATACATATTTAAATAGAAAATTTGAATGCGAATTAATTCAGAAGTAGAATAAACATGTTCTCTAAAATAAAAATAAAATATTAAAATATCTCAACATTGTCATTATCGTGGTTTAATCAAAACTTTTTAAATTAAATAAGGAATATGATAAAAAGTAATCGGTACGGCAAATAACATCAAAATATATTACAATGAACTGACAATGTAAACTCTCTTAACACTTTTAAATTAAAATGCTCGTAGTAAATCTCAACGGAAGCAATTACTTTCGCGCACAATACTTGTGCAGTATAGAGAAAGTATTGTAATTCTACAGGGTTAAAAAGCGACTTTATGTCAGAAAAACTCGTTTTGCCGGATCCTGGTAACTAGAAAGTGGATCAATGTGGTTTCTATGCTAAGTTACTTCCTCGAACATTTTATGCTATTAGAATCTACGTTTCCTGAGTAATTGATACCAAAAAGTTGGTTTACGGCAAAACGTCTATCCGTCCATCAGTCTGTTTGCGCACACCTGCGACTAGATCGTAGGAAACATTTTCACTGAAATTGATATTTGCCAATCGATCTGACAGAAGCAAGACATTGCCAGTTTGCTACGAATATTTCGATTTTCGGAGGACTTTACATGAAGAAACAATTATACATTCAAAATTTTCTAAAAAAATGTAGCCAAATGTTGTCTTTCATTTTTGTCCTCGGAAAGAGCAAAAGACGCTTTTAGAAATGGTGTAGGTCGTATTCTCGTTGAACTCTGAATTTTTAAAAACTGTCAAAAGTTCAATTTTATATTGAAAAAGAATCTTTAAAGACCGAACATAAAATGAGGTTATGTTCAACTTTTCGAAAATTGAGTAGTTTGTGTAGTGTACTTTTGCGCGAAATATTTTATAACCATTTTTTCTCAAAACCTCTTGACATTTTTTCTTTAGAATTTCTCGTCGTATGTATCAAAGAACGGCCAAAAATATGGTGCTGGTCGTATTTTCGGCGAACTCTTCGTAGTTTCCAAAGCGCAAAAAGTTAACATTTCAAATCTACAAAATTGAATATAGATTTTTTTCTTCAGACATATTCAGTAGTAAAATTCAACTCTCTAAAAAGGTTTATGTAGATAACCGTTTCCAATAATGCAAGAAAGTATTTGTTGTGAATATCACGTTGATATGGAAAGTTGAATAAAAAATATTATGTGTTATTGTCAAGAATTTTATTTTCTGTGAGAATGCCTCACCGTTCCATATACATTGACAATTCTGTATGGTAATTGGTGTGACTCCAGGATTGGAAATTAAAAAGAAATTGAAATTACAAAAGTAGAATCGTCGACTTTTATACGCTGTTCAAATCTTGAGATGTTTTAAAAGAATCTGTTTGTATTGCTTGCTCCAATATTAATTATGGGTTTACATATTTCATTTAAGACCAAATTTTGTTAATGTTTCCGAAATTTTACTTCTTCAAAATAAGTATCTCATTTAATGCTACTGCATTACATTTCTCCATCTCAAAATTTGACTCATTCTACATAATTCCGTTTTGGTAGAGATTTGTATTTTAGGTTAGGTATTGAAATGTTTAATTATTGAAACTAATATCATGAAGCCAAATGCTTGATATCTGATGAAGTCAAGAAATGTCAGGTTTGAAATTCGAATTTGAGTAAATCACAGGTATGCTCCACATTGAGAGATTGTCTTTCATCGCCACGTTCCCCGTCCCAGGTTTATTGGGGCGTGTCTTCCAGGCGGTAAGGTTTTCATGCACCGAGAGCGCTCTCTGTACCTCAGGCAACTCTTCTCGCCAACCCTTCAACTCGCAACGCCAATGAAAGCAGAGGGTGCAGACCGCGAAAGTCTAAGATAACACTTGAGTAGGGGGGTCTCGCACAAAAGAAATTATTATTCATCGACAACAGGGATAAACTCGTTCCATTCTGTTGCGTGTCTACATAAACAAGATAAGACTTGATTGCTTGTCCTCCGAGCTAATTTGAATATCGAAGCGTCCCATAGCTCACGCCCTACCACGACACGAGAATCTGTTTGTTATTTTCATTACAACGTAATAAAACGATAGGAATCTTTAATTTGGACCGTCGATTTGGATCTGGGAGGCAAACTTCATAAAAGAAGGAGGAGGGAGGGGGCAGGCGCAATTCATTTTATGTCTTATTCAGCAGCGGCTCGCGAAGAGGGGAAAATGAAAATAAGGGAAGGAAATTCTGCGGTGGGAGAAGTAATATTAAATTGCCTATTAAATTTTTGACGCTCGCCCTAATCCCACGAGGGGGACTCCTGGCGTTCTTTTTCAATGCCGGCGGTTCTGCGGGCGACGGCGCCAGCAATTACATGGAGGGGGTCGGAGGGGGGTTTAGGGGGGCGGGGTTCCGTGTAGAGTGCTGACGGAGGGATAGGATAAGGAGAATGATGTGGTTGGGAAGTTCGGATGAGGAAAGATGCCCGCCAGGATTCAACGTTCGGGTTGATTTCTTGCATGAATGAATCACACTGAAGATACTATATTTGAGCTGGAGGAATGTTTGAAAAATCGACAAAATGACGAAAGAAAACGCACATGGAGAATGAAATGACAAACCAACAATGTCGAAACGTCATGACGAAAGCAAACATGGATAGGTTTTCAAAAACGTATTTACATAAATCTACAACTTACCTTTGTTTCAAACTATGTTCACGATTCAAAACAAACCATAAAACGCTGGATTGATATATTGAAAAGTGTCGGATTAAAACAGTCAAAAAAGGTGAAATAAGTTGAGAGTATTACTTCTGTATAATCATGCGCCGCCAATTACATGGTGGGGGTCGGAGGGGGGTATAGGGGGGCGGAGTTCCGTGTGGAGTGCTGGCGGAGGAATAGAATAAGGAGAATGATGTGGTTGGGAAGTTCGGATGGGGAAAGATGCGCGCCAGGATTCAACGTTCGGTTGATTTCTTGCATTTTTAATCACACTGAAAATCCCATATTTTCGGCTAGAGGACTTTTTAAATCATGATGAAAGGAAATGTGCGTGAAATATGATGACATAACGAACGAATAATAACGAAAAGTCATGACAAAACTTAGCGTGGATGGAGTTTTCAAAAACTTTTTGGCATGGATCTACAACTTATCTTTGTTTCAAACTACGCTCAGGATTCAAAACAAACCATAAAACGCTGCAGTGATATACTGAAAAGAGTGTCTCTTAGACACAGCCGAAGAATGTGAAATAAGTTGCATTATTGCAAATAAGTTCGCATTATTTCTGTATAATCACGCTTATTCTGGCGACCATGCATTTGTTGATTTCTCGTCCCTATATCTACTGGTAAATAATTGACTGGTACCTCGTGCAAAATAAACTGTAGATAATAATTTCGATATAATACAGCAAGGTGGATAGTATGAATTTGAATGCATCTATGTTTAATGTTGAACATAACAGAGATAATAAAAAAGTAGCCATATTCGAATTGGTAATGGGTTTTGTGAAATAGTAAACCAACCGACTCAATATTAGTTTCTAATTTGTAGATGAAATTGGTCGCATCTAGGTAATCAGAGTTCACTACCGGGTGCATCCGCATCCTGTATTAAAATTAACGCAACATATTTTGCTCAACATTTTAGAACATTGTAGTCAAATACATTAAGTACACATCAATACACGTAATTTATCATGAGTGAACTAATAACTTCAAAATATTTAATCTCGTGCACCAGTCAAAGTATTCACCAGTCAAACAAACGCTTTTTATTCGTCAATAAAACAGAACCATGAATGTTTCGTAAGATTAAAATAACTGTAATGTAAAAATTATTTTACAAAAAGGTATAATGAAAGATTTTATCACAGAGATTTTAAGACATATATTTCGATGCATATGTTTGATGCGAAAATGACTAAATTTGAAGATTGAATAGGTTTTTAATTACTTATAAATATCTTATCGTAAGTTATATTGTGTGTATCTTAAACAGTAGTACAGGATATAAATTGTCTTAACGAATAATACATTTTATTCATTTTGCATAGTTAAATTACGCTTTCTATGTGTGTAACAATGTTTCTTTATAAAAGTAGTGATCACACACTTTTATGTTCAGATTATTTACTTCGGACAAAGTAGACATGCAAACTTTTATTAGAGTAAATACAAAATGTATAAATGCACTTCAATATTCAAGAAAAATGTGATGAGTCACTTACTTACAATATAGACACAGGGATTTCATTATTGTACATAAGATTTCACTTAATAATTTGAAATAACATGTTATACCTAATTAAAATAAGAGCTGTCTTTTTAGAACTTCAATATTGCTTCACAAAACCCGTCGACTTGAATTTACATACACACGGGTACATTAATTACACTATTCAACACACATTTTCATGGTAAACAATTTAAAGCCATTTTAGGATATGTTTAATGCACAAATTCCAAATATGGCATTGGTTTAGGTTGGTTCTAGTTTTTGAAATCATGAAAATCGCATCGAGAAATATAATTTTATTTTATTAAGTATAGGCTATTCGTAAATTGTATAAAACTTCAACTAAATGTAACTAGATATGCCTATTTATACAAAATCAAACTCTTGGAAGACGTAATATTAATATATTCATATTTACAGCCCGAAACGAATTACAATTAATTGTTTGAAAAACATTGCTTGTATGATATCCTTTTATGCGTCAAATTAGGACAATCACGTTGAAGGTTCCAGTACTAGTCTGTCATTATGTGTCTATCCCATCTGCCCTGATCTTCCCCCATCTTCCATTACCTTTATTTCATGATGAAATCGCTCCCTTTGTGCCTCACACATATTACCAAGAACTTCTGGAAATTTGTCTAGATGGTTATGGAGATAGTGTTCATTAATGCTCATAGTTGCACCCACATTCTGGAAGTTTAAAAGCAAGTTTGCGCCAGTTCTTAATTTTCTCATTTTTGATTACCAAAAAAGTTCTTGACAACAATGACAAAGCAGTACCAGTAACCAGTTAAATGTCTTTTTCGCTTCCGGTGTCAGACATTTTTTTTCTTTTGGTCTGGATGCTAAAAGTTCAGCTGCTTGGTTTGGCTGAGGTCACGTATTAAATCACTCAGCCTATTTTGCGAGAAGTGCTCTTTTGTAACACTTCCGTCTTATTCAATGCCACTGCTAACTTCTGCATTACACCCCAGAATCTGCATATCCTCACTAATGGACACAGGAATTTCAGAGAGCATGAACACTGGTATGCGAAGATCAGGTCCATGTGGGAAACAGGTGGTCTTGCTTATTCCAAATCAGGGTCACCCCCAGTTCTTTTTCTTGGAACAATTAAAGTCTTTTACTTTTGCACAATAAAAATAGCAATCATCATTATTTTTTGGGCTCTCGCCATACCAGCGGTGCACCAGATTTTAAACTCTTCAATTTTCCAGTTTTCCACGGAGACAATCCACACAGGTTTTGCATACCAAATGGGGAGCCCACGACTTATCTTGATCACCCAGTTTTATGCCAAAATATGCGTGATATATTTTTTCTATAAAGTTTCTGACATTTCTTTTCTGTTTTTATAGCGTGAATTCCTCACAAATGTAATAAAATACATTAGAGTCATTCAAACAACATCTTCCTGAAGAATTCATTATTTTGTAACAAAAGAAAATGAAAATAAAAGGAAGTTCAATTAAAGTATTCTGAAAATAATGCGATATTCAATGTTTACAATGAAAAAAGTGTTTGTATAAAGAGAGATATTTGCATTAAGTGCTGTGAGTTTTGTGATAGCATAATTCATTACAACGTTCGTAGCACAAAAACTAGAGCCATTTGAATGAAACTAATGACATATCTGGATTCTGCATACCCAATTTACTGTGAATTCGTTGCAAAATCTTGGGCAAGTGAAAAGAAGTTTTTTTGTTGAGCAGTGTTATTCCAATAAAAATCATGTACCTGTATCAGGTAGATTGTTATTTTGAAAAGCTTGGTGCAACTTTTTTTCTGTCAAAAATTATCGTTTACAAGAAAACTAGTTAGTCTTCTTAGTTTCTTCCGAGAGTGCCATTCATGCAGCTTAGAACATTTAAACTTACGCACGTGCAAGCTATAAAGAAGCCTAGTTTTCTTGTAAACGAACATTTTCGCCGGAAAACTAACAGCAGCAGACGTCCCTTAAAAACAATGAGTCTATCTTGACAACAGGAGTGCATAAAAGTTTATTTTCTCTGTAAGAGTCTATTTTCTCTATAACAGTCTACGAGAGTGTATAAGAGTCTATAAAAGTCTGCAAGAGTTTTGTGGGATCTCTGTTTAAAAAATAGAATTACGTGTTTTTGAGAAATCCATGAACGTCCAGCAGGTTACCGCACTGTCACGGAGGCAGCAATACACTTTGTATGTGCTCCATTGTTTGCACTTCACCGTATCCACATGTAGCGCTGTCGGCAAACTCCTCTTGTTTAACAGGTAACCACCATCTGCCGAATCCACTTCCAAGCCTATTCACTGTTGACCACAGCTGGGGGAGAGGAGAGGCACAACCCTGCAACTTACAGAAATTGTAGTAAAATCCTTCCATAGCAAATTATTCTACATTTCTACCATTGGGTTGCGTCTTCCACTGAACATAGATGTACCGAGGTTTTGGTCAGATGATCAGTTCTAGAGTGGAGATTTTGCAATAAAGGTAACGAGATTGTGCTGTGTTTTAATCTACTTTCTGTAACTGAGAAGGCCGCGGGAGCGAGTAGCGTTGAGCGTAGTGGAGCAGGTTCATCCAGGAAACGCAGAGCAATGCGGTACGACCAGGAATAACGCCAATAAGAGATCACCCTAGATATCTGTGGCTTAGTCATCAGACTGTTCATCTAATTCTTTGGTGTTTCAGGATTCAATTTTCAGTCGATCCGCGTGGAATTTGTGAGTTTTTGTTTTGCAAGTTTGTTTCAGAGTTTTCTTCTTTCTCCTCAATCTCGCAATCTGTCTATCTATAAATAAAATTATATCTTCATCAATCCATCAAAACCATTCATCATTTTTTCTACTTAGCAAAATCATTTATGATTTCAAACGTTCTTGCTTCATCCATATCGTTTTCTACCATACCGTATTATGCGTAAACAGTATCAAAATGTATATTTGATTTTCTGAAGTAATATATTAGCATCACTAATATTTCTAAGTAATAGTGGTAATCGAATGCACAGGAGTGGACTATGCAGTCCGACTACCAACATGACACGTGGCGCAGTCTTCTCTCCCCGGGAGGAATTCTCTGTTCGGCTCACAGGCGTCATCGTTGTTTCACTTGTGGGGAACTTATCCGTTTGCTGGTCCTGTCATATAATTGTTGCTTTAAACAAAAGTTATGTTTTCAATCGTGCAATTCCTACCGATGTTAAAAATATAACAAATAACACATTGTGCAAATGCTCTAGTCATTTCCATGACTGACCATGTGATGCAATGAGGTATCGTAAAATCTAATTTCTGGATAATTGTAGTTCTGGATATTACACTTTTAGGAGGTATTTACAAGTGAAAGAAGAATATTGTTAAGATAATCCTTTTCTTTGTTTTGGTAGCGGTAACGCTAGATGACTCGAGTGAACTGACCAGACCGTCCACCGTCACGCCAACTTTTGCGATTGACCTGCCTTACGAGGCACGCTACACTTGGCGTGCAGGTCTTCGACGTGAACGTCGTCGTCGTTGTCGTCGTCGTCGGCGACGGCGGTGACGGCGGCGACGGCGGTGACGGAGGTGACGGCGGTGACGGCGGTGACGGCTGTGACGGCTGTGACGGCGGCGACGGCGGCGACGGCGGCGACGGCGGCGACGGCGGCGACGGCGGCGACGGCGGCGACGGCTGTGACGGCGGCGACGGCGGCGGCGAGGCGGTGTCCACAGCAACTGAGCAAAGGCGAAGAAGTGCCGAATTGATGGTGCAGGACGATCGGTAGGGCCGGTCGGCTTGACACCAATCACAGATCTTTTGAATCTACTACTTTCTTCAAATTTTCACTTTTCAGATAATTAATTGCCATTCCACCGCTCTATCTTTCTCGTTGTGGATTTCTGTCAAACCATAAATGATTCAAACACTACTCGCATATTATCATTCCTTGTGAAACTTTTCAACTGTTCATGACAAATGAGAAAAGAAAGTAATTAAATCTCAATTTTCAATATCTCGGGGTAAGCAAGCGTTAAGACAGACTGGACAACTCATACATCCTCCTACGTCCTGTAGAGCGATCGTTGCACTTGCACTTTCCTTCGCCTGGCGAGTAGATATCTTTCTCGGTGGCGACTGTTGATGAGGAGCGCAGAGCAACTCAGCAACGAAGACGGATGCGAGCAGCGCGCAGCCCAATGCCAAAAGGTGCCATAACGACAGTGCAGGACGGGGAGGTAGAGCCGGTAGACCTTATGAATCTGCACGTTCTTTAATATTTTGTCCTTCCAGCCCATCGCATTCCGGCATCCAATCGCCCAATTTCTTTTGTTGCAGAATTACCCTTCACCATAAATGATTCAAATAGTGCCGAGTGACAATTTTTTTTTGGATTCCCTTGGATCTTTAGGAAACCAACCATCATAATCGAGAGACAAATTAAATATTTACATTTATTGCATTTTTATCTCAAAAAATAAAAGGTCACAGGCAGCACAATGGACAGCTCACAACATTTTCTTATAGTTCAATTCATCCGCCGCGCCATTTGAGTTGGATGCATCCCACGGACTCTCCGCTTGGCGTGCTGGCTTCTTCGGCGACGACGGGAGCGACGAGGCGGGGCGCGGAGCAGCTTGCCGACGAAGGCGGCGGCGGCAGCGGTGGCGGTGGCGGTGACGAACAGAGCCTAGCCCAGAGAGAGGAAGGCCCCGTAAAGAAGGTAGTGGACGATGGATAGTGTTGATAGACATTACAGCAATAACAGGATTTATGAATCTACATGTTCTTTAAAATTTCCTCCTTCTAACCCAACGCATTCCAGCATTCCATCGCTTCAATCTCTTTCGCTGAAGAATTTTGCCATACCATACATGACCCAAACAGCAGCGATTATCACAGTTTCAGTTCGATTCCCTTCGATCCTTCGGAAAAATCCATGACAAATGAGAGAAGAAAGGAAGAAAGTGAGAACATCTCGATTTTTATTACATTTTATTACCACGGGAAATAAAAGGTAACAGGTGAAGGTAACTGGACCGCGGCAGTCTGATCAGCAGTTATGGTGTCATCCAATCGAAGCTTGGATCACACCTACAGTAATGACGTTTAAGCTTACAGGTGAAGGTAACAGGACCGCTCAAACTTTTTTTTAAAGTTCAGTCCATCCGCCACGCCATTTGAGTCGGATGAATCCGAGGCCCCCTCCGCTTGGCGTGCTGTCTTCTTGGGCGGCGGTGGCGGCGGCAGCGCCGAGGGGGCGCAGAGCAGCTCTGCGAGGAAGGCGGGGCGGCGGCGGCGGCCAGCGCCCAGCCCAGCGCGAGGAAGGCGCCGGCGAGGTGGCGCAGGGCGAGGCGGTAGGGGCGGTAGGGCTGCGGGGGCGCGCCCACGCGCTGCGCGGAGCTGTTGCGCTTCACGTGCACGTTGCCCAGCGCGTCGCGCTCGAACTTCACGTACAGCCCGGCCTACGGCAGCGCACACCACTCTTCTCCCGACACACTGTACTGGCTTATAGTTCGATATTTTCCAACTCTGTCCCTCAAGCTCCTATAGTCGCGAAGGAATATCACATGGCATTTTGCGTATTTCTCGACTTTGCCAGCACTGCTTGATACGGTCGCGATCATTGCGAAATCTAGCGGCCCGACTGAGAAAGATGCGAAATACCGTGACATATTCCATAGTGAAGCTGGGCCTTCGAGGGGCAAAGTTTGAAAAATCGCAGTGTATTCTTCGATTTAAATGTAGGGCCTGATGACGTCTGATCAGCAGTTATGATGTCATCCAATCGGGAGCTTGGATCACTCCTACAGTAATGACGTTTAAGCCTCCCGATTGAGATGACGTTTAAGCTCCCGACACCATAACTGCTGATCAAATGTCAACAGACCCTGTGTTTAAATTGAAGTACATATAGCGTGGCGCCTCCGGTGGGTATGTTCATATTAACCCTAGGAATACCGAGAGTATAAATAGTAACGTCTATTCCTAAAATGGGAGGTCCGCATTATTCGCACCAAAAAATGTATATGTGCTTATCAAGAGATAATATATTTACTGAACACTTATAAATATAAATTCCATCAAGGAATTCACTTTTAATCTCAGTCTGAAACATTATACTCTCCTTTACAAACATTATTCTATTTGCCATACATCCAACCTTTTTGATATCTTCTGTGAATAAACAACTGAAAAATTGTCGCCCTCTTACAGCAAGTTCTGTTCAGATGCGTTTACGAAAAAGAAAAAAACGTTGACAATTTGCCAACGCACACAAACAAAATTTTCCTATATAGATGAAAGCGAAAAAATGCACTAAAAGCACTGTAGAAAAACAGCGTCTTATACGAAGGGAGAGTTTATCGAACTCGCACTAAAAAACGCAGATATAAAAACACGTATCTTTTGACGTGGAAAACGAAGAGTGAAACTACCTAAAAAATTACGTTAATTCTCAACAATGTAGAGCACATGAATCAAGTGAACTGACAGCACTATGAAGGGTTAAAATTTGTGTTTGTGCTGTGCAAGTTTATAATAAAAATACATTGTAAGCGTACGCCCGGCTCGTCAATTTTCGAGCAGTGAAAATTACACCCGAAAAGTATCGTTTGAAATACTTATTTTCTTTTCTTGTTTCTTTAGAAAATTACCTTTAATTATAGCCAATGTGATGAAACAAGTCGTAATGGAAATCCCGGAAAGAGGGTATAGTATACACAGGTGCGTAGGGGCATTGAAAGCATTGTAAACAGGATATCCTAGAAGGAACCGGTTTAGAAGTGCGGAAATCAATTCTCTCGTCGAATAAAATTAAGTGAGATCGTGATAAAATCTGTATATCATGTAGGTTACTCACAATGCGTTTAGTTGCTTAAAAATATGTTTTAAGGATACATTTCTTAAAATCGTCTCATTGTATCCGCAAAATAAATTATCAGAGTCCCACCAGAAAATAATGGAAATGGCCTAAAATTAAGATATTTAATTATAATTTACTGACGTATTTATAGCTTACTTAGCAATCGACTGCTCTCTGGACTCTTGCTATCCAAGAATATAGTGAGAACAGCCTAGAGGTCGAGATCACTGCATAAGAAGTTCACTTAAAATTTCTTGATACTAACTCAATTGTTAAGAAAAACTTTCCGTTCTCGTGGCAGTGAAGAGGCTGGATGGTAGACTCAGGGGCAGGTGAAGAGACGGGTAGCCAGTGTTGAGGTGATTGGTCAATGAAAGATAACAGTAATGGGCATAATTTGATGATTCAGTGGTAACTTAGAACTCTGATATGAGTGACTAACTCCTTTCTGATCGTAGGAGAGGAAGGAGGAGTATTCGTTTTCACATCCCCTTCCCTCGGCATGTGACCGCAAAGGTATGTCTTCGGCTTACACTGCATTAAAGATAGAAGAATGATCATGAGAGATGCATGTTGATGCGATGAGATATTCTGGATGAGATGTTGATTGAAGTGAAACCCATTATAACGAGAACCCAGCTAGTTAGATACGAATGCTAAAATAACCCATGCCTTAAACGGGACTAGTTTTCTAGTATTCCATTGAATGACTGATGCACAAAATGTGTTCGTAACCTAAATAGTCTTTTCTTTCGATATTGTCCAAATTATCCTGACGTCACTATCTTTAGTACATTAGAAAATTGATTTGTCATCTATGAATTTAACACAAAGAAATTCATTGTGTTTCCAAATCTCAAATGAAGATATTGAAATAAATTGCGTTCTTTTATAACTTTTGAATGAATAAGCATTTTATTTCTTCGACCAGAAATATATAGATTCAAACTTCATTCTACTACTACCTATTTAAATGATAAATCACTACATTTAATGGCAAATGTAAACTATTATCATGGCAATGAATTTTTCATCCGCGATTGTATGCGTGAAATTTGAATATTCAACCCTCTCGTCTCTCTCGTTTGAACGATTTGCTATTGTGATTATTTATATTTAATCTCGATCTATTTCCAGGTACATTCGTACATACCTACATAGTAAATTGCATCTTCAGTTTAGAAAATACTCTTTTCTAAAATCTATATTGTTCACCCATAGTAAAATGTAATTTTTAAATGTAACAAAGGTGTGTTTGAGTGAAAAGAACCGTCCTTGATTGTGTAGGAGCGAGGAGCAACTATTCATGTACGCGGAGGCGAAGGCTTTAAGTTCGTATACCAGTAGTTTTAACCATTGTGACGTCTTGGGAATCTCATTATAAATTACAGACAAAACATCAATTATTTACTGGCTTATTTACAAGCAATAATTTAACATATACATTTACAGCTCTGGTAGACGGTCCCCGGATCGCATATGCAATCACTAAATTCTAGCAAGTAATTGCCTGACTCGTGGCCCTCGCCACTTATCAAAGTCTTACGCATTCAGTATACCACTACGTTGTGAATTAATTTCTATTGATTTGGCGTTATTTTTTTTTGTTGTACGTGAATGGGCGCCCCCCAAGTGGTGCTGGACCGCAAAATTTTGAGATTGATTGAGTTGTGATTGATTGTTCTTGAAATCGTGAAAGGGGTAAAGGGTTTTCTGGTACGGGGTTTTTTGATCCAAGGAATGGTTTAAACACTGCCACAAGTGGAAGTGGTATTCCATTACATCACGACTAAAGATGTTATGAGTCGGCTGAATATAAAATCTATTCCAGGTTGCAACCAGCTATCTAAGGAGCAGATCCGGCGATATTATTATTATTATTATTATTATTATTATTATTATTATTATTATTATTATTATTATCATTACTGCATTACATAATACGACCAAAAATAGAGTATTAAAAAATAATTCGAAATATCCAGTGATAGTTGAAAAATTTGAACATTGTAACTGATTTATTTAAATTAAGGATGGATTTAGGTTTTTTGCGTCTATTGTTACGTAAATTTTCACGGAGTTGAAACTGGTTTCTCAAATACTATTAGTCTCAATTTATTGTTAAATGTCGTTTGCAATCTGAAATTATCTTTTTTCAGAATCAAAAAAATTTATTTCGAAAGTGAAAAATTCGCAAAGTAGTATTTGGAAGTCATTTCAAATACTTCACAATACTCGTAGGTATCCAAAATATATTGTGGTATAATTAAGAAGATTAAAACGTTTCAAAGTGAATACACACGTTTCCTTAAGGATTACATTATAGATCACAACATAGATATATCAAATCTCCAGAAAAAGTGCTATTGTACTGAATAACTGAGGTATTATGAATACTTTTATTGTAGTTATTTATGACGATACAGAATATTATAAAATTATAAATTGAGGAAATTAATCAAATTACCGCTTGTTTGAGAAAAAATGGGAATAGATAACAAAAGGGAATCATTAATTGGTAAAGAATTACTTCAAATAACTGGATAATACGTCATAATCATATGGATAATACGTCTGTGAGAGACATTAAATGAGTTTCTAAAGGACAAAATCTGACACGAAAAGAATTAGAAAATAAATCAGAAGGGAAAACAATGAACGAGTAGAACATTTCAAACAAGATATTAAAGGACAGATACCAGATGGAATTCAATAAAATATCATTGTAATAACTATTTCATACGGATTGTACAAACGGCAAAATCCGTAATGCATACAGTCGTGTAAAAGCGGAACATGAATTTGAGCGTGCAAATGCATGTGTGCGGATGTGATGGTCTGCTTTAGCGTTTCCGTGTGTTTGCACTAGTGAGAGTGCAGTTCACTGCATCGCAAGAGTTAGCGAGCGTTTCGACTAGCGTATTGTGCATATGTTTGCTATTGCACCTGGATGGACACGTGTAGGGGAAATTGGCAGCGCGGATATTGAGATGACGATCAACATTCAACACAGGTCACACATTAGTTCTTGGACGTGAGCGAATGAAGAGTGCAGTAGTGCTACAAAGAGCATTTTGAATAGTTTATTAGGCTGTAAGCGTCATTGTGTGCGACATCTGTGACGTGGGGTTGATCGTAGGTATTGAAGTTGGCTTTGGTTGGTAGCGAGTTGTGTGCGGAAGTTGTCCCTACTATCGAGGCAATGTTTGCAGTTTCACTTTGCTGACAGGTGCAATTGCGGAATTAAATGACATGATTAGTATGTTTGAGGTTATGAAGAAGCGAAAGCAAAGAGCAGAACAAAAAGAAGCTGTAATTCAGACACGTGCCTGACAATAGGAATTAAAACTTGGAATTTGGAATTACCTGGGAAAGGAATGGTTAAGGGTGGAAGTGGAGACATACCTAGCGTCAATTACTTTCACCTTTGCGAGAGGCAGCGAGAATGCGATCCAAGAAATACATGGCGCCAAAATGCAAGTAAGTGCCTGAGCGAATTCATCAAACCTCGAAATGTTTGAAAGTACTGAAAAGAGTATTTATTGCTTTAGAGCCATCACTTCAAACATAATTAGTCCTGTAAATGCAGTGTACGTTATATTCCGCGTAGTGATAGTGTTGGTCTCCCACTCAAACACAAGATCCGGTGCCGACTAAGTGTCGATTTGCGGTGGTAATTTCCACCCCAGGGGGGAAACGGGATAACTCCCCTACACCTCAAGCACTGGCCTTCCCGACATATGTGATAGTTTAGTGTATGTAAGTGTGTATGTGTGTTCGTATACGAAGAGGAGGGGACACGGGAGAGGAAGGAATATGGACCGTTTGTTGGGCACCGTTCCCTAATAACTCAGTGCTGATCGGAGACATTATTGTGGAATTTTTCTGACTCTGCCCCTCAAGCCCCTATGGCCACAATTGAATATCACACGGCACTTTGCGTCTTTCTCCGTCTTGCGCAAGAAGTCGCATGATCGCAACACTGCTTGATACGGACGCGATCTGGCGGCACGACTGAGAACTTCGGGAAATACCGTGACATATTTCATCACGAAGATGGGCCTTGAGGGGCAAAGTTAGAAAAACCGCAGAAAACTACCAGTTAGAACAATGAGCTGATAAAATTGTAATTCATGCAAGTGCTTTAATTCGAGAGAATTCATTAGAACAGTGCGTAAGCGAGCAAGAAAATCGAGCAAGCCAAGCATCGGCGTGCACGGCTTCCACACAGATCCAAACGTGAGCGTCGTCTCGAGCGCAAAGTGCACATCGAGCAAGCCAAGCATCGGCGTGCACGGCTTCCACACAGACCCAAACGTGCGCGTCGTCTCGAGCGCAACGTGCACATCGAGCAAGCCAAGCATCGGCGTGCACGGCTTCCACACAGATCCAAACGTGAGCGTCGTCTCGAGCGCAAAGTGCACATCGAGCAAGCAAGCATCAGCATGCACGGCTTCCACACAGACCCGAACGTGCGCGTCGTCTCGAGCGCAACGTGCACATCGAGCAAGCCAAGCATCAGCATGCACGGCTTCCACTCAGACCCAAACGTGCGCGTCGTCTCGAGCGCAACGTGCACATCGAGCGTCTTCTCGAGCGCAACGAGCGCGTACCTGCAGGGAGCGCTGGATGAGCGCGTTGAGGCGCGGCTCGAGCGGCGAGCCCTTGACGACGGCCATGGCCTTGTAGGCGGGCGCCAGCGCGCACTGCCGCGCCTGGTGCAGCAGCGAGCGGCCGGCGCGCGAGTAGGCAGGGAGCTGCGAGAACTTGCGGAAGAACCAGCGCGGGCTCATCAGTGCTCGCGGCTCCCCGCGCACCACCGCCGCCCGCACCTGTGCCGCACCACGCCACACCGCTCACCGTGCGCTCTGCGCAGCCGCACGCTCCACTCGCTGATTCATTCACACAGGTTCAATCATTGATTCATTCATCAAACATTTGTGTTTCCGACGCATACTCTGATATGGTTGTTAGTTCTGTCAGTGTAATGCATATTATATCTCAACAGCGGTTTAAGCTCCTCCCCTCTGGAACGTGAGATTCAGAGCGCGAAACCACAGGTCACAATACGTGGGTTTTCCTCTCTAGGTAACTACCCCAGCCGGGTTACGGTTCAGCCAGGACAATCTCTGAGCGCACAATAGGTCTCCAGACATGACCGGTAGTACAGTGTGTATAAACATATTCGTGTAGGTGTGTTTCTGTGTACGGGTTTGATTAATTATTTCGTGTTTGCGGGCTCGTCACCTCCTTTGGACATTAGTACTGTAAGAGTAGTGAATGGTTTATCACGCAAGGGTCTTGTGGTCTTATTTCGTTGGATGGTGAGATCCGCCGTCGACCTTCACGTCGGCTTGCGGTGCTTTCCCACCACCGACTCACCGCCCGCCTCAGCCGGGACAAGCTCTAAGCTCCGGGCTGGTCTTCTTGGCTGTCCGGGTGGGTAAAGCATACGATTACATCCGGGCTGCTCTCCCAACATGTGTGGTAATATAATACATGTAAGCGTGTGTGTATGTATATATGTAAGGGATAGAGATGGAAGAAGGAAGGAAAGCTGGCGCGCGGATTGTGGCCCGTATAAGAGAGTACTGGATAGAGTACTGCTCCGGATTTGTGTGTATATGTGTGTGCGGGCGATGAGTGGGACAATATTGAGGAAGGAACGATTGCATGGTCCGTGGTTCCTTTCTTATTGGACCAGCATTCTCTTGATATTGATCGCACAAATCAAAGGCAACTGCCGATCATAGGAGCTGGGCGCTAGAACTCTCCTCCAGGCAGCGACTGGATTCGATAGTAACGTGATTAATGTCAAAAATCCGTCACCATTGGAACTCGAACACTAGAAGTTTCAGGTCAGAGTATTTTTGTTAGGGTAAAGAACTGTTTGCACAATTGCTTTTCAGAGATTCCCTTCAGCACTAACGTTAATATTGAGAATAAACGATCTTTATTGCAATCTGGACAAAAAAATAAAAATAAAATCTATGTCGATGGTGCTTTACGGCATCTGCGTCCGCCGCTCAAACAAATACTTGAACGTTTACTATTGAATTTCTCGGTTTTCCGTGAGGCATAGTGACTTGCGCTATTCTCTATAGTATTTATAGGTCTGGTAAACAAAAGGTCTTGAAGGTTATTCCCCCTCTTGGGTTGTTTAGCCACAAAACAAAGTTTTCGTTACCTTCCTAAGGCTTAATGTGCCAACTTACACATTGAGAGATAGGGTTTTCACTTCAGTGATAGGATATACTGGGATGGAAAATCAGAATTCGAAAGTTCAAAGCATCAAACAAATCAAGGATCTATGAACTGAAATGGAATAACTTGAAACGAAATAAAATAAAACTCAGATAAATGAAAAAAAATCAATCAATCGAAATAATTAAACCAAATAATTAAATTAAATTTTTCCTCCAATGTGAAAACAAACATTTTCACTTTTCAAGAGAAATTTAAAACTCGTGTAATATGTTGCATTATTACATTAGTCAATCCAAGTACTCTGTCTTGCCTCACATTAAGGGATTTTTGAACTAAAACACAAAAATTGATATCAGAAAACTACACTCATAAAGTGCTCTTATAAATTTTCATAGTAGTAGCCGTACCACGCATGGAAATTCTTTAGGTGCTCTCGAATTGTGCCGTTGGATTACGTTCACTAGGAGTGTACTTTTTCTCTTCCTCCTACCCTCTTAATTTTCTTACACTGCTCTCATCCCCACTCGCTCGGCTGAGACTGGATCTCCCCATGCGCTCAATATCCGCAAAACCACGCACTCTTGGTTGAAACAGATATTGTCACGTTTATTGCAAGTGGGCTGGGGAATCCTGCAGACCCGGGCTGCTTAGATGAATTTGTGGGATACAGCATTGGCAATGACGGATCCAGCCGATCATTGGGGAGGGGGGCAACGTAGATTTTTGTTAAATAATAAACATTTTTTATTGTATTGTATATTATTCATGTACTTACATATGATATACAATATTATTGTTTAAATAATTATATAATTCGAACATAAATATTTAAATCAATTTTGTCAAATTAAGGAAGGTAAATGAAAAGTCAAGGCATTTAGGGGGGCCATGGCCACCTTGCCGATAAGATTCGTGTGGTCTTCATGTAAGTAACTATTAAGTGTGAATTAATTCCTGAAACTTAACATTAGTTTATTCACCTAATTAAATTTATTCGTGGTACAAAATGAGTATTAAAAATTATCAGTCATACAACTCTGGGAGTAATTCTGACTTTCATATAAACTTGCAAACTCTTTAATATACATCTCAATCTAGTATTAACAAGAAACACATTTTGGCAATCAAAAGACAAGTCCCCATTCAGTCCAAAGAGACAATCAAATTACGACCAGAGTAGTAGAAATTCAGCAAAACATGAATACGCTCAGAAACGTACACAGGGAAAATCTGCAGAAAGTTCACTGAATTACGAGTCAGGAGGTGGCCTTCCACGTGGGGAAATGCAAGCCAGAAATTTATTAGCGGTGTTTGTAAAGATTTTCATCTGCGTTTTCCCTCTTGTTTGCCGTTCCATTTGTCACGATTCAAGGCTGCCTAGAAAAGGGGGATCAGCCCTCCCAGCATACCTCCAGAATCTGCGCCCTCCTAAGAGCGCCCACGCGAGCAAATAGAATGTGACGTCGTGCGGTCGGTACGTGAACTGATCTTAATTTGTTTTCAGCCCCTGTCAGCACTTGTTGTGTACACAGTGGTTTTGTGTAAGGGAGACTACTCAGTCACAAACCAGAGGAGGAGGAGGGAGGAGAAGAGGAAGAAGAAGAAGGAACCAAGAAGAAGGTTCCTTCATACATACTGAAACCAAGAGAATTTGTGTAAGTGACAAAACCGACTGTAAATAGTTTGATTGATGTTATGAATGGATTTGGTATTAAATGAACATAAGAATTAAATAGGAATATTTCAATTGTTATTTTCATTAACAATGGATGTGATTATGATGACCCCAACTGGCGTGTGTGAAGGTCTTATGAATTTGAAAAAATAATTACTATGCATTTCATCATCTGGGCACAGAAGTTAAGCAATTACGTGACAATACGTAGGGTCTATCCCATTTCGCAATTGTCAACTACCGTTGTAACCACATAGCTACTAACCATTATGTTATTGTTATCAAGTGTTTGGCCTGTTGGTGAGTTAAATAGTTAAACTCTATTGAAACTTCAACTGAAAATATTGATACATCATTCATTACTTTCGCCCATCGAAAGTATTTGAAGGATTTTTATTAAAAGCGTTCTGCAAAGCGGACAAATATAATTTATAACAATTATTTTTGCACGTTAAATTTCTTTTAAATATTCAATAAAAAAACTTCATTAACTTGAAACGTTAAAATACAATATGAAAACAAACTCAGGAATATATTCAGGACATAATTTTATGAGAATTAAGTTTTAAAAAATGCAGATAAAGAAACGAATTACCATATAATTATATTATCTGAGAGAATATAGTTATATGAAGTGCATTTAAACTACTTACATAGTTGTATAAAGTATGTAGTTAAAGTATAAAGTTTACAGATTGTAAAAATACAAACAATCGTATAAAAACTTCTGTGGGCATTCTTATTATCAGATGCATTTACATCAAATTAATAAAACCAATGTAGTTGCAGATTTGACCTTGTGTCACCAATCACATTTTCATACTATTCTTCTTTAAATTATAGTTTTACAGCAAACTTATTTAATTGGAATAATTGATTAAACGGTAAATATTTTACATGGGAGCCAATATTTTGACTCAGGAAAACGAATCAAGATCACAATTTTTCATGTCTCTTATGGAAGATGATAGTGTAAGTTTTCGACAGAGTCGTTTCTATGAAAATTAAGCGCACATACTACTAATTGTTTATTGCTTACTTTGAACAGTTGTGCTGAAAAGCGTATGGCATGCTCTTTTAAGGCGAGATGTTTTACTGCCACAGGTAGTTAACCTTGATTCATTATTCTAAACGCTTATTTTCTTGCTGAGTGTCAGGTACCGCTGATATTGTGCTTTTGGCCACGCGCCCGGGATCAGCCACCGTGTCAAATGTCGTTTGGACAGAGCCCGTTGTTGACTACTTCATAATCAGAATATTCGGCAATATGCCAAAACCATGCATCACAACAAAACAATACGTCTCTTTTCGCCGATGCTTATTCCCTTAAGCAATGGCAGTAGTATGTGCTGTACATTGTATTCACGAAACAACGATATATATAAATCGTTGCATCATTAACGTTTTCTTTTCTAGTCAAGCTAGAAAGTACGTTTAGAAATCATTTTTAGTAAGTCTGGAAGTGACAGAGAAAGATACAACAAATAATGATACGTTATTGAGAATCGACTAACTCTTGTAAGCACAGGAACATTTTTGTAAAAAATATGCATATGTTTTGTTTTGAATATGGTCCCATTAATTAAGCTATACATAAAAGCGAAGTGCCGATATTGAAGTCAGAGGATCTGCAATGTCTCTAAAAGTTTAGTGTTAGTGTTCTAATATATTAAGAGAGAAGTAATTTTGTATCAACGCCGATATTCTGACTTAAAATACTTCAAAACACTGGCCATTATATTGAAAGTTGTATCTGACTGGTTTACCAAGTCTCTAATACATGAATCTCCTTTGCACTGAGGTGAGAAATTCAACAATATATATCATAATATTTTTGAAAGGTTTCTTAGCCTCCGTCCCACCACCTACACCCATGTACAACCAAAAACGTGTTTTTTTATTTTCAATTTTTTTCGACAACTTAACACTATTTTATCAGACTGAAAAAATATAATAAATAAGAACACAACTTGGACTATCAGAAAAACATTTTTCAATTTTTTCTCAGGCCCAAATTCCAACACAAAAAAATATATATTATAATATTAAAAATATTATAATATATCAAGAAATATTTTTTACTGTATCTTAGAAGCCTGGAACAGGCTCGAAAAAAATATCAAAGGTTTCTCTTAAAACACAAATTGTTGTGTATTTTTTTCAGATTTTTTTTATTGCTGGGCTGTAGTTAAAAAAATAAAAACCATTTTCCCGCCTTTAAAACACCTGGAATTTCAATATAGTTTGAAAATGACTGCAACGGTTCTGTGCATTTATTTTAGTGTTTATTATACATTTGTATACATTGTTGTAGCACCCAATAAAGTTTTGATTTGACTCATGTGCCAAGCAATTTTTTCTGGCAACTTGCGGCCCTCGATCTGAGACTTAGACACCCCTGCCCTGTTGAAACGCCCGTCGTCGCAGTTAAAACCTTCGCGCTCAGGTGATGTTCGCAGTCAGAACATCCGCTCCCCTGCGACCTTCTTTACAAGGGGCTATTCACAGGGCAGAGAACATCCCCCTGTTGTGACTTGACTGTGAGCGGCTCTGCGGGGAGTCTCCAAGCATCGGTGCACTTGCATATTTTTGTGTGCGACTTTTCAAAGCAAACGACCCGTACAGAAAAGAAACGCGGTATTCATGTCACCCGGTGTCTGTCTACTTATCCTTTTGAAGGTGAAGTTTAGATTCACTCTGCTTGCATCTTGCGGTTTTCGCTCGAAATTCGCATTTGCATAGCATTCGGAAGCGATGTCACCGTAAAAAGGGATGTCTCAGGCCGGGATGCAGAGGAGTTCTAAAAAGAAAGTTACCGCGGAAAGTGTATGAATATGAGAACTTGCCTGCCCTTTTTTAATTCATGTGAGCCGCTTTGTGATGCACTTGACGTAAATATTTTTTGGCAAATGGCAGTAATGAGGTAATGCGATGCACTACACCTTTTGAGGGTTTAATAATGCACTTCTGAAATAAAAAAGTCATTCAAGATTTTCTTTCATCTACTGTATATTATAGTTTTCCTTCTTCTACGATATTTATAAGTTCCATGAAAGCATATATTAAAAGCCAATTAATCATTTTATTGTGTCTTCATAACAGTATTTTAAATCATTTTAAGGATATTTTTTTCTTTTGAAATGATTACTAAATATTCAGAATATAATTTGAATTTAATCACATGTGGAAAATCATATGTAACTATTGTTTATTTACATAAACAATTTTCAATGCCAAAGAATTAAGAAGAAAATGCACGGATTGCATGGAAAGATAAGATTAATAAGCTTACTGTCTCATTACCTTTGTGATAATACTATCACTTGAGTAACTGGTCAAAAACGTAAAATGAGATAGTTAAAATTTTCAAAAACTTAAAATGAGATTTTTTGTTGTTCCGATGACATTTAGAACTTCTTCGGTGGGTCATGATCTTGCAATCGGCACGGATGCGCCAGATACGTCACCAATGTTTGGAGTAACTGGGACTATAGGAGGTGATATTAGCGAGTTTTTGTGAGCAAATAACTCCCGCATGTTTCGACTGACGTCTAGGCGAGTGCGCGTATAATATATACGGAACTTTCCGGCACCACAAAAAATTTATCGATTAATGAAATCATGTTCAAATGCTCGTCTGTGGAACATTTGTTAAAGCGCGAGAAAATTAAACTGTGAGTTCAGATTAACAAATAAATCCAAGTCAGAGAGGACAAGGGGAATGGGTTTTTGTGACATAATTGATAAATCTGACATTTCAAACAATAATGTAGTCAGGTTAGAAGGTCAAATTATAAAAGAATTATGGGGTAAAATGCACGAAAGAACAAAAACAGAAATAATAAAAAAACAAGCACAAGTGAATTCAGATAAAACAGAAACGAAGAAGCACAAAAACCGACCAAATAAACGTTCGCGAAGTAAGATTAGGTGGCAGAAACAAGGGGATTAATGAATAGAAACTGAAAAGAAGGACCAAATGAGTGCTCGTACGGACGGATAGTCAGACAGGCGGGTGGTTGGACGAACAGGTGAACGGACTGACGGCTGGGTCGCACAAACTGATAGGCGGAACGCGGAATACAAGAACAAGACGGATTCACTTAAGAGTCAAGCAGTTCTGTTAAAGGAACGAGTCAGGAAACTCTAAACGACACATCATCCAAATCAAAACCAATTAACGACCCTTGCTCACCTCCCTTGTGTTAGGAGTTAGCTTACTGGCCTCTGAATCGCCAGTGCGCGGGTTCGATCTCGGCCGAGGTGCGTGGATTTTCAAAGAGCGGAAAATCCTCTGTAGCTATGTCACTTTTGTGGCATGTGAAAGAACCATGGCGGATGCCTGGCAAGATTAAATTCCTCCGACAATATCACGCCCTAAGGAGATCTCACTTTCATTCATCAGACAGTTTGGTTATAGTTAACCGAGACCAACATCTGGCGGAGAAAGTGAGAGTCACATTCCAGGCGCATCTGCTCGAAAGGTCCCCAGACGCGTGTCGAAGGTAGGCTTCCCAGGAAACCTGGGTCGAAAAAGAGGCTGGGATCCAACAGCTTTGAATATCCCCTTAGGGGATCACTAAGGATCGCATGCGATCTCTGCATTACTACCGAACGTCTCTTACCCCCTAAGACTCACCAACACGGAGGCGTTGTGGTTAAGTTAACCGAGACCGACATCTGAAGGAGAAAGTGAGAGTCACACCCCACGCGCATCAGGGGACCGCCTGTGAAGCGCGCCTGCTTGAGAGGTCCCTCGCTATGACTCACCAACTCGGAGGCGTTCCGGTGCGGCAGCATGTGCACGAACTTGCCGGCCAGGCGCTTGGCGGCGTCGCCGTCGTCGAGCGCGGCGAAGTGGCTGGTGTAGGCCGGGAAGATGTGCACGTGGCGCACGGCGGCGTCCACGGCGGCCAGCGAGTCCAGCTCGGGGGCGTAGCGCGCGCGCGACAGGTGGCTGGTGAGCGAGCCGCCGAACGCGTTCGTCGCCACCACCGACGCCACCGACAGCAGCAGCCGCAGCGCCGCGCGCCGACGCCCCTGGCCCGGGAAGAGGCCATAGACACTGGACGGCGCGTTGAACGAGCCGGTCACCGCCGTGCGCAGCTGCGAACACAGGCGCGCCCCGAGTTTTCATTTGTTCATTGGGAGCGTTAGCTACTAAGGTCATTAGTGTGGTGTAGCGGGAAGGTACCCCGTTGTCCCCGCCAGAGGCGGGACGGTGGCGAAGCAGTCGCGCGTGGAGAGCGCGCACCACCGGGAGGGCGGACTCCTTCCGCTCATCCCGGCGGGGTTAGGGGAGGCCCCCTCCCCCCGGATGGTGGCAACGCCGGGGCGAGGCCGACGCCGAGGAGACAGACTTCCAATGGCAGTCCGAGGCGGAGCAACGGGCAGCCCTAGGCGGAGCTACGGCTGACCGAGCCACGCGTGGAGCAGTAGTTCACTGGCGTGTCAATAAACATTGTACGATGACCTGGCTATAAATATATGTACATTCTTGAGACAAAATAAATGTTTATGTTGGTAGTGTGTACGTTGTTTCACTAACACCAGTACACAACTATTAGTCCCGTAAGAGTAGTGCTTGTTTTTATCGCGAAAGGCGGTGGTGATGATCTTTCCCCGCTGGATGGTGGGAACGGCACCAATCTGCCTATCAGCCAACGAGGTTTTCCCTGCCAGGTATCTCCGAACAGTGAGATACCGCTCCAACCGGGACAAGCTCTAAATCCCCGACCGATATCCCGGCATGTTTCATAGTGTAAGTGCACGTAAGTGAAAGTGTATGTTAATAAGGGGTGGGAATAAGCTGATGAACAGGAAGGAAAGATCGCGCGCGGTCCTCAGCCCGTTTGTTAGGAGACTGCTCCGGCATTCACCTGGTGTAAGTGGACCGCCACCGTGCGCACTGGGCGGAGACGGCGCGCTGAACGGGCCGGTGATCGGACCCCGGCGCGAAATGATCTGAATCGTGAACAGTACACTCAAAAATTGAAAGACCCGTTAGAAACTCGCAGGACATCGAGATCGGGAGGATTGATGGCCGAAAATGATACGTACGGTATACGAGCTTATATTATTCACTGACGACGGGCTAATACTTAGGAAAATAATACTTAATCGTAATGTACTTCAAGATTGAACACAATAATTAAACATTTAAATCTGTATCTCCGTCCATCAAAAGCAAGTCGGAAAGTGAGTATGGTTAACATCCGTGGTGGTAGACGATATTTTGTGGCAATCCATAATGGTAATTGAAGGTAAGGAATAATCAACCACAATGTTAAAGTTGTGGTTGATTATCCGTTACCTTCAATTACCACTCAGTACGGTTAGCTAACGTTCTCAGTAACTTCTTGTTTCCAATGCAAAGATGGGACCCGCACTCACCGTGTGGAAGAACGCGTCAGAGGCTACGCGCGGAAAGGGGCGTGTGGCCGCCGCCGTGACGACCTCCCCCACCGCGAAGGCCAGCAGGCTGCCCCCGAAGGCGGCCCACGTGGCCGGGGAGAAGATGCTCACCGCGCCCTCCAGGAACGGGATCTGATCCGCTCGGCGCACCTGCATGCACGTACACCAGGTTGGCCATTTATATATCTCCGGGTTTTGAAATGTTTTACAACTTTTCGGTTTCCTAACAATTACACAATTAACAATTCCATATTAACAATAACAATAATGATGTAATTAAAAATACAAATTTTAATAGTTTACTTACTTTCTTCTATTTTTCTCTATTATAGCTTTCATCTTCGTTTATACCTTTCTTCTGCAATACATTGATAATTTCTTGTCGTTTCAAGCGTTACATAAAACGCACAAATACGGCCCTCTAAGGAGAACATATTGTCGTTGAAGAAACAATACTACGTAACTGAGTTTCTGACAGATTTCTTTTATTTTTCGATTACGGGCATAGCTCTTTCCAATTGATACTGTCGGATCGGAAATGAAAGAAATGCTGTAAGCAGTGACGTTGTGAGTACAAGATTCAATATTTACGCGTAGAATTAAATTAGATTAAATATAAAAATCCAACGTATGCATTTTTTCGTCAAAATTGAAACTGTTTAATTGTTTTTTTAATTTTCCCGAGTTCATTATTATTTAATTAACACATTTCACACAATATTATTTAGTTAATACTTTTCCCACAATATTATTTAATTAACATATTTCACACGACAAAAAGACCTCTCTCACTGACTGGAATCCACATAGTTTTACGCCAATTTATGCGTATATTCGAAATTAGTAATATATATATTTGCTTTACAGGCTAACAATTTAATAATATAGTTCTTTGTTTCACCGCCATCCAGTCTACAGCAGTTGGTTTGTTCCCTGTCAAGTGTTCAATTAATTTTTTTACATTAATTATGACAGTTGATCACTGAAGTCTGTTTTTACATTATTTTTCATTCTTTGAATGTGTCACATCAAAAAAGCCATTAATCTCTGCTCTCATTTTTTAATGACGGTAAATGGAGTTGGTAATAGTTTGTTATCAAACGTGATTTTCACACGTTGATTCTTTGTCATTTTGTGTGACGGACGAGGGTTTTAAAAGGATGTACATTGGTGTTGAATGCTTAGAATTAAGTGAACTGGTAGTGTTTACCTCCAAACAGTAATCGTCTTGCACATGTGGATAGAGATGTTGTAGGACAGGTAGCTTCATAATAAGGGTACTGAATGTTATAAGAAGTACGCGTCCCCTAAAACAAACAAGTGCGAGTGCGAATATAACGGTTTTTAGTAATATTAAAGGTTGAACATTGCATGGAGGTGTATTAAAGGAGATTTTTGGGCTGTACATTCGCAAAATAAGCTGCAAGAACAAGATTGTATTACAATATTCCTTGATTTTTAACAAAATTAATAACAGGGAATACTGAGGCTGATGGCAATAATAAAGTAAAGACAAAACAGACTTGTAGGATATTTCATTAAGTGAAGAAAAGTAATATATGTAATAATTACAAAACTAACCTTGAACACACCTTCCTCAGATAAAATGAAGATTTTCACATTACTGCTCTAGACTTTCAATTAATCCGACGTCTTTGCATCTCGTCACTGCACTCATGCAAGGATATGAATGGAATGTGCTCGTAAACACAGATTCGAAGAGAAAACAACGAATTAGAGAAATAGTTCATCAATTAGAAAATTAAACTAATAAAATTAAAAATAAAAAACGTATTGCCTGACGATAAACAGACTTATCATGCCGTCAAAAATAAAGTGCAAACGAGAAATCAGAGTGCAAATACACATGCAGCGAAAATTAAGTTGAACACCTGACTCAACTAAAAAGGAGAAAGATAAGCCGTAATATCGTCAATCGGGAACAATGATCTAACTTGAAAATTGGATAAATTGGTGTAAGTGCATCAGACAACTCCTCTCTAACATTCTCACTCTTTCTTTTTCTCTCCCTCTCTCTCTCTTTGTATCTCTGTCTTTCTATATTTCTGTGTCTTTCTATCTCTCTGTGTCTTTCTATCTCTCAGTCTCTTTCTATCTCTCAGTCTCTTTCTATCTCTCTGTGTCTTTCTATCTCTCTGTGACTTTCTATCTCTCTGTGACTTTCTATCTCTCTGTGTCTTTCTATCTCTCTGTGTCTTTCTATCTCTCTGTGTCTTTCTATCTCTCTGTGTCTTTCTCTCTCTCTCTCTATGTGTCTTTCTCTCTCTCTATGTGTCTTTCTCTCTCAGTGTGTCTTTCTCTCTCAGTGTGTCTTTCTCTCTCTGTATGTCTCCTATCTCTCTGCGTCTATCCCTCTGTATCTTTCTATCTCTCTCTTTCTTTCTCCATTTCTATCTCTTTCCATCTCTCCGTTTCTATCCCTCTCAGCGTTTCTATCCCTCTCAGCGTTTCTATCCCTTCTCCCTTTCTATCCCTCTCTCCATTTCTCACCCTCTCTCCGTTTCTCTCCATCTCTCCCTTTCTATGTCTCCCTTTCAACCCGTCTCTCCATTTCTCTCCTCATTGTGAGGTGCGGGGCGGGCGTCGGTGCTCACGCGACGATGTCGACGAGGTGTCCGGTGAAGGAGCCGTTGGGCAGGCGCTCGCCCATGCCCTTGGCGTAGGCGTTGAGGCAGCGCGCGCCGCGCAGCCGCGCCACGCGCTGCACCAGCAGCCGCCCCAGCAGCTGGTCGGCGTCGTCGGGCAGGAACGGGCCGGGCGGCGCGCCGCGCAGCTCGGGCGCGCACACCAGCATCAGCACGCCCGCGCCCGCGCCCGCGCCCGCGCCGCCGCTCGACACGCCCGCGCGCAGCGCCTCGCGCGCGTACGACTGCCCGTCCCACCTGCGCACGCACCCGTGGCCGTTGCGAGGCCTAAACGTAATCTCCTGCGACTCGATTCCTTGTCTTCTTGGCTGTCCCGGTTACGCCGCAACGTTGGCTGAGTACGCCACGACGTTTCGCGTGACTGACCTGTCGCAGACTTCATCAGGCTTCGACAGTCGACAGGCCTGTCGCCTGTCGCAGGCTTCATCAGGGCAGTGACTGCTTGACAGTGAGCTTCATCACTGTCCTAAGGAAGCCTGCGACATGTCAGGCGAGTGGTCGGCCTCTCAGCCAACGACGCGGCGTCATCCGGATACTGTCGAGGGACTAGCAAGATATCAAATTGAGAGGTGGCCATAAGTATTACACTCATTAGGGTGAAGAGCGATAGCCGCAGTTTGTAACCAACTGTAACCCAGTCCGTTAACGGCCGAGTATCATGGAATACTTTCCATAATATTGTCTTAATGTAAGAAAATGATATAAATAAGAAATATCTTTCTTTCAAATAAGAATATACGTACATCTTTGCTAGGACTCATTTGCTGAGATTGTTCTACACAAACTGCGGACTCTTTAAATATTTAACAGACGCTGTCCATTAAGAGGGGTGTTTTTCATTTTTTTCCTGTTATGAGGTTTTAATAGTACGAGTGCAGTATTACGTACACATAATACCAAGAGCCCCATGATTCATCGGCAACAACTATAAGACGATTTAAAAATAATTGTAAGAGCACAACAAATGGGATTGATATCAAAGAAATCTTACAAAAACGTACCCTTCCTCCATTCCACAGTCGGAAAAATCTGATTCAAAAGAAGAATTAAGAACTCCATTTTCCATCCATTCGTTCTTTCTAAGTTTTACAAATATTGACTAATTCAATATGTGTTTGTAGTTTTCTTGCTCAATTGGTAAAACAAGTTCTACAATTTTAAGTGACATTTTTTACTGTATATATCCATCAAACACTCGTAAAGTTTACGGTAAATTGATTAATGTAACTTAAATACCAAACAATAATAATAAAAATCCATGTCTTTGTCTTGAATGAAAGTAGAAAAATCTATTACGGATTGACTGGAAAAATGTTATGGTTAAAATAGTTTGGTCACATGAAACAAAAGACTTGGTTACAAGAGGTGACCCAGAAATATTTGAGAGTCATTTCCTTTAGAATAAAAGGAGTACATCCAGAGAAGAATGGCAGAAGCAGATTTTTAAGGGCTTGCCAAGAAGAAGCCTTGAAAATGTTGACTGGAATGAAAGAGAGTATGAACGTTGGAATGAGAGCTGCTCACAGAAACTGTAAAAAGAACTCGCAGAAAAGAAGATAAAATCGGGTCTACAGTACTATTTTCAAGGTATTTAGTTAGGTCACGAATATCTGTCAACTTCCACATTCGAACTAGGTCCTTTAGGTCTACGTAATAGATTCTCTTGCAAAATCAGAAACGTTCTTCAACTCGATAAATTGTTTTCTCTAGAGACGTTTTCATAAAGTCTTAAGAAACGATTAGTGAATTCTTGATAACTTGTAATATGAAATATATTATTATGTTATATATTTTATATTTATTTTCTTATCATATCTTGTCGTCCTTTGCTTATAGCTGCTCTACAAAGTTTGTCAATTTAGTATTCGCACACCAATCGTAACAAAATCTGAAAGAAAGTGTCCGTCTTTTTTCCTGATTTCAAAATATTTTTTTATATTAAAGTAGTTGATAAATGAATATTTTTCACTGTAAATATGCACTAAACGATCTATCTGTCCTCATGGAACAATATTCCAACCGCTAACTTGTTTTCTAAATTTTGGCGTTTCATGGGTTTCTGAAATAAGCGATTCTATTCGCCTGAAGGGCCTACATTACAGAACAAAACGCAAGAAAAGTCACATCGACAAGATTCTCCACAACGGCATCTACTCAACGAAATCAACTTGGAACAGCGTCCTACAACTACACCGCTCCTCCAATGGAACAGAAGGGACTTGCGCTTACTCTAGCCCGAGGGCGTGCTTGACGTCGAAGTGGCTGAGCAGGAAGCCCATGCCGAAGGTGCTGGGCGCCTCGACGGCGACGGCGGCGCGCGAGGACCAGAAGGCAGCCTCGCGCAGCAGCACCAGCAGCGGCAGCAGCTCGGCCTCCTCGCCCAGGAGCAGCAGCAGCGCCCCCGCGCGCGGCACCGCCGCCCCGGCCACGCGCCGCCAGAACGCAGGGGGGTCTGCGGACCACCACCGACATGATAGTAGAGTCGAGGAAATCCGAGACTCGGTCATCCGAGACTCGGTCATCCGAGACTCGGTCATCCGAGACTCGGTCATCCGAGACTCGGTCATCCGAGACTCGGTCATCCGAGACTCGGTCATCCGAGACTCGGTCATCCGAGACTCGGTCATCCGAGACTCGGTCATCCGAGACTCGGTCATCCGAGACTCGGTCATCCGAGACTCGGTCATCCGAGACTCGGTCATCCGAGACTCGGTCATCCGAGACTCGGTCATCCGAGACTCGGTCATCCGAGACTCGGTCATCCGAGACTCGGTCATCCGAGACTCGGTCATCCGAGACTCGGTCATTCCGAGACTCGGTCTTCCGAGACTCGGTCTTCCGAGACTCTGTCATCCGAGATTCAGTCATCAAAGACACGTTCATCTGAGACTCTGTCACCCGGGATTCCGTGCAATCCAAGATAGAAAAAAAGCATTATGTGCGCCACGTCACTAAACAAGCGGCAAAATTCAAGAGCTGTCTCTTGACGGATTGGTAACACCACCCCGAAGGTCACGTGTGCGGTGCTCAGTGTTTGGGTCAGTCTGCCTGACACATTTTGTGACAGGTTTGCGCTCATGTTTGCACGTATCTGTAATTTTAATAGTATCTGCACATTACATTTGTCTTCATTAAAGATTATGGTTGAAAATTCCGTTATGTATTTTCCTTTTTTACGTGTAATCCGAGGTTTCACAGCGTATAATTACCTCAGTTTATCGCGACTCTGGCGTAGACACGACTTCCAGGAGACGTCGCGACCTAGGCATAGTTGCTATCGTTTGAGATATCATGCTGTCACCTTCTTTAAGGCGAAATTAGGAGGAAGGTTTGCAGTAAGACTATCAAAACGTCGGTCACAATGCATAGGATGAGGGTCTCCCGGACAGCGAAGAATTTATTGAGTCACGTCGCGGAAGCATACGCCTTCATTTGACCGCGATGCGATTGGTGTTGTACCAGTATGGCGTACTCATAAGTCTGATTTATATATGTGGCATTTCCCGCTTGCGCGGCAGGTCAGTGCGCCCTTTTGGCCAATCCCCCAGAAAATGATAACTGAAATGAAGAGCTTCTGTGTGCCTAGGCACGACGTAGGGGTTTACAAGAACTATAAAAGGGACTGCAGGCACCACGGCAAACAAGATAAAGCCTGACTTGTAGCCGCGAGCTAAAAGGTGAGTTGTGAGCAGTTTAGTTACTGCAAATTGGATAGTGCCTCAGTATATTCTGCTGATTAAACTGGAACTTGTGCTACGTAATTTGTACATCTTCTGGTACTGTGGTTACGGATTATGGACACAATTAACTCATCTGGATTATTGGTTAATTGGCAAAATATTTGAAACAGATTTGATTACGGAACATTGTAAATGTTTGGTAAAACAACTTTGTTTTAATTACGATTTGTTCGTCGCCTTTACTTCTTTTGGTGGATACAATTCCCCCACCCACCCTCATCCCAGTCTGAAATTTATTACTTCAAGTGATGCCACCTTGGTACCAACCACTCTTCTCTTCATTCACGACCATGTGTCTCATGAGTCCATTGCCCTTTGTTCTCTACAAGAGAAATTCAGTCATCCTACATTTAAATTGTGCTGACCCTGAAGTCATTTTCATGTAGCGAATTTACATACGTTACATTTCCCCCTTATTACGAGGCAACTCTTCATGAATTACTTTTCGGCAGGTCACATTCTGATACTGTCAAAGTACTTCCATGAACCCGTCGAGCGTCCTTGCATGAAAAATTGCATAACACTCAGGGGCATATGTCACAAGCGGAACTACATTATATTACGTTCATCACGTTTATTGGAAGAAAGTAATCATCTGAGTTGCACCTTCGTGTTCTAGAGATTCTTACCACTTATTTTGAACAACCCTTTAGTAATTTAATGTTATAATGATTGATGAAATGATCACAGGTGTTGTCATTGCCAACAATGTTATTTATTTTAAGAGCAGCTTTCGATGGCTTAGCCATCATCATCAGTTTTCTGCTGTCTGGAAGCCACGAAACGACTAGTCGCTCGTGGCTGCTTCCTAAAATAAATAACATTGTTGGCAATGACAACACCTGTTATCATTTAATTTTAAATGCCAACGACATTTCACCACTAAACCAATATTATAATGATTGTCCAATTTATATGATCATTCCGATGTTCTCCATATATTACTGTGAATCCGATAAAAAGAACACATTCAGTTAATATTTTGTGTTTATTTAACGTTTCGAAGAGGGAGCTCTTCATAACCAGGATTACTTCATGAGAAAACATGTTTTCAAATAGATTAATCCTGATTGTGAAGATGAGCCTCTTCGAAACATTTTAATAAATGGATTGTATAGACGGAACATCTATTCAAATGATTGTTCCAAACATAAGGGGAAATGAGAATGTCCCTGCAGTAGCTTCGGCGCAGTACGCACACGAGTAGTTCGCTTGTCGGACGTCGAGGGCGGCGACGATGCGCGGCGCGGCGGGCAGGAGCGCGAGGGCGTCGCCGGCGGCGGCGTCGGGCGCCTCCGACAGCAGCGCCACGGCGAAGGCGTCGCGCGCCACCACGCGCCGCAGCTCGGCGCCCAGCAGACGCGTGCGCTGCAGGTCCCCGGGCAGTAAGGCGGCCGGGCGCTGCGGAGACAGTGCACAACCCAAGCTATACTGCAATTTTCGTAACTTTGTCCCTGACAGGAATCAGCTGTTTTGCTGCCATCCAATCGGGAGCTTATATTTCGCAACAGTGACGTCACTATGGTGACGTTCAAGTTCCCGATTGGATGAAACGGCCAACAGCTGATTCCTGTAAGGGGCACAGCTACGAAAATCGCAGTATAGCTTGGGTTTTTATTTCTTGGCATGTGAGGGCCTGTCTTCACGATGGAATGCCACACGGCATTTCGCGGCTTTCTCGGCCGTGCTGCTGGATGTCGCATGATCGCGACCGTATCGAGCAGTGCTGGCGATCATACGACATCTAAAGGCACGACCGAGAAAGTTGCGAAATACCTTGAGATATTTCACCTTGAAGACAGGCCCTCAAGCGCCAAGAAATAAAATCTCAAGTATAAAGTTGGGATTTTCAACGTTTCCCTTGCATCGACACCCATCACCTTTTCATTCTCGCTATTTATTCGTAAGAAGGGAAAGTATTGTAACTGTGCCAGCAAAGTGACGAATTTTGTATCAAAACTCTTCTTGTCGGGTTCTAGTAAAGAAAAAGTTAATAAATCTTGTTTCTATTATAGTCTTCCTTTATCACGTTGGATAGTCAGAATCCATGTTTCGTTGGTTCTTGATAAGGGAATATCCATTGACGGAAAACTTCTGTCTGTCGGTGGTCAACGCTAACGCCTAAACCGTTTAGCCCGTTTTCTCCAAAATTAATTTTCTTCGATGTAAATGAACTCGATGCTCTCAGAGCTTGAAACGGATACTTCACAAGCCTGAAAAACATGTTCAAAATTTTAACAAAAATGACTCCAAAGTTTTTGATAAATTTTGTCCTCGTAAGCTTAAAGGACGTTTAAAAGAATGACGCGGGTCTCATTTTCATTGAAATCTCCATTTTTTATTTTTGAAAATTACATCAGTTTAAAATTTATTTCGGTGTCTTCCTACAACATCAATATCGAAGATAGATATTTGTTCGTCAACAAATTTCTGTTCTTTAAAGACAGATCTTGAAAGAATGTCATGTTCAATTTTTGGAAAATACGAGTAGTTTTTCGTGTAATTGCATGAAATATTGACAATTTCGAAAAAATAATTTTCTCAAAAATGTGTCCGAATTTTTTATTTAAATTTCCTCTATATATTAAAGAATGGTAAAAAATTGGCGCTAGTCCGATATTCAACGAACTCTCTGTATTTTAACAACTTCATTTATAGTTTTGTAATCAATAGGATTTTGATTACACCGATCTCTTCTCAATTCATATGCGACTAATAGCACCTAATCGATCCCTTTGGTTATCACTGACCCCCAAGATGAAAAGACATGAGTGTTAGTCCGCGCTCCGATTTTCGCAGCCAATAAGCAGCACCAGTTCGTAAACTACGTGACCACAACACGGCCACTTCGTTTGAAAAGCCAGACCAGACATTGGCCCCTATGTTGCATGAAGAGCGAGAAGTGTTTAGAAACATTTTGAATGTAGTATAAAGTAAGAATTGTCAACGGTGACCTACCAAAAAAAATACAGTGAAAGTGTAATGGAAATAAACGATGCAATATTTATGCAAACTTCATATCTATATATATATATATATATATATATATATATATATATATATATATATGTTTAAATGACTTGTAACAAGATCATTTTTATATGTAGCTGCATTTAAAATTCCCCCTAATAAAGTGACGCAAACTGATGCCTGAAGCTCATTGGCTGAAATCGGACACAAAGCACAATATCTCACCCATGTTTTTTCATCGGGATTGACCCCCATAAACGTTCCGTTGTTCCCGAGGGTTCGATTCCGACCCGAACGGAGATCACTGATCCAGAGCATATGGATAAAGGGAACACATGGAATGGGTGTATTGAATTTCGTAGCAATACTTCTTTGTAATAGTGTATTACATCCCAGACTTAACGCAATCGAACGGAGGATCGAAAAGACCTTCTTAGCTGCTGGCGTCTGTTAAGGATTTAACAGAGTTTCATCCGTTAAGAACAATTGAAACAAAAGAAATTTAGCAGAAGATGGCGAATGAGGTACAGTTATTCCAGTAAATTATACTTCATGAATTATGAAAAGAATAAAATGACAAATGGCTGTCGCCTCTGTTTGCAAACTCCAACCGCGTCTGTTACTTGTTTATCGGCCTAATGATTAATAGTAGTTACTTCAAGTAAGTGAGTCAAAGTAAGTCGTATCTATGTGTTAGTGTAAAATGTGTTGAATGGGCTTAATAGTGTTTTATTTGAATTGCATAAGCCGAAGGCCGAGGGCTTCCCTTCAGTTCGGAAATGCACGAGCTTAGTAAATCAAGTAGACCATAACAAATTGGTGATGTTTTATTAAGCTAACTTAATCCAACTGCCTTATTACAAACCACTTTTTGGATCACACCCGATTCTTCACCGTGTTTCACATGTTTCCTTGTATAAAATTTGCTTCAGCAGTCTGCCAAAACAATACTCGCCTGCGGTGCACCCACACGCCGCCAGGAGCAGCAAGCTCGCCGCAAACAGCGCCATTAACAAGATCCCTGAAGACGGACGGTGGTTTAAGGTTAGGGTCGTCTTCCAAGAAGCTTCCCAAGACGTTTAGAGACTGCAGTAAAGTGAAAACACGATCACTAGTGCATAAACAAAGATGATGGTTGCAACATTGTGGTGACAAAATGTGTGCGTTCGAGGAACTTTCTGGAGCAGAATTCGATTGTCTGGACACCGATTGTAGGCGAGATTATGGCGGCAGCAATATTGTGATTCGGCGTGATATTTGAAATATATAACGAAAATAACCAAACTGAGATAGGTGCTTAAATAAAATTAGAATTTTCTGTGAAATTAATCAATGTATATAACCAGTATGTGATCAAATTGATTAATTTGATTATCTAAATGATCATACAGGAGATTGATCGTGAGTAAAACAAGCAAATCAAGATCCAAAGAAAACATATAACTTTGGTTATCCCACTGCTTTTAAAGAGACATTAAGAAGCATCTTTAACATTTCAAATAAGCCATCAAAATTGCTTCAATAAGTACACAGATAAACTGGATTAAGCAACCCAACATCTCATTACATTACCTCTCTTGCGCTCCGCGGTCATGTTAAAAACAACCACGTGCGCAAACATCTAGCAAATGTTGGTTCACTCGCCTAGCAACGCCGCCGCGCCCAGGCAATGCGGGGCGCTAGTCCAACGCAGCGAGTATCCGCCGGCGGCGGTGGAGGCGGTAGGCGGGCAGTGGAGCGAGCGGGGGCGTCTGTCTGCGCGGGCCGCCGCCAGGGGCGCTGTCAACAAGTGGGAAGCGCGTTGCGACTGTTTACCCTTCGGCTGTTGGCAGAGGGGCGCTGCGGCGCCACGCGCGCTAAGAAGATAGCCGCACGGCCGCGGGCGGATGAGGCTTAAAAGCCCGGCCGCAGGGCCTCCGGAGACGCGGTATGCAGTTCACGCGAATGATAGAGAGGGAATTATGGGGTTTGGAAACATTTTTCAATCGTTGTCGAAATAACAGAGCATCGCTGATTGGGGAAAGGAGTTGTATTGTTACTTTATTAGACCTGAATTTCTGATGCTAATGTACAAGGCCTGCAGTAAACTAGACTCAGTTTTCGAGACCTCATTTCATTGGTATAGTATTATGGAGCTGTACACTTATTTTTTGTTTCACAAAACTGCACACTTGGGTCTCATGGACTTCAAAGATGGGGTCACGCGAAAAACAGAGTTTTATTGTCCTTCGCTTTTGTTTTGTTAGATATGGATTTAGGATTCTGAGTGTACAGAGCTCGCTGTAAACTTGATTCCGTTTTGAAGGTCGATTTTTTTTCATATTGAATTGTGTAAAAATTAATTTACGTTTCTTTTAAATACAATGATTTGAGGTCAGAAGATGTCATGTCATGAGATGTTAACTAGCACAACTGTGAATATTATTTTTTATACAAATAAGCTATCATCCCAAATAAAATATGGTTAATTCTTTAATAAGAGCAGCATGGAAGATTGTGAAAATCTTTAACAGATAGAAAACTGATGATAATTAAGATGTTATTTGATTTAGTTGTGCGCTCATTGAGAGCGGCTTTTCCAAAATAAACCAATCAATATAGTACCTCTCAGAATAACTCTTAGAACGTCTTGGTCATGTAGAGGGGACGAGAATGGTAATGTTTTGCCAATGAACATGTAGTGGTAAATTTAATGTAACGGAGTTCTTTATGTAACATTTGCCCCGCCTATTCATTAGAAGAAAATACGTTTTCAGTCCCACTACATGCCCTAGAAGTTTGTAACATTTATTCTGAGACACATACTATTTTTAAAACGTCCAAATGCTTGGTGTACATCGATGCTTTGCATATCTCTTAGCATACAATTAAAGGAAATTGTTCCCTTCAGTGAGTTGCAGCGCCGCTGGCCCCAACGTAAGAATGAATCAGCTTCGTGGCTGCCACTAAGCTGTCAAAGAGCACTGTCAATAAAATATACAAATACTTGACACGGTTTCTTCACTTTCCGTTCATAACCCCTTTGTTTTTTGTACAAAAATTGTTGAATTCAAATTTACCCAAATAGTGTTGTATTACAAAATGTGTTCCATTTTTTACAACTTTATTAGACGCAAATTAATTGGAAAATATTGTCGTTTTGATATAATCATTCAAAATAAATTTCAGAAGTTTCATGAGAGAATTGTAAGGGCTGAAGAAAGGTAAAATAATTTTTAATAAAAAGAGTAAATCTCCTTCCTCTTCACTTTATTAGGAGCTTGACGCCTGTCTGTACCATTGTCAAAGAACTTTTCGTTTTTAGGCCATCCTATTTCTTTCTTATCTCTTAACTAATATTGGAACGTTCTCCCGGCGAATGTGTGTCATCCATTGTGTATACATGTCACTTATTCGATACTCCATCAACATTTGATAGATGCCTTTCACTTTCAGATCTTGTCTTATCATTTTTAAATCTATCTTCTTTGGTGAAACCTTTAATTTTTTTGCGAAGATTTATTTCTTACATGAATCAAAATAATATTCCAATACACTGGTTTACGTGAGAAATTTTTATTCAGCAAAACAGTTTCTTTGGCGTCAATCCGTCATTTTAATGACGTGAAACTAATGATCTGTCTGCGAGCTGCTGAGATGGTAAAACGCAAGACTGTTGAAAATCCGAAGAAATCATATGACGAAACAATATTAAAGTTTAATGACTATCTCACGCAAGCAAGTACTACTGATCTCATTAAAGGCGAGGTGAATCTGATTAGAGGCGAGGTGGTTCCGAGTGCATCAACTACTCAAATTATTAGTCGCACACTTGAATCGCATTTTATATTCCGAAAGGTGGCCATGTTCCTGCTCCGCCAGAACATGAAATCAAGCGCTGAAATCCATGTTGGCTTGTGGATTTTCCCTCTTCAAGGAATATCCCCAGCTTGGAACTGCCCTAGCCGATATGACTTGGGTATGAAAAATGTAGTTAAATTGGTTTCCAACACTCAGAACAATGGCATTAGCTCCGAAATGGGCCTATCATTTACTGTAACCGCTAATTGTCGATTACATTTGAAACCAAGGAGAAAAATAGAAGAGAAAACTCGACACCATATTATTAACTAATAGTTTCTCTGGTGGCGTAGAGATGGCGACAGACAGGAGATTCATTTCAGAACGCACTCTGTTAGTAACCAATCAGAAACTTTTGGGGAACAAACGGAAACGGCATGAACTGATGTAGAGAGAATTCATCCCTATTCTAGTTCGAGTCGCCGAGGTGAGCAGTCTAAAGAATTCGCTTCTTATCGTGTTTGAGCCGCCGAGGTGAACAGTTAATTTGTTTGTGCATGGCGTAGACGACGAGCGACACGTAGTAGGCTACGACGTATAAGAAAGTCTGTATTATTTTCGGAAATCTCATTCTTGAAATGTACTTATTGAATCTCAAGAATTATAAGAACTCTGTTTGATATTACAACTAGTTTGGCTCATTACCATTACGAAGTCATAATTGGAAGCTCTCAACTTGCATTCTTATGCGACCATCATCTTGGAGTGACCGATGGTAAAACGTCGCTAAGCAATGAGAGACGGCGCTCGGAGGCATCCCACTTTTCAACGCGGCAGGCAACACGGAGCGGTGCAGAAATCCAGCGACCTTGGAGGCGTGGACGCCGTTTTGCAGCCGGCTACGCAGCGCAGAGTATTCTTCAGGAGGTCACCGGTCGTGAGTTAAACAAATACCGAAAGAACTTTCACGAAATTTCAAATTAGAATTTCACAGAACAGTTGTCTTGGTAATTAGTCGAGTCACTTCTTTTTCTCATAAAGTCGTAATTAGAATCAGATTCAGATATTTCTTGTGAATAATGTAAAAATTGTGTTCTTACTTAAAACTATTTAACTGAATTCACGTATAATTGATTTAAGAGTACAAATAACACTTAGCAAAAGTGAGCTGTATGAAATAGTGAATGAGAGGAAAGCCGTCCGACTATTTATTTCATAATAGCATTTGAGGGACTGGCTAAAGACTTTGTCAAACGAAATTTTTTTATATACTGAAAGGCTAAGGATGAGCCAAATTTCAATTATAAGAATTAAGTGTTATATTATTATTATTTGATTCAAAGATATTAAAAAAATTGGAACATTGTGTGTGCATGTATTTCTTTTTCAGGATCATTATTTGAATTGTATTTGGTGTGTTTTATTAGTGATTTTTGTTATGTAAAGTGTATTATTAGAAAACAAGGGATCAAAGTTAAGATTACATTAGAAAATCATAACTGCAGTTTAGGTTAGGAAAGGTAGCTACCAGGATTTAATGGGAAAAATATTGAGAACATAGGTAAAATTTGTAAATACAATTGTAGATCATATTTCATTCATTAGAATATACGTTCAATATTGTTTCAAACTAATGAACTGTGTTTACTTGCTAATTGGTAATTAGTTGAACCATGACGAACCCACCCCTGACAGGGAATTTTACCTTTCATTAGAAATAATCCCAGGTTTGCGTGACGGTGCAGAAGCTTGTCACGGAATAAGTAAATTAAAGATTTACTTTTGTAACCAAGTAGAGAAAGCGGTTGTAAGCTTTCCAAGTAGAGAAAGCTTTTGTAACCATGTGCATATACGTTGCTTGATTAGTGATTCCGGGCGTCATGTGCTATGGTCATAATTATACAGGTGTAGGTGCCATTAGATGGCGAGATCCGTTATCGAGCTACGCGTTGGCTAGCGGGTTTTTCACAAGCAGGTTTCTCCCATCTAGAGTCACTAGATACAGACAGTAGCGCATTCCATTGTTCCACCGATCTCGCCATTTTATATCCAGTCGTCAGGAGAATTGTAAATGTGTGGTAGTCTTGGTGTTGAGAACCATGAATCTATCTCAGATCAGTATTAATATTCTTAAAAATCTCCATTACTTCACCAACTGTTATCATTTCTCTTCAACTTCTGAATTCTGCTTGATGGGGCTGTTGGGTGAGAGGACATTAAATGGTGGCGGTTGCGCTACTCTCTGTATCTAGGGACTCTACTCCCATCATCGAAGCACCGCCCCAACCGGGAGAAGTACTAAGCTCCCGATAGGTCACCCAGCATGTTTGTTAGTGTAGTGGATACAAGTGTAAGTATGTGTAAGTAAGGGGAGAGGATATGACAAGGAAGAGGAAGAAAGATCGCGAACGGTCCGTGGCCCGTTTGTAAGGGCACTCCTCCGGCATTCGCCTGGGGTTGAAATAACTACCGATCAGAGCAGCCGGCCGCTACAGTTCTCCTCCAGACAATAGCTGAAATCAACCTAGCTACCTTGCTAGTGTCGAAAATCCTGCCACTGTCGTGATTCAAACCCCAGGTCCTCTCGGTTATACGCACTGCAGAGACAGCAATATTGATGCCCTGAGCCGTCAGAGCCGATGTGCCTATATGTATTGGTTTAGAACGGAGATGATCCCAAGGGGTATATCGGCGTAATATTCAGGCGCCAAAGACTTCTTCGTGAATTATTGTCCCTAGGAGAGCGGTAGATATCTTCTAGGACTTATAGGCACCTATAGACAGAAGCTGAAAAGAGAGTGGGGGTAACACCGAAAAGCTAACCCCGACTCAAGAGAATAAGAAGCTAACTTATACGAGAAAATCTGCCCCATTTTGTGGCCCTATTTGTTTTGTCTGACTTGCAAATATTGTTTTAAAATTTGCGAGTGAGTTTCTGTGGAAATACGTAAATCAGTTTTTTGGTAGCTGTTACGCTTATAACTGAATACGACGAATAGTACTGAACACCTACTTACCATTTAAACCACTTAAAATAAATTAATGTACTTAGTATTTGCTCTAGTAAGTAGCTCTTCTCGACTTCGAAGTAATCTAGAAAATTTGTATTGTTGCAATATCCACCTTAAGCGGGTGTCAAAGATGTATTAAATTATTCTGTATTATCGGTGAATAAGTCAAATCACATACCCCATGGACCAAATTTTAATAAACAGCGATCGGAGTTTCACTAATTTAATCATCACTTGATATAAATATTGAAATGTGAAAATCTAAATATTTAATCATCAAAATATGAAGATCATATTAAACATCACTCGTACACATTTACACTGAAACTTTGAATTTACGTACTCTATTTGAGCACTCATACAAACCCAATTGCTATACGCAGCAGTTCAGCGAGTACAAATTCATAAATTAATTTTAAATCCTCTTACTTTGCTGTTCTTCTCGTCATGTCGATATGGCAACCACATGTACTGTCGTCAATATTAGAGACCAGTTCCCACAGCGTATCAACACTTCAGGACCATACACAAATTCGTAGTAACATTTTGATCATTAAATTCCTACAACTTTGAAGAGGCACATTTTCTTTCTGCTTTTTCCTACAATATAATTTCTTCTTTCCTTTAAAATTTAATTCATAATCTCGAGATAGCAAATGCTTTGTTTAACCATTCATTACAGCCTCCAATTAAAAGATGAATGATAGTGCTACCTTTGTAGGGTCAATATATAGCGCCCATACCAATCCCCAGATGGCAGGTACGACTTTATTTAAATTCAAAATGACGTGTTTTTGATGAACAGGCGAAGAACAAGATTCCCCAAATTCCTTAAAACAAATAATCAATACAATTAAATGCACCTCTATTCTCACTAACGATACTGTTGGCTAATTTTACAATCGCAAAGTTACGTACTCTCTATACCGGACATTCCAAGCTCGAGCTTAAATCACCTTTCCTCGCGTCTGTCCTTCCCCACTGAGAATACGAACCTTTCCTCTCATGCTCCTCCTCCTTAGACTTGTAAACAAACGAAAGCACTTGACAACCTTAGTTGAGCGCCTATTGGTTTGTTCACCTCACAGGACATTATCTTGTAACCCACTTTCACATTGCCCTGATACAGTTCTTAAGATTATACACTTTCGATTATTTACGCAAATATTGCGAACTATAAATCACTTGACTTGTGCCACACGAGCGTTACTTTGAAGCGCAGCGTCCTAAATGAACACTGTATTTTATTATGCGGAAAGAACAAAGCACTCGTGTGCTGTTTCGCATAAGTTACAATGTTATTCTGCGACGCGCGTTACTTATCAAACGCTCGTGTACAAGGGCCCTAAGCTGTCCTCGAATAAGTCCGTTTTCTCCCAAGGAAAATTTTCCTCTTATATCATGTTCCTGGTAATAGTCCAACATTATCAACACTATCTGCTTGATCAGATACTCCAAAACTGACTCAGAACTGTCTCAGGTCTGGATCTTTTATGTATGAAGAACTATTAGTAAGGACAATTGCTTGCCAGCATCCAATATGTGAAATGTTGGATACGATAACGTGCTATTTTCACAATAGGCACACCGTTCGCGTTCTCTGAGATCCTTTCTAATTTTTCTAAAAATTGAAATTGTAATTTCTGTTTCAAGAAATTTAGCAGTAATATACTTCAAGTATTCACTTGGTTGATTAATAGGGATGAATAAACACTGAAATATAAGATCTGCAAGATATAAATAAACATTTCTCCTATCCCAATTAGTCATACATTTGAACGTGGCAGAAATCAAAAGTCAAAATGAAATACAACCTTGGCGTAACGTAAGTACTTTTTGTGATATGTTCGGAGTGTGAAAACGTACTGGTTACATGTGTTAAAAGTTATTGGTTCAAAATTACTAGTATGCATTACAAAAAAGTATGATTCTAAAACATATGACATAAATAAAATAAAACTTAAAAAGCTTCGGTTTCAAATATGATACATTTTAACACGTAACTTAACGAGCCAATAAATCAACAATTTATTTCGGAGAACACATCAAAACGCAATATATACACAAATACACATTTAACAAAACCAGGCATTACTTTTATGAGTTGTTGATGCTTTCTGTCATCAAGAGAAGCCAAAATGCGTATTTAAATGCCCTATGACGTAATTTCTCGTCATTATTTTCAAGCTCCAAAATTTATGCGATTACGTCACAAACTGACCAATGATTTTATAATATATGTATTTACGTCACGAAATTGTACGTTAATTTCATCAAGCCAGACTGTGAACTGTCACGAGAGAGAAATGAATGAAATACAACGTAGCATATGGCAACCGGCGATGACATGTCCATCACTACAAATTATCAACTCAATTTCAGCTGATCGCTCATTTCAAATAGACCAACGAGAGCTTTACGAGTATGTTACATCTAATGCCTCTTAATTCCTAAATTTAAAAAAAATAGTGAATGTGTGACTGAAAAGCCAACTTTCCAATATTGCTAGCAAATATTATATGCAGAATAAAGTTATAAGGTATTACGAGTTACGTTGAGTACTTTTAAGTAATTTATTTCAAATATATTCTGCGTATAAGTGATTTAAACGTTGCTAATCATTGCGATTGAAATATAAATGATTATCTCTAGTTTATGCTAGCTTATATCGAGGTTTCCTAAATCTGTGTGTGTATGTATGTACACGTGTATGTTTGGGTTTATGTATAAATGTTTTTTTGTAATGTACATACTAGTAATTTTGAGCCAATAATTTTTAACACATTTAACCAGTATGATTCAACACTCCGCACATATCACGAAATTTGTGTAATATGTAAGATTTTATAAGTATGTATATTTGTGCACTATGCCATCTGCATATGATAGATAATGACATGGATCATATTTTTACATGGTTTTTTTATATATTGTTTTACTTGTAATTGTATTTATAGTTGTAATTGTACTCTCATGTTTCTGCATTTTGCCACTGGGCAACATTCAATTGTAGAATACAGCTTGTAACTATATATGAAGACCTCGGAGCAATAGCATGCTATGTCACAAAACGTAAGTACTGAGAAAAAAGAGAGTAAAGGTTTAGACATTGCATTCTACACATTGGAATAAAGAACATTAATTTATGAATCACATTGCCATCTTGCGGCAAATCTTTTAAAATAAAAACACAACATCTGGATTCATCTTTGAGGCATAGAAAAACATGAATATCTCAATTTCATCAGAAATGTGGTGTAGCATATTATTACGACAAGGACTTCATATCTCTATCTATACTGAAATATACCTTCATCCTTCACTTCGTAATACGTTGTCGTGAGTTTGACCTGTTCCGAATTTATAGAAAGATGTGGGCGCCAGGAACAGGTGACATAAACTAATACTAACTTTTCCCTATTTAATTCTGTCAAAATTATATGGGCATCCAGCTAGCTTGGGCCGATGGATTCGGATTACATGTATTCGCTATCGCTAAGATAGCCGATTACCTGATCTGCCGACTGTACAGCCTGGCGTGGAATCTGAAATATGGAAATTCTCTGCTTCCAACTAATTAGAAGCTTATGATTGACAAATGAACAGACTCTTTTCTTTTTCCAAAGAACAAAATTTAACAATTTATTCAATGTTAATTTTAACAGATTACTTAATGGCCATGACCCCTTTTAAAAGATATTATTTTAGTATACTGCAGTATATGTTACCGTCTTGCCGACCCGCTCGTTCCGAAGACGCTTCTCACTTGGCCGATGAATCCGAGTCGCTCTTCTGTCTTCTGATCTTGCGCGGTTGCTGAAGTATCCAGTCCACACTGCATAAAATCTAGCTAAGTTCTTTCCGACGCTTTAGGTTTATAATCTTTCACACGAGTTTAATAAAATACTAATGTTCGAACTATCGTCCGGTGAACACCCAAAACTGCCAAGTCCGCGGATGTACTCCGGCAAATAATTTCTAAGTCCGATGACGACTGTTACTTTTCGCACGAAAATGTATAAGTCTCACTTTCAACTACAAGGTCCGCACACTATTTGCACTCCACGAAACTCAAGAGCCGAGTTCACGACCTACACTCCACCACTCTGAGTCAGACTGTAACGATCTGCACTCAACGAAGCTCCAAGTCCGAATGAATGTTTCTCTGTATTTTGCAACCCTTGATGGGTCGGTAGCGTCTCACGTTCTATTTTTCCAAAACACGGCGGTAAACACCAGAAAGTCTAATTGCCCCCCGCCAACCCGCTTATTTCTTACAACCCCATGTAGCCGCGCCTTCGTCAGTCATACGTTTTTCGACCAATCACATATTCTTTATTATATCGATCTAGCCAGCGTTCCGGCACCTACGAGGCTTGCAGCTAGTTTATTTACCTGCCCTGCACCATAGCAACCCTCTGCGCTGGCGTTACTAGGGCCGGATATCGCCATTTTACAAGTCCATTTAGTCGCCCCGTATACAACTAATATTATGAATAAACCATGTCCCGTTCTGGTATATCACAATACAATCATAAGTAAACTATATTTCAATCGATTTCTTTATAACTATGAAAAAACCGTTAGTATTAATATTCGGAATATATATTTTTTAATGATAAGGGAAAAGAAAGAGTAAGAGCGAAGAAGAAAGAATGGGAAAAGTGGAAAGCAAAACACATGCAATTTACGTAGGTCTGGTCATAAAATCACATACAAAAACCAAAGAAATTTATTAATCCTAATTCCCTAATATTAATAAATAATGAATCGTCATAAAAGTAAAGAAATATAAATTGAACGGTGTTATGCATCAACGGGCTAAGCGCCATTTAAAAAAAATGAGATATGGACGCTATCAGTTGCATTGGACCATGTTCTAAGTGTAGGCAACATTTTAGCGCCAAATATGTAAAAATAGCCTTATAATTAATGAAAAATGTAAACGCCATCAGTCACATCAGGGATTTTATTTTTCGCACCGGCTATAAACCTAGATCTTCAAATCTGCAGTTCTTAATTTCACATTATGCAGGTAAGCGCCAGATATTCCATCATGTTTGTGTAGTTTGGCGCTTCAATGAATGAAATGATTAAATTACAGTTTTTAGAGCTGAAAATGTAATAAAATATTTGCACACGATTATCTCAAAACTTGTATGATGTTGCATTTTTCAAGAAGTAGCGAGATGGATTCATGTGTCTTTTCAGGAGGGTACAATATCTTACCAGTACTGATACATATCTGTTTCTATTTTGTAATAATACTGCTTTTAAACTTGTTTTAGTTGAGTCGATGAACAATCGTCATGTTTCACCGTTGTGTTCCATCCCGAGGCTTGTCAAGAGACCGTGAACGTCCGCACAGTTGCAAATACTGTCACTCATTGCAAAGTAATGCTATATCGAAAATGCTTAGAAATATTACCTTAACTCTAATTTTTACAAGAGTCGAAAATATTGTGTGGCGTTGTGTGAAAAAATACAAAAACATGGGGATAAAAAATTGATGAGCGGTATTTCATGAAAATTAATTTTTTTCGATATCTTAAAAACCTGATGTGACAGAACAAAACGATTTTCATATTTGAAATTAACATGAAAAACCACATTGGAAAAGTAAACACCATGCCAGATATCTTCATTTTGTTTATCAATGTTATTGAAGGTTTTATTTCAGTTATTTTTATTATTTGCTATCTTCGGATATCAAGATTTCTTTGAACATCGATAAAATCTGAGTTACATTCAAAATAGTAATAAATAATGCTCCAATTATGCACCATTTCCAAGGCAAATGGTATCATTGGCTCTTTCCCCTCCATCCTAAACCTTCCCGCACCGTACCTCACCTTATTTCCACCATGAGCTTGCCGCATCTCGCTGAGATAAGATCCGGCACTCCCGGGGGTTCCCCGGATTGATTCCTGCGAGGCCAGGCGCTGCCGACGAAAGCGCCTCGGGCGGCGGGCGGGCGAAGCAGTTGGCACGAAGGGACAAATGGCGAGCGCGCGGCGCGGCCGGGCGGTGGGTGACTGATGAGCGGGATTTCGGCCGTAACCGGCCAATCGCCCACCCGCCCCCGCCCCCGCCCTGCCCCCGCCCCGCCCACCGCCCCCGGCCGCGGCCCCGCCCCTTGCGCTCCCGCGGAGCGGTAATCAAAAAGCTCGGGCCCCTCGCGGCGCCGCTTCTTCCGCGGTGCGGGGGCGGCGCTGAGAAATTACCGGGCGTTTGCGCGCTACGTGTGCGCTCACCCGAAGCGAAGGAATATGGCCGGCGATCGGCTAATGGCCCGGGTTCTTGCGCAGAAAAACGGATTCCGGTCGGATGCCAAAACGTTCGTTGTAGGTTTTTTTATTAAAACCGTGTATTACCACGTATTAATATTAGTATTTCAAATTCCAGCGTAGCTGAAGATTTGTATCCAGTCATGGCCTATTGAGGCCGGTTCTAAGGTCCATTCAGTCTTCTTTCCAAATGTGTACCAATATTTGATGGCTTTGTTAATAGTAAATATTGGGTAAAACGTATTCAGTTGAATCACGATGCTTGCCACGCCATCTTCACACCTCTTCCAAAGATATAATAAAACCATCTCGAAATACCCGTTACATGAACTGTACAGAGGTCCATGGAAGAGGGAGAGACGTTTTCTTAATCCCCAATACCTCCCCTCCCCTCCTTTGCCAACATTAGTTCAATTAAGAATAAATGATGAGAAAGAGCGTTGTAGACAAAATCTGATTATCAGAAATGATCGCTCCCGTGTAACATAAACGTTTCTGCATCGAAAAATGAACTATAAATTTGATACAAATTCCTTTTATGAAAATAACCAAACATTTCTGCACGATCAAATCAAGCCCATACTATTTACAATCAATACAAAACTATTTTTTTATTTCATCGCAATCTGTTCTCTGAAATAAAGTAAGTAAATCCTAGGATGCCCAACATTCTTAAAAGCCCAATACTTTTAAGTGCTTACCAACTGACGAAATGGATATTTCAGTATAAGAAAGCTTGATATATCTCTTATATTTTTTCTTTCTTACTTAGAAGTAGAAATTATCAGTATCTCCCCATTTATCACTTACAAAGATAATATTGTTGATGTATCCTCACATCAGTTCGCTTCATTAAAACATACCACAAAATGTACGAAACCAAGCTGAACCACGGTGAACAGGGCATTAACCGTCGTTTGGTTTAACGGCACGGAAGCATTTTGCTCTAGACACCACGCAACCTTGGTTTCAAAGCTTCCTTTTTTATCTCCGCAGAAAAGAAATTTAGCTCTTCCCTAAGGGGACGTCGAAGTTTGACAACACTGCACAAAGGCTCGGCTTCTTACTCCTGCCGGCGTGATCGGCGTGCTTTGTTTCGGGAGACAAAAGCCTCTAACCACGTGACCTTTTAGCCGAGTGCACGCCCTGGGACCCCAGGTCAGATTTCCGGGCTTTATTTACCGTGTTACGTTTAATTAGGAAGATAGGGCGTGGGCGTCCCCAGCAAAAGATGCGTTGATGGTCTCCACCTCGACAGTTTCTGCTGCGTCAGCGTGGGAGGGAAATGTTTCTGCGGAGACACGGCGTTTAAATGAGACCACCTCCAGAAATTCAGCTCCTTAAGCTCCCCGGAATAAAGTGGCTCCATCTCCTTAAGTTACTGCTTTACTGAATTCGAATAAACAGCTCCTAAAACGCGAAGTAAATACGACAATAAAGGCGGAGTTTACGCGCGGGGGATATGGCGGAACTTAAGTCGACTTGTGATGCAACACATCAAAGCGGAGAGTGGGAAATCTCGCGTCATTCGTTGTTGGGAAACAGAACGCGGTGGTGTCCTTCCGTTCAGTTTACGTTGGTAACTTAGACGGAGGTTCTTCTTGAAGGGTGCTGACTTTACGGAAAGGGTAGTGTCTGCTCCAGATAAGACGGTAACCTCAAGGAGTATATCATCCATGTTGTGCGGTAGTACAAAATCCTTTTACTGGAAGTGGTTTGGATAAGAAATGGCATAGTCAGAAAATGTAAATATCGAGTGCATTTTATCTCAAGACGTTCAAACGAGCGTATTAAATTGTAACATGACAGTGGGAAAGCGCATTCACCAAAGTATATAAATTTCGTTCCACTGAGTACTTTTCCGCGCATGAAGCATAAAGATGACTACGAGATATTCTAAGCAAAGGAGCGAAGAAGCAAGGGTGTTCTGTATTATTCCAATTATTCGGATGGGGACCAACATTATTTCGAAAGCCTTAAAAATAACGAATATTATAAAAATAAGGTACTTTGTATCAAACAAACTAAAGTTGAAGAAAAGGACGTAGCCTCAATACAACATAATCAATAATCATAAAAAATATGCTTAATCCTTAAAATATACCGATACCTACAAAATGAAATCATCCGAAACATTCTATTAGATGTTTTGGGTTCGCATCTTTTTGATATTTTCTCTCTGTAAAATTAGGGATATCAGGAACGTACATAATTTTAAATTCTTTGTGAAATTGAACTGTATGATATTAATCGAAGCGAGCAGAAATAGGAGACAGGGCCTCCACAAGCAAGAGTTATCGCACTAGGCGCTCATTCAAAAATATTTTTGTTCGCAATGTGTTCATAATCAATGCCAACGAATGACAACTGTGGATAAGATATTTGAATAGATTTTTAATGGAATAAAACCATACTATGGTGAGACTACATCTTGTTTAACTAATGAAAGAAGGTACCTCATTTCTCTCTACTGTAACAAATAGGCATTCTCACTAGTACTGAAAAAGAGAACAGCACGAGAAACTAGTGGTGTTAAAACATCACGTACTTTCTCGCCCGTGTTTTCACGCAAAATTACAGGAAAAGTACTCAAATTTTCGAAAATTGCACTTGACCTTATTTCAAAATCTATCTTTAAGAAGAAGATTCCATTAAGGGAAAAATCTCTATCTTTAATGTTCTTGTTGAAGGAAGTCTCCCAAAATATTTCGCATTTCTGCAACAAGAAACTTTAATAAAAAATGGAGTATTTTTTTAAACTTTGGAAACTATCCCGGGGACTTCTTCTTAAGTACCCCCCCCAAAATTAAAATATCGGTTGTAAATTAAAGGGGGCACGACATCATCGTCGACTTGATCGAGGAATGTCAATTTTGGAGAAAATCGGTTAAAGGGTTTAACCTCACGCGTTGTTCACAGATGGACAGATGAGCAAACGGACGGACGGACAGACCAAGAACCCTCAAAACACGGATACTGTTTACATCACGTGATAGAGGATTTTTTCCTTCTAAATTTAGTAATTGAATTTATCCTATTTTTCGTTACCAGGGCCCTATATTAGGAGTTTTTCTCTCGAAAATTCGCCGTTTTTTCGCGCAGTATTACACAACTTTATCTTTACTTCGAAGCAGGTAAGTTAAAATTGGATTCTAGCGAAGGAAAACGCGTGTATTATGTTAAAGTCATAATACTGAAAAAAAGTAAAGAGAAAGAACTTTCGAATTATTTTCATCAACTTCAGGAGAATTGAGTGGTTTCATATATTTAATTCACTGATCCTACCCCCCGGGACGCTCATGGACAGCGTGCTAGCTTACCGAGATTCGATCAGGGCTTCGAATCCCGTCGGGGCAAAAATAGAGCTGTAGTTTTCCATTACAATCATCTGTTTCCATTGCTGTGACACAAAATTAAAGCTCAGGCAGGCCAATTATGCCCGATATAGTGAACATCATCATGCTTGCCACATCTCTCTTACCTCCAGATGTGAATAATAAATAAAAACATCTAGGAAAAGTTGTATTAATTCGAGACCAAAATGTCTAATACATGTACGCTGAAGAATAAAAAAACAGTACATCGGCCTAATATCGTGTAGGGCCCCGCGAGCACGCAGAAGTGCCGGAACTCTAAGTGGCATGGACTCGTCTAATATCTGAAGTATCTATCGCGGCTTTGCCCTTGAACATGTCGGCCTATGAAACTGCAGTTTTGAATTTCATTTTATTGAATAAAGATTTTTTTAGCTGTTTTTCTACAGACCACCCCATTGTGCATTGATTTTCACCACCTTCACTACCGTCTTGGTTGTCGAGGGTATGTTGTGATCTATCACGAAGGACATTCTTTTAAAATCTGGACAATCTTTTAAACTGTTTTATTGGTTTAGTACAGTATGAAATTTAGCGATTCTTAAGAATTAGTTTCTTACCAGTTTTCTGTGAAGTATTTCTCTCTAGAAAATTATTGCACAGAGAATTGCAAGAGAACTTCCTCTTCCTCATCCGGCCTCGCCACTAAGCACTAGTAGAGGAACGACTTGAGAAAACTAGCTGGCGATACTTCATTAAGGAGGCCGCGAAATCCGGAGAAGGTCCATCGGGACCTTGGGAGGGCGGGCCGGGTGCCGGGCGCCGGGTGATGCGATCGCAAGCAAATCCCGGGAGCGGGGACGGCGCCGCGCGCCGTGGGGTGAAGGACCGGGCCGCGCCAAGCCGCGTCGCGCGAGGCGAGAGTAAGCAAGTGGGTGGCGCTTTGTACGGCTCAGGGCGGGTGGCTCGGGGGAGGGTAAGCAAGTGGCGGCGAGAGCGCGAATGGCGCGAAGGAAGAGGAGGACGGGAAAGGTGGGGCGAGGGCGGTAAGGGCGGCGAGAGGGGATGAGGGCGGCGAGAGGGAGTGAGGGCGGCGAACGGTGGCGAGGGCGGCGAGGGCGGCGAGAGCGGCGAGGGCGGCGAGGGCGGCGAGGGCGGCGAGGGCGGCGAGGGCGGCGAGGGGCGGCAGAGGGCGGCGAGGGCGGCGAGGGCCGGCGAGGGCGGCGAGGGCGGCGAGGGACGGCTGAGGGCGGCGATGGCGGGCGAGGGCGGCGAGGGCGGCTGAGGCGGCGGAGGGGCGGCGAGGGCGGCTGAGGGCGGCGAGGGGAGCGAGGGCGGGCCGAGGGCGGCGAGGGCGGAGAGGGCGGCGGAGGGCGGGCGAGGGCGGCGAGTGGCGGCCGAGGGCGGCGAGGGACGGCGAGGGCGGCCGAGGGCGGCGAGGGCGGCGAAGGGCGGCGAGGGCGGGCTGAGGGGCGGCGAGGGCGGCGAGGGCGGCGAGGGCGGCGAGGGCGGCGAGGGCGGCGAGGGCGGCGAGGGCGGCGAGGGCGGAAGAGGGGCGGAGAGGGCGGAGAAGAGGGCCGGAGAGGACGGGGTGAGGGCGGCGAGGTGCGAGGAGAGCGGCGAGGGCAGGTGCAAGGGCGAGCAGAGAGCAGGGAGGAGGGGGCGGCCAGAGCGGGCGAGGGCGGCGGGGCAGGTGCAAGGGCGAGCGGGGAGCAAAGTCGGGGGTCAGGGAGCAGGACTGCGGGGCCGATGGAGAAGGTGGCGGCCTGCGCTGTGGCGGCGGCCGCGAGGGCGGGGAAGGAGGGCCGGCGCGGCGGTAAGCCGCTTAACCGCAGGGCGCGGACGTCCTCGCGTCGGCGGCAGCGGCGGCGGTGAGGACTTTGTTTCGGATTCGCCCTTTCCCTTCGGCGCGCCCTCGGAATCGCCCGGTGGTCTGCCTCCTCGCTGGCCGGCGCCGATCGCTGCTCTGCTGTCGGCTCGACCGCTGCAATTCCCGCCCGCAGCCGAGACCCGCGTCGCACGTGGAGATTCGGAGCGGTGGCGCCAGTTTTTACCGACCTTTTGTAACTCGACTCACTCGGGAGAGTGCTGAAGAGCACATGATGGACTCGTATAATACGAGTCTCGGGAATATAATTCGCTCCGAGAATTCGAATTCCGTATTTCTATCCGTGATCACTTCGTTGTATACCAATAGGAATCGTAAGTTTTTTATCGAGTATTGAAGTCCGCTGGACCACAACCGGGATGCACTGGCTAATGTGCGGCCAACAGAACCAGGAAGAGTTCCTGGAGATTGTGCATGGATTTTTACTTAGTTAAGTGTGAAAAGGATTGGTAAGAATGTCGTGGTGAACAGTGTCGTGCTTGAAAATTGAGAAATCACATTAATTTCATGTTTTCACACGTCACAAAAATCTGCATTATCGATTTAGGTGAGCAGATGAAACGGGTAGTTGTATCCCCTCAAATAATGTCGTTTGTAAAATAAAAAGGATTCCAACTCAATAAGCTGTGGTTATTCATGATCTATTGTCACAGTGGTGATGATAATGACCGTTATAAATATTCGAAAATGTCTATTCATATACGGCAACTATGAAATCCGAATTGGTGGCAAGTATATCTTTTTTAATCTTAACGGATATAATGCTTAATAAACGTTCACTTGCATCTCACTTGAAAACACTTCCTGGGACGTCGCGTTAAATTTTATTTTGATAGCGTTCAGGGAAAACCTAACTCGAATTTGTCTGGAAATGGAGACAGTTTCACTTATCACATATTAAATGTTAAAGAGACGATAATTCAATGGTTGTACAGTAATATGCATTGTAATACAGTTTTGTAATTTTTTGGTACCTTTTGGTAAACATTAATATCATTCAGATTAGTGATACCTTCCAAATAGGGGCGAAATTGGACACTGTTGGCAAGAAAATGAATTGGAAGGCCAAAGAAGACAGTGCGACAGGGAAAGATAACTACGACGTGAACGACTGCAAAAGACAATGGCAATGACAGTGAAGAAATGTGGAAAGTACTAAAAAATTTAAGAAAAAGGAAAAGGAGTATGTGTTCTAGAGATGATATTTATTGACGCACTGAAATAAGAAAAAAATCTCAACTAAATACGCAGGAGCGACAGATGAGCGAAATGAGCGAAGCGGCAGTAGTTAAAGCCTTTAGGGGTAGTGAGAATAGGCAGTCCCAGATGACTAGTTAAGTGAGGCTGGAAAAAAAATGACGTATTAAACACTCTAAAGTCAACAACGCAATTCCATGAACTCTTGGAGAGGTTACAGGCGTCCCAGAACATGGAAGGCCATTTAGAAAAGTCAGATAATTAGCAATGAACGGCAGAGCAAATACTGACGGTGAAAGTGGGACGATGGCAACAAGGGTCATTACTGAGATAGCAAGAGAGATTTTGAAAGTACCGGCGGAGAGAAAACTGGTGAAGAGAGGCAGTCGAATACAATAGAGACGGGACTGGCGGGGGTTGGGAGGGAGGTGACGGGGCGACGCAAGGGAGTAGTAGGGGCGGCAGGTGAAACAGAAGGGGCGGGGAGGGTGACGCAGGCCGGCAGGAGAGGTGGAGACATTGGACGAATCACTACACAAAAACAACGGCCACGGCTTGCGATGGGAAAGTTTAGCAAACGTCGATACATCGAATTGATCGGCGATTTGCTCTCGATTTACCACCTCGAAAAGGTTTTCGATGTTGATCAATCAACAACAACAAAAAAAAACACCGATGTTTAAAATATCGTTGTTTTAAATACGTTGAAACATTTTGAAGTAAAATGTCCTGGTTCTAATGTGATACATAGCACGCCAATATTAGTTTAAAGTATATTCTTCTTTAAATTTGACTGTCATCGTAAGTTTCTAATCAAATAATCAAAAATCAATGGCTGTTAATTGTCAGCAATCCACAAATAAAATAGATACTGGAAGATTCATGTATATCAAGAGAACATTTTTGAAAACATCGATGTTCCTGCAAAAATATACCGATCTGAAGAAAACATCCAAAGCAAAACATGGATGTTATAAAGCATCGACTTTTTTGCCATCCTTAGCAATAGCAGAGTTAGTCTATGAAGACGGTCGGCAGCGGCCGCCTGGCCGCCACGCACGACGGAAATTTCGCGCCGCGCGTCGCGTCGGGTGTGTGGGGGACGACGGTCCCATTGTGGGCGGGGGGAGGGGATGGCCAGTCCAGCGAGCGGGCGCACGGCAAACACGCGGCCGAGCGGTTTAGCGGTCGGACGGATCGCGGCGGTGGTGGCGTTGGTGGCGGTGGTGGCGGGGGCTGTAAGGGCGGCGGGGGCGGCGGGGGCTGTAAGGGTGGCGGGGGCGGCGGGAGCGGCGGGGGCGGCGGTGCCGGCGGGGGCGGCAGGGGCGGCGGGGCGGCAGGGGTGGCAGGGGCGGCTGGGGGCAGGGGGCAGGGGGGCAGCTAGTTGGCGGCGGTGGCGCTGGGGGCGGCGGGGGGTGGGCGGCGGGGGCGGCGGGGGCGCTGGGGGCGGGCGGCGGGGCTCGTGGGCGGCGGGGGCGGCAGGGGGCAGCTCGAGGGCGGTGGGGGTGGCAACAAAAAACGAGAGAAAACGCGGCTTTTAGCGTGGGCGCGCACGCAGGAATCCGGGCACGCCGCCACAGCGGAGGCTCTGCGGGTCGAAAGCACGCGCGACAGCGCTGCGTCCTTTCCAGCGAGTGCGCTACTGAAATCCCCACCGCCCTGCGCAGGTGGAATTGCAGTCGTGAACGTTATCATATTCGGCACCGCTGGCTCTTTGAGGGCGTTTGCCAGAAGAGTATTCCTCGTTCATCTGCACGAGGGATTCCTCGTTTATGTGAGACGTGATAAATGAAACTTACTTCACGGCTGCACTGCAGAATTTTTGTTTCATTTTAGCACTACCTCTCTTTTAGCTGTTTTTGAGTCATCGTCTCAACATGGACGATTGTCCATTTTCTCTTCATCTGCGGGAGATTTTAATCTAAAATTGTAAAACGAAGTAGGGTGTTTTAAACATAAACTAAATATTTAGTTTAGAGTTGTCTCAGGGTTGATAAGATGCGTAAATTATAACGAAAATAAATTGACAGATTTTAAAGTACTAAAAATGTTATGTGTCATTGAAATTCATTAATGATGAATTTATTTAATGTGATTTATTTTCTATGAAAAAGAATCATCAGTTTTATTAAAGATGCAAATCTTGAACGTCATCTAATTCTTTTTAAATACTTTCATCCTTATCCCATTTTCTAATAATATCACAACGCTGACTTGCATCTCCATAACAATCGTACATACATATTATTTCTAAATTATAAATAATTAATACGAAAACAGTATTCCCTATGCGGCTGTATCCAGTTACCTGTTTTTTAGTAGGGAATACCCATAGGGAATAGGGGAATTTAGTAGGGAATAGATAAACCCAAGTTTTGATTAGAACCTTTCTGTTTGATTTGTTCGTGTTTATAATGAATTTGATGCTAACTCTATCTGTAATATTAAAATGAAAGTTCCTAAAATGTTAAGTATAACACCAAAATTGTTCTGACCAAAGAAAAGACAATCTCATCTGAAGCTCTAATCTCATTTCAAACGAGTACTTTTGGATGAAAAATTAAACAATGAAACTCAAACTCCATTTTCATAGATTCAGTTTTCGTGAAGGAAAGTTTAGGCGATAACGTTTTCACGATCAGGCCACTGATCACTAGAGACCGGAATTTTATGTTAATACAAATTTTTTGTCTTTCAACTTACGGCTTTAAAAATTGTAATCTTGGCGAATCGTCGCTTTTTTTTTACACAATATCAACATTTTTTGTTACATATTTTTACATATTTAGCACTTTTACATATTTTGCCATTTTCATGAAATATTCTTTTTATTATATCAATTTTCTTCAATTTTATTACGCATTTTTTATGAAAAGAAATGTTTTCAAAACAGCATTTTTTCCTACATTATTACTGCATGCTGTTTACTCGAGGTATGCTACATCATGACGCGGTCGAGTGTTCACACAGTCCGGCGCGCCTTCTTGAGTCAAACTCAGTGTTGTGGGAAGTGTGCCTCAGTGATTGATATCAGTTTCACCTTAGGAGTGAAAAGTATTTCTAACGCCGTTTTGTGAGCTTTAACCTGAATTTCCAAACGTTACATTTAAAATTTCTTTACGAATATTTTTATAAATATAATTTCGTATTATGCAAATGTTCGTTTTATAATTAGAGTATTTTAATATTACATATTACATCCGATTTTACATTTTTATTACATATTCTTATTATTTTCATTACAAATTTATGTACATATTTTCACCTTTCATACTACATATATTTCCAGTCTCTGCTGATCACTGATCCGCTCCCTTCAAAAGCGCAGAGATGACGCGACATTCAGTGCATGGTGCCGGCTCTACAACTGCGGTGTATGGTAACTGGTGACGCTATTGTGCGTGTCACCTCGGCGCTCAGGGATTCAGCTGACGGATGCGTCGGAAGGGCCAGCTGGCGAAGCGGAGAAACGGGTGGCGGAAGCGCTAGTATCTCGACAAAGATTCGGCCATTGGAACGACCATGACCGTAACTCTCCAGGTGGAGTGCAGAGCGACGTTTCAACAGTGCAGGCTCCCACTGCGTAAAAAAGTGTACTAGCGGATTTTATGACGCGAGAATATTGTGGTGGTACTGTCCAAGCCGTAGCGTCGTGTTTGAGAGAGTTTTCGAGCTGTGTGCGCTGCATATTTCAAAACATTGTACGCAATTTTTTAGGGTTCATAGATATTTAGGATTAAATTATTCCAGATATGACTTCCTCCTGTTATTTGAAAAAAATAGCCATTAAAAATTCCGTTAATAAATTAAAAACATAAATATTTTAAATATTTTTTACAATAGAATTGTGCATTCCACAATGAAAATGAGAATCACAAACACAGCTGTGTTATAAAATAACTTCATTTTTATGTAACTACTGATGACAGAACTATTTTATCTAATAACAATTTGGATTTTACATACATTTTTAAATACATTATTTTTATTTTATCATATTTGCAGGGATTATAAACACAAATGAAACTAACGGAATAAAATCCGTAAATTAAAAAGAAATCAAACTCATTGAGGAATTCAGCAAAGAATTTTAATAAAAAAATAGATGTGTATTGACATGTATGATGCATTTGAATCAGAAGCCGGAGAAAAATAAAAGAGAAGTAATATATTACAGAGGGAAACAGAAATATTGTAACGGCAGAACTGATTGATGGGATATCATGGGTTGGGCGGACAGAACTCTTGATGGAAAACCGAGTAATTATTAAGAAGATTAATGAACAGCCGTGATATGGAAGAACTTGAGTCTGAGAGGTGACGAAGGTTAGAGGGGAATCTCAGAGGACGGGAGATTGAAGACAAGGGGGAGTGGACACTGAAGGGCGGAACTCGACGTTGCAGACAAAGAAAGGAATGGTGGGAAGACTGTCAAGGATTGGCATAAGTGGGAGAAGACAATGCAGTTACAATAATGATGAAGGGAAGGGTAGAATGATTGATGAAAGAAGGACTAGGGACAGCACAAGCTTTGCAGCTCAAGAAGGGCGCTATGGGAGGCACGAGTGCATTAGGTGAAGACTGCTCAAAAGCAAGAATCGGGGCTAGACAGCGCATGGAGGACCTCTGCAGTGGCCCTCGTGTAACTCGCCGTTTACTAAACTAGAGTCGATCGCGCCCGAGCGCCTCTTCTCCCGTCGGGCTGACTCAATAAGCAGCGGGCCATACCAGTGACTCGCAGATAAGAGCTGGTACAGTAAGTGGGGCACAGTAAGGGAGCCAATCTCATGAGCTGCCCAATTTACACACGGTTTACTCTCATGTTTAGATGAGATTTAAGGAGAGGTTTCGTGAATGTTTAAAGTTGGTAGCGTTAATAGTGTAGACAGAATTCTTTATGGAAAATCGACGTATTAACATGAGAGTTAATCAATAATAAAATTTTTATTTTGAAAAAGTCTTTAATAAATTGAGTTGCTCAGGATAATACATGCAGATCCCAACAGCTCCTCTCCGGACATCGCCAGTGAAGAATAATTTCGGGCTCTTCATCCATCGCATAGGCCTACCAAGACTCTGTAACTTTCTATATTTGCCCATGGCATCTCCTTGGCTCTATCTCAGTGTTCTGGGTGTAGGAAGTCAGTTCCTTCATTAAATGCCCAGACAGATTGCATGCACATCTTACACAGTTGCTAGTAGATGCGAGGACAGGTGATCAACCCATGGCTAGGCCAAAGGACGGGAAAATGAAATTATAAAAATACTTAATAAACTTAACTTTGTAAGTAATCTAGGTCACTGCTCTCAATTGGTGACCAAACATTAATTTATTCTCCACAATGAAAGCAATAGTGGGCGGCAACAAAAGGTCTGAGGGCTTTTGGTCGCCGTTCGTTCATTAGAACCAGCGGACACCCGTGGTACGTACAAGATTTTATTTTTTACCCAATTTTAATGATTCAGATTTTCTTATTTACTAATTAACTAAATTCTCACTAGACTCGATTTTTTTTTCATATTTACTTCTCATAATACTCTGTCCTAATTCCCCCCGTAAGAGAACGTTTAGCATCATTCATCTGTTTTCATATTTCTCTCGTAGCCACGATCGTCTCAATCCAGGTAAGTTATCGAGCGTATATAACAAGCAACAAGCGTATCAGTAAATAATAAACATCTTATTTATTCATAATTACCGTCCTGCATTCTCTTACAATCTTTTGTATTCCTCTCGATCCGTTCCCTCCATTCAAGGATAACGCTCATCTTTTCCTCCTCTGGTAACCTATTTTGCACGATGATGACAGCTTGCTTAAAGTACACGTGTCGGCCCCGTGGCCGAGATCGCGAAGACAGTAGTGCCGTAGTGATCTTGGACCTGAGGTTGCAGGTTCGAGCACCGCCGTGGGCATGATTGTATGAGTTCGTCTTTTCACCCTCTATCATTACCATATCTTTCATCCTCATACCATAACGTTACATCCAATATGGTCGCTAGTGACCTTGTAGTTGATACGACCTTAAATAACAAAACAAAGTAGATGTAGTCCGTACTACAGAAAGCAAACAGACTAGAAACGGATCGCACGCAAATCGTGACCCGTTTTCTTGGGTGCTACTCTGGCATTCGCTTGGAATCGTGAAGGGGAACCACAGAAAATCGCTTGACGAAGCAGTCACAACACTTCCGCCGCACCGTATTTCCAACGGGGATTTCGGGTAAAGATTCCGCGCCGGGTTCGCCTCGCGGATTCGTCACCCGCTCTCGCGTTCGCCGCCGTTGCTTCCCTCTGGGCCGCGATTCGCGCCGAGAGCGGCGTCTGTTTGCTTCCGCGGCGGCGTCAGTTCGCGCGTTTTGTGGGCGAGAGCGCTGCGAGTTTCCTTTTCCGGCGCGGAAACGGGAGAGCGTGTTCTGCTGAAGGCGCATGTCGCCGCGGGAACGACAATGCGCGGAAGGGAGGGGAAGGGGGAGCGAGGGAATGAGACAGCTGAGGAACGGGGGATTTGGCTTCGGCGTCGTCGTGCAGCCCACCCTTGGAGTTGGCTGGAGGTGGGGAGCGCTGGTTATGGGACTGAGCTGAAGTAAGGCGTTTTCTTTCTACTACTAAGGCGTCTACTTTCTTGTTATACTATGTTACTTTGCAACACATATTGACTTTCCCGTATACGTAGTATAGTGAAAATTATATAATGCAGCAAACTTGATGATGGTATTTTGACGGAAATTCACCTTTTGCGGTCTCTAATGCCATCTTGTGAGCAACACTAGTACCTGGAACGTACACAGGATTTCCCCGAAATTAATTAAATCGAATCGGGTGGTTCGTGGGTCTTCGAATTAAAAACAAAATAACTTTTTGGGATAATTTATTGGAAACCTTTTGGTGTGACGTCCGAAAGATGCTTTCGAAATTTTCTAACAATGGCAATAATGTGTTTCTTTGCTTAATTTTTTGCTCAAATAGAGCAAAACTTGCTCACAAACGGTGCAACATCATTGAAACCATTGAAATCTAAAGAAATTGCTTAAGTTCCCAATTTCGAGACTCCTACTAATATACGATTGAAGAAAAATTGTTTCTTAAAAAAATATTTTCTTAAAAAATAGGGTTTTAAATACAACTGTGCAAATTGTTTCAAATTACGTTGTTTTAGAAAAATCGTGACAATGAATAAAATAATTCGTAAACAAAAATGGGTCAACTTGCTATGTGTATTTTTGTCCTCAGAGAGGGCAAAGTTTACTAATATGGAAAAGGCCCTGTTCCCCATACCACTAGACATTTGAAAAGTGCAAATACCTGTATTCATTATGTTTTTTTTTACCTGTGGTTCATCTTTAATTTTAAGCCAGAAATTTCTCTCTCTCTTAATGCAGTGTGCTCCTCAATAATAAATCTTTAATTATATATATATATATATATATATATATATATATATATATATATATTGTGACCGTACTTACCTTTGCTGGCTCACGGTTACACATATCATAAAATTTTTATGTATGGGTACAGGAGTTCTTTAAGGGGGTTACTTTAATCTACAGTATCTGGATTCAAAGGCCTACTATCATATAAACAGAATTTATTAGAACAAAAGAACAATAAGACATCATTACATTACCAACATAGCTTGCATCATTGCTTTGATCATAATTCTATGGTTCATTCTGTACATCTCTAACCTTCCCACCATTACATTATCATTCCCGCTTATGCAACTTCCAACCCTTTGGAAAAACTACGTGCCATTCATATGCTACTACGCACATCATTACTTTCAACGCTACACAGTGAGCATCCTGAACTGGCGTTTCATTTAATTTTCCTTCTATTTGTTCACAATTAGAATTACTTATCTGATCGTTACGATCGTCGATTTCTACGTGATGCGTTGCTGCCCGTTCCGCCTGAGGCCGGGAGGTAACCTTGATGCCCGCGATGCTCCGTCTGCCCACGTGTCACCGCAGCCCGTTTCCAATCCACCGGCGTCGCCTTCCCACGGTTTCTTTCTTCACACGACGACTTTAATCGTATCAGCTCAGCAGCTCCACCGCATAATCACACATCAGCACAGCCGCACCGACTATCATTAACCCGCATCGCCCACGTGTCCGTGCACTGTTCCCCTTTTTTTTATTAAAGTTCGTAATTATTCTCTCTTAAATAAGTTTACCACAATCCTTACACTCGCTTATTGCACAGTTCATCACAATTTTTCTTTCTTAAATACCTGTTGTCCCGATTACACTGGATTTCTTGTACATCAAAGCATCGCTCTCTAACCACCATTGCATACCGTCCTCACGCCATGCTGCTCAACCGCCAACTGTCGCTTTTGCGCGGTCAGACCGATCAGTTCCCACTACCCCGTGCGCTCGTTCACGACTCTGTCGATCCGTTCCGCCGCGGTTCCTCACTCTGCGCGCTACTTTTGAATGTGGTGGAGCGCCTATTCTTTGTGTTTTGACCAATACGGTCAAATAACCCCCACGTTATCAAGATTTTTTTTACACAGTGAAAAATAATCTTCTAATCCACAATTTAGATCTCTTCCTCGACCATCTGTCGCCAGCACCAAATCAATTGTACATGCTCGCACTCCTTCCAATTGTGCGACATGTGTCCCACCTTTCCATCCCATCCAAGCCTGATTTTCATTATCACCGTCGACACTCCCACCGCCTTCTGCAACGCTGGACCCGCGACCTGGATTTCTCTTTCCTCTAGGAAGTATCTGACTGCCGAACGCTGCACCATAGTACCCATGGAAAAATAGGATACTCATTCATGCCTTCAAGTATTTGACCTATTGATACTGTCGTCACGTTCGTATGTCCTGTCACAACCGTCGATGTCGTACCTTCCTTCTTTCTGTATTCTTCATTCTTGACTGCTCCATCGCCGTGAATCGTTTCATCCTGAACCTCTCCTTCATGTTTAACTTCATCACCGTCTTCATCCCCACCTCCATCTTCATTCCCTTCATCTTCAATTTCTCCTTCATCCTCATTCTCTCCCTCTTTCGTTTCTCCTCCGTCTTCATTTCCTCCCCCATCATTAATCCCTCCTTCGTCTTCATTCTCTTCACCTTCAATTTCTCCTTCATCCTCATCCACCAGTTCAGAATTCACGAATATAACAGCTGTAGAGCCCAACTCCTGCTTCTCCGCATCATACCCATCTTCCACAGAATCCTTCCAGTTAGTTTCAGATCTTTCTCTATCTTCACCCTCGTCTGCTTCCTCATTTAGACACGACTTCATTGCGGTTGGACACTCCCGACAAACCCTTTGACAATTTTTCTTCTTAATCCGGTGTTCATCTTCGTAGTCGATTACTTGAAATGACTTGATGGAAACCTCGTTGCTTACTCTGCGATTGTTCGTGTTGGGGCCTCCCGTCAACACGAACCCCATCCGTTTAAATTTGGGTTGTAACCCGTCCCGCTGGTATTTGGTCTCATTTCGTTACCACGTGAACCTTCTCCTCCGTTTCCTCCATTAGGTTGTCTCGACCGCTCGCCGTTCCTTCGACTTTCGCTCTCCTGCTGCCTATCATATCCTCTTTGGTTTTCTCCACCCCTCTGATCACCCCAAACTCTAGCGCTTTGCTTTCCTCCCCTCTCTTGCTCTTGAGCGCCCCTCACCATCATTGCATTTACATTCACTTCATTTCTGTTTTTCGGTGCATTAGCGAACGTCAGATCGAAGCTCCCTAATGCGTCTTGAAACTTCTCTAAATCTGTATGACCGCGCTCCTAAGCAAATTCTGGGTAGTTGTTGGAAATTGTCTGATTAGGATGCACATGATTTCTTGATCGCTCATGGGTGGCGATAACGATCGGAAATCCATGATGCGCCTATCCGCGTAATCTCTCATTCCGCCCCCACCCGATGGCTTGTACATACTGTTCATGAGACCCATCTTAAAATTTAGCTGGATATCCTCGCTCCAATATCTTCGAAAAAACATCTGCTTAAACTCCGTTACAGTATTTGGAAATGGTGTGATGGTGTCTGCCCAGGTCCTCGCGTTATCCTGCAGCATCTGGTATATTACCTGCGTCTTACTCTTCTCTGGGAGACAACTAACCGCTAGGTATCGCTCCACAGCTCTCATGAACGAGTATGGATTCTCTTTTACGTCGCCCGAAAATTTTAATGAGGATGGTATTGCTATATTAACTGGGCCCCCTCCCACATTTGGCGCCGTCTTAACCTCTTTTAATTCTTGAACTTCTATTTGCAATTCCGCGATGTCGTCCTCACATTTCCGAACGTCCTTCTGCACTTCCTTTCTACAGGCTGCCACCGACTCCTTCAATTCTACCTTCGTGTCTGCCAACTCCCTCTTGCAGTTTTCTATCTTCCGTTCCATCCCTTGTGATACTCCCTTCACTTGCACATGCAGTGACTCGATGGCTTTATCCTGTGCCTCAATCCGTCCTTCCATCTTTGTGGTAATGTTTCGACTAAGTTCACTGCATATCTCTTGAACTCGCCCGTCTATTCTTTGTTCCCATGACTCGAACTTCTCCACTATAACCTGGTATTGTTCTTGTATTTGTCTCACTTGCTCTTGTTTATGTTCCTTCAGTTCATCCATGATTTTCTTTTGCTCCTCAACCATTCTCCTTTGGGCCCGTTCTTCCTGCTTCTCTAGCTCCTCGACCATTCTTCTTTGTGCCCGTTCGTCCTGCTTCTCTAGCTCCTCAACCATTCTTCTTTGTGCCCTTTCTTCCTGTCTCTCTAGTTCCTCAACCATTCTTCTATGTGCCCGTTCTTCGAGCTTCTCTTGTCCTGCCATGATTTGATGAAGCATGCTCAGTAAGTCCTCTGTTCCGTTTCTTTTCACCATTCCCAGATTTGGTGTCGACGCACTCGCCCCCGATAACTCCATTCTGGCTCTATCCGAATCTTCTAGTAACGACTCATCCCATTTACCTCCATCATCCTCATCATAATGATCTCTGTCCTCGCGCTTCTCTTCCTCTCCCATCATTGTGCCCGTTTGCTTTTCCATTATGCCCCCAAATTGCACCCTACTACACCTATTTCTGACTAATCGCCCTCCTACACGCTTGATTCCACCCAAAATCTATTGCCCAACTTCAGAATGCTCACAGAGGCGTACATCGAATACTACAAATTACTTCACTTCACACCAACGGCATCCTAATTACTCTCAAAAATGACCCTAACACAATCTGAATTGCTTTGAATTAGATGTGAGTGATGCCGCATATATTACGATCCTATACATAACTCATCAAAAACACATACAAGAAAAAACACACATCAAACAAATTATTGACCTCCGTCATCCACCTGGGAACAATTCACAAACAAAATGCACTCAAGCTCAAAACACCTAGAAATACACACAAAATAATTAAATGTAATTACACTGACATCTGTAACAAAATTCACATTGACATAATTCAACTGAATTCAAAATATTCATTAGATTATCATTGAATCAGTCTCAGATAGTCTTCCTGCACATTACTGAATGCAACTTATTTTTTTTTTCATCCACCTAAATAAAAAAATCTCGATAAATCTTATTCAGTTGCAACTACTTGAATTGTAATGTTCATCAAATAATTAATGCTACTATGTCTCCAAAATAGCTCATAACTTCATAATATTCATTTACACACACGTCCAATCAGTGCTTCAAAATGCACTGGGCAGCACCTAAAACCCAAATTTATATTCTAACATGAAGGATTTTGTTCCTAATGTATTGCTCATTGAACTCAATGAATACACCTACTGTAATAATACTTCAGAAATCATACCCTAACACACTGTGTTTATTTAGATACACACTGTAAGGACTCTTCAACAAAATTATACCCTGATAATTACACTCATGTACACACTCACTGTAATACCACTTTCCAATAATTATGCCCTAACATATTATTCATTGCCACATATACATTATGATCTTGTTTCATAAAAATTATCCTTGTATTGTATGATGATATACACATAGGAATGCCTTACAATAATTACCCTGGTATTTACACTGAATTCAGCGCCTTTTTACTGGCCACGTTGTAACAATCTTAAAAAGAAAACTACATTCCAATATCTGCACTACCTTAAAACACATTAATTAAAATTCCCATCTATTTGTTATTTAAACTCAATAGTCATCAAAATGTTTTCTAAATTGTAAATGAATTATTTCAAACAACACCTTGACACAGAGATTTGCACTTAATGTTCATCAAAATGTTTTCTAAATTGTAAATGAATTATTTCAAACAACACCTTGACACAGAAATTGGCACTTAATACTTATCAAGATATTTTCTGGATTGCAAAGGAATTAATTTACACAACACCTTGGCATATGAAATTGGCACTTAATACTCATCAAAATTTCTTCTAAATTGTAAATGAATTATTTCACACAACACCTTGGCAAATGAAATTAAACTAAGCATTCATCAAATTCTCTTCTAAATTGTAAATGAATTATTTCAAACAACACCTTGGCAAATGAAATTAGACTAAGCATTCATCAAATTCTCTTCTAAATTGTAAATGAATTATTTCAAACAACACCTTGACACAGAAATTGGCACTTAATACTTATCAAGATATTTTCTGGATTGCAAAGGAATTAATTTACACAACACCTTGGCATATGAAATTGGCACTTAATACTCATCAAAATTTCTTCTAAATTGTAAATGAATTATTTCACACAACACCTTGGCAAATGAAATTAAACTAAGCATTCATCAAATTCTCTTCTAAATTGTAAATGAATTATTTCAAACAACACCTTGATACAGAAACTGGCACTTAACACTTATCAAAATATTTTCTGAATTGTAACTAATGCTCATACAACATTTCTTTTGATTTTCAACTAAATTATTTCAAACAACACTTCACTGATTCCACTGCAATATGTTAGAGAATATTGATATATTTAATGCACTTAAACTCTCTTTGAAATATTTAAAACTGGAATGCTGACATTATCAAGAAATTTACACTGTCTTCTGCCTTTTCCAGTCATGCAACTAATTCAGATACCTGCTGATTAAAGTATGCACTTATGGGGATTGAATTTTGTTCAAATCTCATTACAAATTACCAATCTTTCCCTGTCCCTGAATTTCGGGCGCCAATAATATGTGACCGTACTTACCTTTGCTGGCTCACGGTTACACATATCATAAAATTTTTATGTATGGGTACAGGAGTTCTTTAAGGGGGTTACTTTAATCTACAGTATCTGGATTCAAAGGCCTACTATCATATAAACAGAATTTATTAGAACAAAAGAACAATAAGACATCATTACATTACCAACATAGCTTGCATCATTGCTTTGATCATAATTCTATGGTTCATTCTGTACATCTCTAACCTTCCCACCATTACATTATCATTCCCGCTTATGCAACTTCCAACCCTTTGGAAAAACTACGTGCCATTCATATGCTACTACGCACATCATTACTTTCAACGCTACACAGTGAGCATCCTGAACTGGCGTTTCATTTAATTTTCCTTCTATTTGTTCACAATTAGAATTACTTATCTGATCGTTACGATCGTCGATTTCTACGTGATGCGTTGCTGCCCGTTCCGCCTGAGGCCGGGAGGTAACCTTGATGCCCGCGATGCTCCGTCTGCCCACGTGTCACCGCAGCCCGTTTCCAATCCACCGGCGTCGCCTTCCCACGGTTTCTTTCTTCACACGACGACTTTAATCGTATCAGCTCAGCAGCTCCACCGCATAATCACACATCAGCACAGCCGCACCGACTATCATTAACCCGCATCGCCCACGTGTCCGTGCACTGTTCCCCTTTTTTTATTAAAGTTCGTAATTATTCTCTCTTAAATAAGTTTACCACAATCCTTACACTCGCTTATTGCACAGTTCATCACAATTTTTCTTTCTTAAATACCTGTTGTCCCGATTACACTGGATTTCTTGTACATCAAAGCATCGCTCTCTAACCACCATTGCATACCGTCCTCACGCCATGCTGCTCAACCGCCAACTGTCGCTTTTGCGCGGTCAGACCGATCAGTTCCCACTACCCCGTGCGCTCGTTCACGACTCTGTCGATCCGTTCCGCCGCGGTTCCTCACTCTGCGCGCTACTTTTGAATGTGGTGGAGCGCCTATTCTTTGTGTTTTGACCAATACGGTCAAAATATATATATATATATATATATATATATATATATATATATATATATATATAGTGTCGAAAATCCTTTCACCGTCTGGACACGAACCCTACAAGAGACCCTGCAGTAACATCCATTGAAGCCCTGTGCCACCATCGTTTCCTTATATTGTCTCTCTCACCCTGTGATATCCACTATACTCGTTCTCACTCCACTCACTCTCATTCGCTTTCGACGAGACTTACCCCGGTTGCCCATTGCGTGTGTCGTGACCTTGTGAAAAATCCTGCCATGACCGAGACTCGAACTCGAAGTTTTACATCATCAAAAACCTTTATAAAACAAATGTTAATTTTTAGACTAGCAGATAAGTTCAATGTTGTCAAATAATACGTTGAATTATAGGAAACAAGCGTGAATGATATCACAGACCGGTGATGCTAATTAAAAGTTTTGAAAAGCGATACCAATTAAAGGTTAAATTCATGTAGCAAAGGGAACAGCGTTGTCGATTGAATAGTTAATTAATATGAAGACTTAAATTTCCCTTCCACAAAATGACGCACTTTCTGAAGTTTACAGCCCCAGGATAATGTGTCCTTAAAAATACGTTCCCATGTACGTTACATGTAGCGGATGATTTTCTTCTTTTGAAAAATCCTAACAAAAGAGGATACGAGTTCTTAATTAACACATTTTCCTGAAATACGCTTCCTTAAAGGGAAATGTTATTTGAAGTTTCTGAAATCGGATGAAAGCCAATTTAATGGGACTGAGGAATACTTCCAAGAAGCATCTTTTTCCTCTCGTTCCATGAAATGCTATTTTAGTTTCTTTACCCCCCTAATCCTTCTTCATTCCCAAGAAGTTCATACGAGAAGCTCTCTGCATTTACATCCTCGTATTAAAGACATAAAGGAAAGGAGTAATAGACCAAGAAACAACGAAAATAAAGGTAATTAGAAAGGTAAAAAGGCATTCCAAGTAAGAGGAGAAAAGAATATTGGATCTAAATGATTGAGGAGAGAAAGAAGAAATACAAGTGAAATGTGAAGGAAAAATTGGAAAGAGAAAAAGGGAAATATAAACATTCGAGGCAAGAATGTTTAAGACAACAAGTTTAAGAATGATCCCCCTGTTATGATAGAATGCATTTTAGAATGTTTTCTGTTACAGAATGTTAATGTAATAGGACAAATATTAGAAAAAAATACTCTGGTGACTTCCACTCGCTAAAAGAAAGAGTGACAGTTGAAATCGGAAACATGAAACGATCTTCCTCTAGAGAACGCAGAATCCGTATAGGAAGAATGTTGATAAGATGGAGACAGTTTTGTAACCTGAACAGGTAGAGGCAGCTAATCTTGGAATGGAGAATTTGTATATGTATTGTTGTTTTAAATGTTGTTTTCACAATAAACTAATTTTATTGCTAATTGCTACATCATTTAGTAAAGTCAAAATTCAACAAGCTGTCTTAATGTTTTTTATGGTGTGTAATTTAAAATTACAAATTAAACCCTTGGACGAATATATTTTCCGCATGCTAGCAATTCCAGTTGTTTTTTAGTGTACATACAAACGTTGTCCGATTGCATTTATAAATAAATAGCGATAAGAGTAAAAGAATATAATATACTTTATGCGAGTAAAGTTTCTAAAAAGGGTTTTTAGTGTAGAAAACCTTATCTCCAGGTAGAGTATTATCACAAATATTTCCGAGTATAACAAACTTCAGGAGGATTCTGAAAATTGTAACTATTTGATATATGATAAGAAATTGGTCATGTTACATCTTTAAGGCAATTACATGGATCATACAGAAGTTTCTTCTCCATTACATAGACTCTGGCTTTGTGAAATTTCAGATACGGAAATTGCGTCTATTTGTTCAAGCTTTTACATATTTCAATGTAGTATATACGTATAGCAACCTTTACGTCTAGCATTCTTACCTCTTTCTGAGAAATGGTGGTGAAAAACATTTTTTTCTCTGCTTTCCTTGCAAAGGAATTTGAATAAAGCTCTAATCAATGAAGAATACTTGTTTAACAGGGAACAGCAACTTCTCGTGCAAGTTTCTGAGGACGTCTAATTCGCATGGATCAAGCGGAGCGGATGATTTTTCACCTTCCTTTTTTTCAAGTTTGTAATGCCTCTTATAATGCCATGACTATAAAAATAATTTTAGTCAGATGTTGTCTCATCAACTATTCTCCTTGGTTTTGACAAGAATATTTCCATGAATCACGTTAAAGAGTGTGGTTAACTTAGATACACTGCTTCAAGCATCCCAAATCGTAAATCATAATTTAGGGTGAGAAACAATTAAATTTCCATTCCAGAAACATTTACAACTCTTTCCATACAAACTTTAAAAAACATAGTATATTGTTGAATACTTTTCCATTTTCCTTAAAGGGAAATTGAATTGAAGGGATATTACAAGAAAACATTACTAAGACAATTTCAGCAGAACTCTAAATATTACGCTAAAATGAAATAAAAACCTCTCAGAAAAAGAATAATGTTTGATACAAGTAAACACTTTAAGAAAAGTTGCCCCACAAAAAGAGCGTGAGAGAGAATAGAGAGAAAGAGGGAGAATGAGAGAAAGATAAGAGGGAAAGAGAGAGGAAGAGAGAAAGAGGAAAACTAAATTACACAGACAACTGAATCACAACTGCAATTTGAGCGACATCATTCCTGGGAACGCCGAAATGAGGATTCACGCTAGTAAGCAAGGAGATTAAATAGAATTCGTAGGCAAGATTTGACTAGGCACCGCGAAGTCTATTAACTGTCTGTTGATTTAGCTAGATCCAATAGTATTTGTGTGATCGTGGCATCAGGTTGCAGATCACCGTCATTTGCTTCTGAAACCACGAAACGAGAAGTCTCTCATTCTCCCACGTTCTGAGTCAACTCCAAGTTTTAATTATGTCATTGTGTAAGTAGTACAATAGTGACAAGCAAAACACATATTACTTTATATATATATATATATATATATATATATATATATATATATATATTGGTTAAATTACTTTTACAAACAGTCTATAATTTGAATAATTACAAAAAGTTATAATTATGAAATTAGAATATAAATTAGCCATTAATTTTTCGTAATTATATTTCGTATCAAATATTTTCAATTAAATTAAGTTTTGAATGTGTGATGGTTCCTAGTTATTGAATAAGATATAAGCATTAAAATAAGGCAATATTATTATTATGATCAGTATACTTAATTTCCTCTCATTATATGAGGGTTAGATATAGAAAAACATCAATTTTGAAATACTACTAAAATGATCTAAAGCAGACAACAGTCTTGGCATGTATGTGAATGTTTCTGTCATCACGGAAAACGTTTCTTCGATTGGCCTTTTTACCCTAGGCAAATTCGCTGAACAAATTTTCTGAAGGAAACATGAAATGGAATTCTGCAGAAATTCACACACGGCAGTCCATGCAAATTCAGTTTTTAAAAGTCTAAATATCTGCTTTGTAATTCTATTAATTGATGAAGAGAGAAGGAATGTTTCTATAATTTCTTGCCCTGGTGTCACAATATTCAATGACATTAAGCACGCACTCTAGTGTTAATCATTGAGACACTTGACGCATTTTATTTTCATCTAAATTGTTGCAATTTATTTTATTAATCAAGCATAACTCTGACAATCTATTGTTCTATTGCGTAAGAAGAATATTTTCCGTGTGTAAGTTTAAATGTCTGAAGTTTGCGTTTGGTCTGATTACCGCCTATGGGAAACTTCATGCGATTACACAACAAATTCTCAACCATTTACGTTGATATCGTGAGTGATAAATATCATTTTCGAAGCTATTTACACACCACTAACAATAACTGATACCAAGTCATAAAATTTACATGGTTGCTTCTAGAGTCTCGATGCATTATTGAGTTCGTTGAAGTACATAGCACTGCCTAAATTCTAGACGAGTATAGATAGATATAATTAAAGTTGCTATCTGGACTCGTATGATTATAAACATAAGATAATTTTGTTACTTATCATTTCTGGCGATATTTATGACAACAAAGAGGAAATCAGTATCAAATAATCTTCTTGCTACTAATAGTAAATAAGGAAATAAGGAGTCTGAGCTATTCGTAACCCTCAGCATAAGTCAATTTTCCTTACAGTAAGTAATTATCTAACATGAACAAAGTAGTACTAACAAATTATTAATTCACAGAAAGCAATAGTCCATAAGCATTTGCATTGATTCAAGTAAACTTCTTGTTCTAACATAGTCTTTGAACGCACAGCTTTTGATATTATACTGATTGCAATAACATTAAAAAATGTCCACTGTGTCTTTAATCTTCTTTGTTTTATCAGTGCTTACAACACGCTGATTAAAGGCAATAATAATGCGAATTATCCATTGGAACACCTGAAGGAAGAAGCATGACTTGATTGAAGCACCTGAGATTCAGACAGAATGAGGAGGTAATTTTTCTCCAAATAATAGTCACTATTTCCAAATAAACTCTTACAACAAACGCAAGAGTGGAGAGACATTTTCCAGCCTCTAAATCGGAGTCAATTTGAAAATGTTGAGGATTCTTGGGAGACACAGGTTCTATCTTCCTACCTCTATCCCGTGTGCAGTCCACCTCCGTGCATTTCGCCCTGAGGAAGGTCGCATTATCACGGCTGACACGTTGACCACTGTGACTAGGACGCAGCGTCTTGCAGACAACCAAGTTAGTCCAGTCAAACGATGCACAAAAATGGCAAATAGCGGAAAGTTTTGGTGTAGTTTTGATTTTTGGGTCCTATATGTTTTGGGGTCGCTGAACACGAATATCACGTTTGTTAACAAAAACTTTTGCCCGGAAATACGTTTTTTTTCGCAAAAAACATGTTAAAAATCCGACATTTTTCAGTTTTTTCAACATAACTCGAAAACCATCCACTTTTCGTAAATAAACGTCATACATAAAATTAAAAAGATAAAATTGCCTACATTTTATGTCTGAAGGATTTTTTTCTCCAACGTACCATTTAGCCGCTAGAGCAACGTGAATGTTCGTTTTTTTATGAAGAAAATTGTGAAAATGGGATTCGTCGCATTTTATCACAATGTAGCTCAGAAACTACACATTTTTTCGTAAATATTGGGCTTATATGAAATGAAAGATTATACAATTGTCTACACTTTAGAACTGAGAGGTTCTTTGTCTGATAAACAGTTGCGCCGCTACTGCGCGTCGAACCCAAAGGCAAAAAATACTTGGATGTTACTGTGAGAATGGCACCTCACTTACCCTCCCTCACTTACCCTTGCGAGCAATATATTTGCCTGTTACTAAATATGAGGGCTGTTGAATCACTCCAACTGAAAAAAAGCAAAGTTGGTAATAAACAAGGTAAAACGAAAATTAAATATTTTCGAACCCGATGCCTCTCACCTTCATCGACGCATCTCTTTGTTTGACAGCCCTAGCTTTTCATCGTCATCTGTTACATAGAAATAGAGAAATGGAATTTTATTACTCTCGGCGTTGTGTATTGTATTATTCCTTAAGTTTTGGTATGAACTATTACCTTGTGGAATGTCCTGCTCCACTTCCACCCTCTTCGTGAGTTCCATAGGTTGGGAAATCTGGCTTAATCTCGTCCTCCAATTCTAATTCATCCTCTAGGTCATCATCAGTAACCACTGTCGTATTATCAGAACTCTTCTCGCAATTGAGGCACTAATTTGAGTATTTAAGCTCTGCCTTCTGGCAGTGACAATTTTTTTGACAGTTCTTGGTGCATTTGCTTGAAACAAGTTTCAATAAAGCTGAAGGTTCGGATGCAAGCAATGTTGTCACAGGCGCAAGGCCTGTTTAGTTCCTTTCCATCACCACTCTTCAGGTAGTTTTTTCGACGCCTAGTCATTGCTGGACCTGATGGTAGACTCTTAAAGAGTGTTGTTGTGCTCCACCTGCTGATGGTGGTAGTGCAGCAATGATTGGCTTGTACTTGAAGGCAGATTTGATGTAAAAAGTATGTCTCAATATATGTCAAAAATATTGGATGAGTGATGACGCTTTCTTCTCGCTATAGCCGTATAATGAAACAAGAAAACATTCACCAGCATCAGAAACCAGCTCCTGAGTCGCATTGCAGTTCTTGAATATTTTTATTGTGTAAACATGATTAGGGTTCTTGGTTCTTCTTGTTTTCGGCAATTGGTTCACTTACAGCATCAATTGGAGAAAACAATTGTAGAAACTTTGTATTTTCCAGGTTTCAAAAAGAACACGTTTTCATGCTGGCAGAGGCCTATCAAAATAACCAATAGATCCACATCCTCACCAACTACAATTACTGTCTCATTAGTTGCAGCTAAGAACAAAGCTGTGTTGACTATCAGGGTGTCTACGTCTTCCTTCGTTTCCATGCATGTCATTCCCGCTGAAGAAAACATTGCAATCAGCATTGCTATAAATCGACTTTTGTTGTGATGATTGGCTAGAAAAATTTCTTTTGACGTCGTTGACGCCATTGTTTCGTCAAACAGAATGTCAGCTGAAGCAAGTTTTCTAGATCTTTTAATTCGCTATGCACATTTTGTACCCCCTTTCTCACTATCATGGTAGCCATAAAAAACTACCACAGATTGCAATTGATATTTTGATTTCACGTATTCATGTAATTATCCCAAAGACAAAACAATGATTGATTCTTACTCCAAGGAAGCCTATACAATAAAAATCCTCCGTCGGTGACTTATTCAACTTGGCCTCTATTGAATTTGGATTCTGTGGTTTGAATGCTTTAAAAAGAGTTGACTTTGTTCCTTTTTTTAAACCATTGTGAATAACCACAAGGAATATGGGCCTAAATCATAGGTCAAACACTCTTCAAGCTTGACATCCGTATTCTTAGCGCATTATTCTTAATTCTTTGACACAGAGCAGTTGAATTGACAGGAATCAACTCGTCTATTCGTATTACAGTCAGACGTCACTACATTACGTCATTATAGCAAGAGGCTGTACGTAACTCCGCTTGAATATTACAGTTGCGAAGTCACCATCAATAATTCTATTGATGCCCTTTTTGCCCAAATCCCAAGCCTTATGGCTGTTAGTTCTATCGTCGGCAACAATACCAGTGCTGGTTGAAAATAGGTCAGGGGTTTGTGGGAAGGGAAAATGCTGCAGTAACCATTAACACATTTTGGCTCCATCCTTGATGTCTCGTTCTACTCTGGAGTCCCTCAAACCTATGTGCCGTTCAGAAGAGTAAAATGTAACATCAGAAAAATTTTCAATATGTTCACAGACGTGTTGTACAGACGTCATTCCCATTGTCTATCTCGCCAATACACCTTCCCCTGCCTCACGACCACGTGTAAGTCCAAATATGAAGTCTCATGTGCTTCATGAGAAATTGTTCAATGGCCACCATCCACCACATGTTCAGAAATAACACAATACACAACGCTGAGAGTAATAAAATTCCATTTCTCTATTTCTATGTAACAGAGGACAATGAAAAGCCAGGACCGTCAAACAAAAAGATGCGTCGATGAAGGTGAGAGGCATCGGGTTCGAAAATATTTAATTTTCGTTTTACCTTGTTTATTACCAACTTTGCTTTTTTCAGTTGGAGTGATTCAACAGCCCTCTTTATTAATAGCCCTCAGCTTTTTTAACAGCCCTCAGCTTTTTTAATATTTTTCTTTAATTGTTAACTATTGTATTAGAAATTGTATTTGAAAAAGTCTGAATAAAAATTTTTTAGTAACAGGCAAATATATTGCTCGCAAGGGTAAGTGAGGGAGGGTAAGTGAGGTGCCATTCTCACAGTAACATCCAAGTATTTTTTGCCTTTGGGTTCGACGCGCAGTAGCGGCGCAACTGTTTTTCAGACAAAGAACCTCTCAGTTCTAAAGTGTAGACAATTGTATAATCTTTCATTTCATATAAGCCCAATATTTACGAAAAATTGTGTAGTTTCTGAGCTACATTGTGATAAAATGCGACGAATCCCATTTTCACAATTTTCTTCATAAAAAAACGAAAATTCACGTTGCTCTAGCGGCTAAATGGTACGTTGGAGAAAAAAAATCCTTCGAGTTATGGTGGAAAGAATCCTTCCCTGGTTTTCGAGTTATGTTGAAAAAACTGATAAATGTCGGATTTTTAACATGTTTTTTGTGAAAAAACGTATTTCCTGGCAAAATTTTTGTTAACAAACGTGATATTCGTGTTCATCGACCCCAAAAACATATAGGACCCAAAAATCAAAACTACACCAAAACTTTCCCCGATTTTCTACCATTTGACTAGACTAAGTAAGCCTTCGTTTTGGAGGGAAAGGAAGCCAACGCAGGCCAGCGCAGCAGATGTGGAGTCCAACGGGCGGGCCTTGTGGGGCTGCGGATTCCCTCGTCCGTGGGCTGCGTAAACTCTCGATACGCTCAGTGAACCTCAGCGCATTTTGCCCTGAAGAAGGTCACACGGGATTTATCCGCAATGTCTATCCCGTACGCAGTCTCCCTCCGCGCATTTTGTTCTGAAGATGGTCGCACGAGTTCTAACACCTACCTCGTTCTATCATCTCCGCACATTTAGGCCTGAGGAAGGTCACAGTATGACTGCCGAAACGTTTCCAACATTATCTAGGACGCTGCGACTCCCAGAGAACAGAGTAAGCCTTCGCTTTGGAGGAAAAGCAAGCCAACGCAGGCCAGCGCGCTGCGTAAACTCTGGATAAACGCAATCCATCTCCGTGATTTTCGGCCCTGAAGAAGGTTGCACGTTTTCTATCACCTATCTCGTTCAATCACCTAACCCGTGCGTAGTCAACACCATCTAGACCTACAAGGCATGCGCACTGCTGTTTTTCAAAGTCAATATGGCGGCTACAAAGGCCGACTCGTGCGAGTTGAGGCTATCCAGTTGTGTACGTTGAATATCACTTGTAGCTTTCGTGTTGTGGTTAGGTAGATGTAGACTGTTGTTGATAACAGTAAGAATCATGGTGAATAAGGGCTGTGTCCCCAGGTGAAGGAATTATGATAAAAAGTGAAAAGTGTAAGTTGCTAAGTTCAGTGTTTGCTTTCAGATTTGTGAATTGCATTTGCAAACACGGGACATTGAGAAGAATTAAGTGTTCTATTAGGATAATGAACTAAAATCAGTCTCCCTTTAAAACATACAATACTGTCCCGTGGATCTATGCCTTATTTGTTGCCTAATTGTCCTGCTTATTTGAATCGCCCAAGCACTTCCTACAGAGAAAGTCTTCAAGAAAACAAATTGCGTTTAGAAAAAGAGTATCTGCTTGCTGGTAATGAAGAAAGTGCTAAAGAAAACAATGCATGATTAAATCTTTCAGTACATTAGATGAACTAAGAAGTAAAATGGAATTACTTATTTTGGACGATTATTGGTCGATCATTAATAAGGAAGATGGCATTCTTTTTCAACATATTGATTGAGATTCTGCCCCTAAAATTATCAATTCAGTTGTGGTGGATAAGGAATCGAAACTCAGTGTTTATTATTGTAAAAAAAGTATTTAATGTTGGAGGTACTACAATATCAGATAGGATATGTAATACAAATGAAATTAGTGATGTTTTGGAAAATGTTAGGTTAAAGTTATGTTTTAATACAAGTAGTAGTAGTAACAGTAGTAATGATTTTCCTTTAATGTCAGACCTCAAACCCTAAATTCAAAATTTAACAACCCTTTTATTTTTATGCTGAAAAAATAAAACTCCTTACAAAGAAAAGAAGTGCATATCAGTACAGTTCATGGTATTTCATAACGCCTTGTACGCGATTAACATATGGCCATATTCTTATAAATATTTCAAACATTTAGGGTACATAATATTTCCTCATTTAGTGCAATTAGGAGATTGTGTTCATTTCGTTTAGAACCTCAAATGAAACAAATTGATGACAATTTTATAGTGTACAAGAAACAAATACATAAATTAGTGATAAATTAGTGCTTCTCATGATAAATGAGATACATTTAAAATCAGGAGTTGCAAAATATTTTGAAAAACAAAAGTGTATTGAGATTAGCACAGATAGGATTTCATGTATTGTGCGTTGTAAGTGATAACAACAGTATTAATAGAAAGTGTATGCAGCTTTTTTCGCCAGAAAAAGAACTTGTATTTATGTACAATCATCCAGATAAAGAAAGTAGACATCTTTTCTTCTTATTTGGCAGTGAAATTTATTATTAATTTTCGTCTGGTAAGCAAAATTTGACTTTGCATTTCAGTTTGTATGGCCTTCTTAGGCGGCCATCTTGAATGACTGCTCAGGCCTTGTATGTCTAGATGGTGTTGGCGTAGTCCACTTCCGCGCATTTCGCGCTTAGGAAGGTTGCAGTAGGACGGCCAAAACGTTTCCAAGGGTGCTTAGAACGTTGCATCTCCCAGACAGCCAAGTAAGAACTTTCTTTGGAAGGAAAGGAAGGCAACGCAAGCCTGCGCTGAGATGTGGAGTCCGGCGGACGTGCCTTGTAGGGCCGCGGATCACCTGCCACCCCGTAGGCTGCATACAAGGCCGTCTAGAATAGTATATTAGACATCTATTCTAGACGGCCTTGCTGCATAACTGTAGATAATCGCATTCCACGTCCGCGCATTTTGGCTGACACGTTGGTCACTGTGCCTAGGACGCTGCGTCTCCCAGACAGCCTTCGCCTTCGAGCCTTCGCCTTGGCCCGAAGCCTTCGCTTTGGAGGGAAAGGAAGCCAACGCAGGCCAGCGCTGCGACGCGGAGTCCGGCGGGCGAGCCTTGTGGGGCTGCGGATCCCCTCTCCGCTTGCCCGTGGGCTGCGTAAACTCTGGTTATCTCCTGCGAGTGGCTCTCTCGCGCGGAGCCCCTCCACGCAGCTCGGAGCGGCGCCAACGCAAACGCGGATTTTACCACTGCCCTTCCCCTCACTCGAGGCCCTCGCGGAGGCCACCGCAGCGGGGCACCACACCTCGAATGGATTGCTGCGCTCCGAGGCGAGAAGGGAGTAAGTCAATAGCTTGGTCTTGGTTGGCGTTGATCTTATGAAGTGAAAGAAAACTACTGATTGGACAAATCATGTTATCTTGAGCGAATAGAAGTGTTCTTATTTAGTCGTTTTTTGTAGAGTACTATCGAAAATATTAGCATCTAAAATTTACATTGTTTACTTCATTAATTATTGCCTTAAAGTGAATATATAAAGATCCTGATTGTTGCGAAATCACCATCACATCGTAGAATTTTCAGTAGGAAAAGAAGAAATAGCCTAATTGATTCGAAGTTCCCGACTTGTCCCTCTATTGTTTCCTGCGGTACTCTATACATACTAGCGAAGGGGGAGGCGCATAATTCGAAAACGCCGGTCAAGACTTATAAAAATGGGATTTGTGAAATTTTATGACTGAAATATTCTGGGAGGGAAGTATTCTGGGTACATTATAACTCAACGTTATAATGTAATTCATGAAATACAGGGGATTAGAGGCTCAGCTCCAAGACAGATGTAAGAAAATGTCTTATTCGGAAATTGTACTTTTTCATCAATTAAAAATTTTGATGTTATACGAAACAAACGAGAAGCGCTGGGCGATAGACGTTACCTTATCGTAGTGTTGTGCAATTGTTGAAGGACTTCGCATAGCAATTGCTGAGCTGCAGTGGACACAGACAGGGTGCACCTAGAGACGAATCGCACACATTCGATAGCATTCAAGGAGCACCTGAAGGGAAAAACATAATGTAATTTTTGATTTTGGTTTTTTGTTGGTTCCATATTTATATTTCAAATCTCATCTTTATTTTGATATGTAATTTATGGACCTTTGCAGATTCTAAATTGTTCAATTGCTACTTTGAATTACGCAGTAAAATTCCAAATGGCAAATTCCGAAGTTGGCGACACTTTTTGATATTCATTTCTCTGTGCAGTGTCCACATATAATACACGTTTCTTTGAAAGTACTTACATTGTATTTTTGTGCACCTAGTGAGCATTTATTTCTCTTTTGGAGTGAAAAGTGTACTTAAATTGAAGTTTAAAATGAGATTTAATTACGTTGAGTGAACTATCCCCCTTTAGAATATGATTAAAAGCGCTTTATGTTTTTTAAGAAGAAGGACGTAGCTATACCCAACATTCAATTGTTACAACTCCATCTCCACTAAGAAGTCAAGAAAATTTCACAAAGGTTGATAGTTCTGGAAAGAAACGCTTGAGAAGAGATATTAGAGCTTCAAATATAACTCTGAAAGAAATAGAAGGAAAGGCATGTGAATGAAGAAGAAACTTAAGAAGGAAGATTGAAGAAACTGAAGAACCTTATGACCAAGTTATGGTGCTGGAATGCACCATAAACTTTGACTGTTTTTTCTGTCAGTTTACTTTTACAATGATACATTTTTTTCTCCAAAATTACGGGACAGAATTGAATGAATTTTATGCAGATCTTCAAATGTGTACTCTTCTCCATATTTTAACACAGGCAGTTTGCAATAACTTGTGAAGGAGAAGAAACATAAATAGGAATACGTACAAATATGTGCAAAAAATACAAGCAATTATGAAATATATTTTTCTAAACACCAAAAAGTATTTTTGAAACCCTTACGTTACAATGTAATGATAGGTGTCAAGTTTTCCCTCATTTTTTAATCCAAGTATTATGAATAGTTTCTGAGATAAGGAAAAACGAAAGTTAACTTAGGAGGAATAGGACCTTCCGAAGACCTTCTAAATCTTGTCGTTTCTAAATGTTGACTGAGATGTGTGGAAACACTGAGGGATTATTTTGAAGAGTTCTGTATATACGTAATGCACGTTCTTTCTTGTGTGTCTAATATAGAACGCACTTTCCATTCTCTACCATTTGTATCCTTCTGTTCAAGGAACAAAATTGATATTAACTTTGGGAAACACATTCTCGTGAGGTTCAAACTCATTTTATGATTATTCCTGCTACTGCACTGACTGATAAAATATACTTGCAGTACATTCTGGAATTCGCCTCATAACATCAAATTGCATTACATGATACGACTCAGTGCAAAGTACGAAAAAGAAAAAAAAATATAACAATAATGCAACGTATAATTTTGAGTAGTTCCTCCGTAGCCTAAGACCTAAACGGATTTTCTTATTGGATCGTCGAATCGGATCATTGTATCAGTCTAGCGAAGGGAAGAACCATAACCCTCCACTCGTACGGATCTGGAGGCAGATCACAGGCAGAGCTCCACTTTTCGGGATCACGAGAAGTCCATCGAGGACGCGATCAGGCCGGCGGGGGCGGGGCCACGCTGGCGACGGGCGAAAGCGACACCCACGCAGACGGAAGCGACACACAATGGCACCCGCCACACCTCGCCGCGCACCCTGCACTGGCGCTGGCGGCGGCGGCGGCGGCGGGGCATAAGGAAATGCGATTTGCGCCGCGTCATAATGGGATTGCGCGCGCCCCGAAGCGGCAAGAGTTTGATAGCGCCGTGTTTGACTCCGCCTCCCCCCCCCCCGCTGGCCCGAACCACTCACCCCGCTCCTTGTCCCCGCGCCAAGGGCGCCGGCGGGGCCTCTGTGTGGCGGCATAGGAGGGAGAGAGAGAGAAAGAGAGAGGGTGAGAGAGAGGGAGAGGAAGGGTGAGACGGGGAGAGAGAGAGTGGGAGAGGGGCGGAAGGCGAGGAGCCGGTGTCGCATGTACGACGGAGGGGCGTGGATGATAGAGGGGGCCTTGGTCAGAGAGCGGTGTTTAAGGGGGCGCTGAGATTACGGGGTGCGAGAAGATCTCGTTGTTCAGGCGAATATTGATTAAAGTAACAGGGTCGGGTTCGAAGGGGAGATGACAGAGAGCTGACTCACCTCGATATGAAGTGGAAATTGCAGAGGAGAACTGCACGCGAGGATTAGAATAATGTTACGAATAAACGGTTAATACGTAGGTGTTTCAATAAATGACTGCCACGCAGTTTTAGCATACCCCAAAACAGCAGACATCTGAATTTGTAAATTCACTGTTCCAATGAGTTTTTATAACGTCAAGAAATCTTTATAAGAAACCATGATGTTCTCAAATGGGTCTTTTGGATCCAAACGTAAGGGAAGATTTCAAACTTACTTAAAAACTACTAATGGCGATTTTGGAGGTGCTCTGTATTGTTTGCCATTAAAATTCGTAAGAA